>QEPC01007800.1:1996242-2098766 GCA_003113815.1 Sphenodon punctatus
CCAGAGGCTGTGGTAAGGGCCAGTACTATAGCTGAGTTTAAAAGAGGTTTGGACAAGTTTCTGGAAGATAGATCCATTAGCAGCTATTAGCCAGACAGGATCAGGGAACATAACGGGAGCTGGGAGGAAACAACAGGGAATGGATCCCCCATTGTGACCTGTTGGGTGCTTCTCCCAAGCCACTGTAATTGGCCACTGTTGGAGACAGGATGCTGTGCTAGATGGACCATTGGTCTGACTCAGTATGGCACTTCTTATGTTCTTATGTTAACTGTGTCAAAACCACATAGCCAGGAAGATATGGGATGCCTTGTGGCTGTATATAGGCGACATGGCCAATCCTAACTTCTAAATATCTGTAAATGCATAATACTCCATATGTACCATTTGTCCCTAGCACATACATCTTATAGTCTTGCCCCTTTCCCCTTCCTTTCCGGGCTGCAACTGACTGTGCTCATTTTGGTGCTGCTCCAGCTTGGGGGTGGGGTGGGGTGGATCCTCATCCTTCACCTGGAGCTCTGGGGTTGTGGGATGAGTCAGTTGTGGCGGCTGGCTGGGTGCTTGACTGGCTGCTGGTGTTTTGGCCCCCGCACTAGACAGGTGCAGGGGATAGGGTGTGTAGGAACCACAGATGTGGGGCTGGTTGCTGGTGAGATCTGGTCCGGTGATTGACATCCAGGGCGACCATGGTGGAAGATCTCAGGGGAGGATGGCAACGGGCCCACCGCAGAGTGGTAGTTATTGCAGTGCTCATGGTGGCCACGTGGTTGGAGGAGGGCGTGCTGAATCCCAAGGGACTTCTGCATGATGTAATGAAGGCCTTAGCCCTCCCTCTCCATGGTCCTTTGGCACTCCTCCATCTTCCACAGGGGGTGGTACCATTGCTGCCTTTCCATCTGGCTGGTGAGGTGCATGTGCTGTGTGGAGCACTGCTGTAGGAACTGTTGGTGCTCCTTGGCCAGCCCCTGGATGGCATCCTGGATCTCATACACCCACCACAAGGTCTCCTCCAGCAGTACCTGCACCAGATCCTCCCTGTGCCACTGTGTCTGTGCCTCCAGGGCATGGTTCCACTGGATGCCCATGGATGGTCGTACCGGTGCTGTCACCGTTCCCACTGGCGGTCCTGTAGCAGGATAGAAAGGACATCCGTTGGTTCAGGATGCCCCACTCCTGCCTTCCTGGGCCAGTGTTTTTCCCTGGCTGTCATGCCTGGTGCCTAATGTTGCCCCCACCTTCCATGCCCACCTGTTCAGCATGCGAGCTCCCACTGGTCTGCCACGGTGCCCTCTCACCTACTTGTCATGCCTACCATCCCCACATGGTGCTTCTTTGTCCCGGGACTCCTCTGGTTCCTCCCACTGACCATCCCAGCCACCTGTGAACACAGTGACAAATGACATCCATGTTGGTGACTCACATTACTTGGCCACTCCATCCTATGGCTGGATCACCTAGCTTCCTTGCCCCTCTCTGGTGGATTTACTTACTGCGCTTCTAGGGCTCTGCATTCCCCATGGGCTCCGTGTCTTCTGTCCCCTCCACCTGCTCTGTGACCAGCTACTGCCTTTCTGTGTTAAGGGGGTAGGGGTTGAGGGTCCTGTGGGTGGTGTCCATATCCTCAGAGTCAGACCCTGAATGGGGGCAAGGGGAGTGGCCTTGGTGGTCTGGGCCCTGAGGGCCCAGCCTCCTTAGAGGGAGGGGGAATGGTTGCAGCTGGAGCAGATGCAGCATAAACTGGCAGTGGCGGAGGGGTGTCCATGTGATGGCGAGGCGCAGAGCAACTATAAAACTGTCCATGCAGAGAAGAAGCTGTCCAGGACATCTGTATACCACTGTGTTTGGTGACCACAGCCGGACTTAAAGTATTATCCATAACCTCCTTGTATCCTTTTCTCAGGTCTTTTGCCCACTGCCGGCACTAGTTCATGTCCTGGTGGTAGCCGAGCTCCACCATCTGGGTGGCGAGGCTCAGTCCTGTGACTTTTGTACAGTTCATACTGCACCTCTGTGCCCCCCCCCCCGGCTGATGAATGCTCTTGTCTCCTCCTCGATCCAAGGGACCTCCGTCTGGTGGGTTTTTTCCTGGCATGGCGGGGCTCTGCACTCCTGATGTCCATGGGGTGGTGGTGCTGGTGGATGCCTGTGAATATGGTGATGGATATGCACCACATATAATTGTGCATACTTTGAGATGGCTGTTTGCCCCACCCAACCCCCTGGATGTGCTGACTTATTGTGCTGGACTGGCTGTCCTCCTGCTGTATGGTCCCTCCCCCCCTTTGGCTGGTTCTTGTTCTGTTGTGGGACGGGTGTTGAGCACAAGCTGCTGTGCAGACCAGGGACACCAAATGCAGTTATGCCTTTGCTGCCCATTCCATGTGAGGGTGCCAGGCTGTCTTGTGCAGAGGGGCGGTGGGATGCAGTCACTCTGTTGACCACTTTGGGCTTTTTGTCTACAGCTCTCCAGTCTTGGCTGACCTCGCCCTACGATGGAGCTGGCTAGGGCCTAACAGATGGGTGAGAGCACATTAGCATAATTTAGACTGGGTGGCCAGGCATTCATCCGGACTGTGTCACTGACCTTCTCTGGCCCACACGTACTATAGCAGCCAGCTGCCTGCCCTGAAGCAGATATGGGTGAACATCTGTCAGTGGCCAAACTAATGAGCAGGTGACTCCCATGCTAATGCAGGCTAACACGGACTAATACGAGCTATTGTCTCGTTTGTTTTCACCCATTCTTGCAGAGGTTCCACCTCCTGGGATCTCAGGTCATTGGGATGGGGTCACTGGACCAGATGCCAACTCCTGCAGTTCTCGGAAGCCTAGAGCTGTCCCCATAATGGACCATGCCACTGATGCTTGGTGAGCTTCCCTGCAGTCTGGGTGCTTGGTCTAGAGACTCTTCTTAAAGGCCACTAGAAATGTTTTCATGTTGTTTCAGATTGTGTTATCTGTTCTTAGTATATTTTGCTGTCTGATCATTGTGGGAAGGAATTATGCTGCTTGTCTTCCAGAACCCATGGCCCCACCCCTTCCCTACCTATTTCCTGCTTCTTGCACAGATTTCTAAACCAGCAGAGAAGCCTGTTAGGGAGCCCTAAGGAAGAAAGTGCTGTGTCCCCCTTTTCATACAGGAGGAAAGAAGTTTCTGCACGGAAGATTTCCTGTAAGGAAGGCAATCTCCCACTTTTTCAAGACTTGCATCATCACTATATTACACCTGCTCTGTGTTCTCTGCATTGGCCACCTGCAGAATGGTGGATTGAAGTTAAGATTGTCCTGTGGATTTTCAGGGCCCTGGATGGTATAGACCCTGGCTGTATTGAGACCTGCTCCTGGAACCTCACACTGATGGTTGCCTGTGCACAGAAAACAACTGCAGTTTGGGGATTCTGCCATCAAACCTTAAGTCAGCAGGTGATTGAACCTTTGCTGTGGTGGACCCCTCAGTGTGTAATTTACTCCCTCTAGATGTTCATCTCAGTTCCTCCCTTCTCACTTTCAAAAAGCACCTGAAGACATCAGGTGCTTTTTGGATCCAGTACTGGTTCCCCTTAATGCATTCTGTGACTGTCCTTCCTCTTTACTTCCCTTCTTTAAGTTCTTATAATTATTGTGTGGATTTTTGACGAGTGCTCCAAGTGCCATTAGACAGATAGAGGGAAGGTACTATAAAAACAAAATTTATTTATTTATTATTGTTTTTATTAGTCATTCAATTTAGTTTTTAATTAATAGGATGATTTCCTTTAGTATTCAGTTAAATAAACCACTCCTTTCATGGATAAAAAATTCATTCCTGGTTTTATTGCAGCCAGTGGGAGCTTTCCTGTTGGGGTCAACAGGAACAGGAACTAGTGAAGGGTTAAATCAAGTGCCCTGTCATCGGTCAGTAACTTGATATAGGATAGGAAACAAAGGGCAAGACTAAATTATCAGTTTTCATAAGGGAGAGTCATTAATCTATATTGGGACCTATGTTGCTTAATATATTCAATAATGATCTAGAAAAGGGAGTTAAAGAGCAAGATGACCAAATCTGCAAATGACAGAAAGTTATTCAAGATAGAGGTGGACTGTGAGGAATTACAGGAGGCCCTTGCACTACTGGATGACTGAGCATCCAGTCAGTTTTATGTCAGATAAAAATTCAGTGTTGGTAAATGCAAACTGATACATTTAGGGAAAATTAATCCTAATCGTATATACACAATGCTGGCATTGTGCATGTACTGTTAGGATTAATTTCCCCTAAATGTATCACTTTGCACTTGCCAACACTGATTTTTTATCTGACATAAAACTGGGTGTTACCACTCAGGAAAAGGATTTTGAAGTCATTGGGTAAAAACACGTGTGATGGCAGTGTGCCACTGTCATGATCGGGTCCAGGGTGGCAATCTACAGTGGACACAATCCAGGCTGTGTCAAGGCACCGAACATATGTGCCTGTGGCTGGGCCTCCACTCACGCAACACAGGAAAGGGGAGGGCTGCAAAAGAGATACAGCTTGAGGCCCTGACCCCATGCCACCCCCAACCATCCCCTGCCATGAAATGCAGCAATGGAGGCCAATGATGGCCAGCCATGGTGGGCCAAAACATAGGTGATAGCCCACTGTATTCTGCTTTGGTTTGATCGAGTGAAACTTAGCCCAGACTGTGACCTCTGAGGTTTTAAAAGGTGAGAGCCTGGGCTAGCCAGCGACACGACCCAGGAACATCCCAGCCCAACATCTGGCAGCACCTGCACTTACGTGCAGGTGAGGTCTGGGGCATAGCGGACTGCTGTCACATCTGTTTTTACACATTGTGCATAGTTCATTATAAACATCACCTCTATGTGTGTCAGCAGTCAAAAAAGCAAACAATATTAGGAATCATTTGGAAAGGGATAGAGGGGGGAGAAAGAGCAAATATAATGCTACTATAAATCTATGATGTGACCAAGCCTGGAGTACTGTGCGAAGTCAGGGCCAGCCCCAGGGTTTGTGAGGCCATGTGCGAAGTCTTGGTGTGGGGCCTAATTTGCATAATAAGGCCCCACCTAATTATGCAAATGTGTAAATTTACATACAATTTACTCCCTCTGGACAGGAAGGATTCCCATTCTCCATCCCTCTGAGCAACCATGGAGAAGCATGGCCTCCCCATGCTTCCCCTCCCACCCCCATTGGCTGCCTTACCTGGCGCTTATCCGAGTGGCCATAGACAAGCATAGCCTCCCAATGCTTCCCCCCCCAACCTCCCCAGCGGAGCATCTACCACCACTCCCCAGGAGTGGTTCCACTGCAGGGGCAGCCGGGCGGGCAGTGAGGCAGGCACAGAGAGACTGACTGCATCCACTGCCTTACTGGAGGAGGGGGTGAGCTTAGCCAGCCTGACCTCCAGGGCCTGTTGCTTCTTGCTGCTGGTACCGCCTGTGCCTTGTGCACGCATGTGGTGTGACCAGTCCAGAGGTGCTGCTATCAAACACAGAAGACACCCAAAATTCAGCTAGCTTATTAAGCGCATTATTCCATGAAAAGAGACATATATCAATTCACACTGCCCCCCACCGATAACCATTTAATTTGTGCCCCCGGGGCAGCTTGAATTGATTATATGGGGGGCACAAATGAACTGGTTATGGGGTGCGGGTTTAAAGACAGTATTCCTGTTAGCAATAACTTCATTAAGAAGAGTTAGTGAAATAGCAGCCATAATAATCTCAGAACCATATTTGCAGATTTATTTTCCAAGATAGAATAGATATTGCTTTACATCTTAAATTCCTACCTAAAATAGTATAAGTAAGACAGTTGTGAGAATGTGAGAGTTGTGGCCCTTTTTACACGGGCCTCTCCCACCCATGAACACGCAGTTTTCTATATGTTCATGGGTGGGGGAGCCCCGTGTGAACGATGCGGTGCATGCGCCCATGGTGAGTGGGGGTGCGTGCATCCCCACCTAACACACATCCCCATTCACCCCCCCACTCATCCCCATGCGCGGAGCAACCTGGGGAAACGGCAGTTACTCCATGGGTGTGGATGCCCTGCCCATGCACTGGCGCTCCCACAGACTCCCTCCCCACCCCCACCTGGCAGAGCCATGTAAAAATAGCCTGTGAGGAGCCACTCGAAGAACAGAAAGTTGCTACCTTGTAAAGAAGGTTATTTGAGACAGCTCTGAACATTCTCACAACACTGACCCTTCCAGCCCTGTATGGAATTTTTTTCTTATATTCCTAGAAAGGGTTGGAAGGAACTGTCATTCAGAGGGGGAGAGTGCTTTTTATACTAGAGGAGCTCAAGACCATCATGTCATCTGTTGTTTGAATAGGGTGAGCATGCAGAACCCAGTTATGAGAATGTTAGGAGCTATCTTGAAGAACCTTCTTTACATGGTAACAACCTTCTGATCACTCACATGGGGAGGAGTTGTTTGTAAACAAACAGCTTTATCTCCCCTGCTGCTGCTGCTGCTGCTGCTGCTGGTGCTGCTGGAGCACTACTAGGAGGAAGAGGCAGGTGACGGATAGGGACCGGAGCCAGGGAAGGGAGGCAGAAGAACCTATTGGGGGAGAAGCTGGCTGCAGCCTACTGCCCAGCCATGCAAGCGCGGGGCCCCAGCTGGCTGCGGGGCCATGTGCGTCGGCGCATGTGGCACATGCCTGGGGCTGGCCCCTGTGTGAATTTCTGGTCACTGCATCTCCAAAAAGTTATAGTAGAACTGGAAAAAGTGCAGAGAAGGGCAACCAAAATGATTAAGGCCCGCCATCTGTTCCTGTCACCATCTCCTGCCAGGAATCAGGGTCTGCCATGGCTGCCCATGACTGGTGACCATGGCTTCCCATCATGGAGGGGGTGAGGTGCTGGGGCTGCCTGCAAACACACTTGTTTCCTTCCCTGCTGGGGGTAGGGGGGGGACTTACTGGCCAGCCAAGTTGGGCGTACGTCTGTTCAGTGTCCCGAACTGATCTGGCCAGGGATGGCTCCCCTTCGCTCTACACATCTGTTTTCACCCTGTGTATCACATGTCTTATTCCCAAAATTCTGAAGAGCTTGCTGGTTTCAACCCCCAAATTCATAAGAAATTAATAAAGAGCTGTAGAAAGAGCCATTATAATAAAAACATGAATAATAACCTTTTGATTGTCAAATGAAATAACCCATAGGTGACTATGCATAATGTAACAGCAACAGCAGGGGAAAAAAGCAAAGCAGTTTGTATGACTTAAATACAGAGCAGATTTCCAGACATTCTTATAAAAGAAATAGAAAGTATTGGATTCAGACTGCCACTAACCACCAAGTCAGATGCTTTTAGTTAATGATGTTTTTGAAACTAATGATTGAAGTACAAGTCCTTGCTCTGTCTCAGAGCGCCTGCCAGTAAACTCCTTGTGTTCATCCATCCATTAGGTAGCTGAAATCCTCCTTGAACTTTTTCTGTCTCTTCAGATCCAAGTGAGGATTTTTGGGCCCATCATTGATCTATTCTCCTTCCTACATGACTTGCCAATAGCCACTTTGATTCCTTTACTATTAAAATAATCTAGTATAGTATGGTTAAAAATCTAATGTGTCTATTTCTTTCCCTTTCCCTAAGAGTTATTCCCAGTATTCATCATTCATTCATTTGTAGTCCTACTTTATAACTAGCATCATTAAAATTCATTTGCATAGTTGTAACTCTTCTGGGGAAACAATTCCATCAATTAGATTATAATACAGTAAACTAAGTAAATTAGACTGTAGTCCAGCAGACATTTGTAATGCAGCCCTCTTGTCTGTTTGGTGTCTAATTTCAGAACGGCACCTAGATTTCCAGATTTCAAGTTGGTGTTAGATGAGTTATGTTAGGTTATGGTACCAGGTTTCAGGAAAGAGTCATCTCTCTCTCTCCTCTCAGTAACATATACACAGCACCATCCTTCAAAACCCAGACTGCTCCATGCCATGGGTGGCCAATAGAGGTGATGTAGCAGGAGCTTTTACCGCACCGCAATTCCATTCTTAAACCTTGGCATCCCACGTTGCACCCCGTGGAATTCCGCCCGCTACCGCTGCGATTCTGCATTCGCTGCTACAAGAATCTGCAGATGCGGCATTTATGTGCTTTATTGCTTTTTCCGATTGTCACCATTGTCGCGTACAATCAGCGGCTTTTTTCCGCCTTCCGCCAATTTAATATATGAGAGACAATCATGAACGTTTATCGCGGTTCCGTGAAGGGAGTATGCAGCGCTGCTGTGCATGTGTGTGCTGTGCTGACTGCTGGTGTTGTCCCTCTGTGCTGCAATCACTGCCCATTCTTCTCAAATACATACATGCACATGGTCTGGGTGGGAGTTCAAGGAACGGTGTTTTTATTTAATGGTAAGTTGATCTTTTATGTAAACGTAAATTGACCTCCAAACTAAAGTTTTTGGAGCAAAACTCCTGGTGGGAGTTTAAGGTATTGGCTGACTGACTCATTTTTTTACATCATCGGACCGGTACAGAAAGTTGAAGGAATGAAGTCCACGCAGAAGAGTTTGTTACAATCCTCATTCTGCACTTCCTCAGTCTAGAAGAAGTCAGAAGAACAACAGAACTCTGTAGGAATATCTCTTGAGCCACTTAGTGTTGTAATTGTTCACAACTCCCACAAAACCAATATGGCATGGTGACATAGTTGTTAAGGTTCCCACTTGCTGTGCAATTTGAAGCTGTCATTCCGTGGGTTCAAATCCCCACTGTTCTGTGTCACTTTAACATTTTTTTTTACTTTTACATTACTGTTATTGTATATTAATCATAAAATTATTGCTGTGTTGTGTTGCTCATGGCATGATTCATTCTAGATTCATTATAGAAGATTGTATAATTGTATACTGGCACGCAGCATCTGCTTGCCTTGTGCTTGTTGTGAAGGGAATCTCCCCCCCCCCCATCATGCAAGTAACAGCAGCTACAGCTGTTGTGTGGCCACTTTTCAAAATCTCTGGAGGTGTTTTCAGTGGGTATTTTCAGACGTTACGAGATCACAGTGAACCACGGTGAATACCCACCTGTGGTCACTGTGACTTGAACGTCTGTTTGGCGGCCGCCAGATTTTCACCACAGTCAATCCGCACATGGGGTCAATTTGAACCACGCTTCCCGGGCTAGCCGGGGGAATGTCCCAGGAAGCGTGGTCAAAAAGATCCCCAGCGGGGACAAAAAAAAAGTAATGTCTGGCCGGTTGCCACGGCCCAGGATCCCCGGCGGGATCCCGGGCTGTGGCGAATCCGGCCTGACGCGGCGGCCGCATTGGCCCCGCCGCCCGTCCGTCTCCCCGGAGGGTGGGCGGCGGGGTGCGTGGAGGGGGCGGGGCCGTGCGGCTGCGCGTTGCGCCGCACGGCCCCACCCCCTCCCAGATACCCCGCCGGGATCCCCCCGGCACGTCTGATATGGCGTGATGGGGTGACCCCGGCGGGGAATGAATGGGTTGTTTTCGGTACGGGGCCAAGTGGCCCCGTAACATCTGAAAACACCCAGACATGATGCTAACCACACTTAACCACACTTGAACATTCCTTATGCGTGTTCCAGGGCTCCATAAGGCACCAATACAGCCCTGCAACATGCATAAGAAATGTTCAAGTGTGGGTAAACTGGGGTTAGCGTGATGTCTGAAAACAGACCTCTCTGTGTGTGTTGAACATAAAAAGGTCCCTGTCCTGCTCTGCTTACATAAATACATACTCAGAGTAACCCTTGCTTGGCTTGTTGTGAAGGGAATTCCCCCCCCCTCCCCTCCATCATACAAGCAACAGCAGCTAGTGCTACAGCTTCTGGGATTGCCACATGCCACATTAGTCAGGTGAGTGAACCAATTATACCTGTTAATTGGAAGACAGGTAAGGCAACCTCCTTTTTACTGAGCTGCCTGCCCAGCCCTTTCCTTACAAGCCTTTTGTGATGAAAATAGGCAGCACGACTTAAGTTCATCATTGCTTGACCAGGAACTCCCCTCGCCCCCCCACCTGGGAAGGAATCTCTGACTGGATGGTTGCTTGCCCCCTCCAACAGGGGTTGAGAGAATTTATGGTTGCTGCTATGAATTTACTTAAGTAGCTGGGGCGTCTTCTGTTCCATATTTGGTTCCAGCCCCCACCCCCTCTGCCAGTGCCTGCCTTTGAAATGTTAGGGGCCATTAAGGACAGTGTGGTCATGGATTCATTTACATGGAGTCAGGAAGGAATTTCCCCACTTTCTGGTTTTCCCAACCTACTGTAAGGGTGGGTTCCCAACCTACTGTGCTGTGGGTTCCCACTCTAATCTTGTCTTGTTTTGAATGACACTATAGTAATGTAGGGAGCAATCCTAAGAGGGTCAGCTAGCTGGGGGTCTTCTCTTCCACTTATTGACTTCTGTCAAGAGCAGGTAACACTGCCATCATGTCCAGATGTTGTGTGTCTTACAATCAATATAACTCTCCTAATTGAATTGTACCCATATCCATATACTGGTTTCAGCAGTCCCCTCCCCAATACAGATCCACAGGGCACACACACCACACTAAAAAATCAAATGCATGCAAAGAATAATTTTAAAAGGTTTATTAAAAAATAACTATTTATAAAAAGGTACATGCAGTCCAAAATGTAAACATTATAACATTAATAAAACATATAAATCTTAAGCATTAAACATGGAGGCCTGGGGGGCTATTTGGGCAGCGGGGTTCATATGTTGTATGCTGCTGGCAGCAGCACTGGCAGTGGTGGTGGCTGTGCGTGGTGGTGGTACTGGCAATCATCTGACGCAGGATGCCAGTTTGCAGTTCGTCTAGCACCTCTGCCAGATTTAATTGCAGAGAGATATACTCTTGATGCCTTTTTTCATGTGCCGCTTCAACGTTTTGTTCTGTAAAAGGATATGGAGAATGGTTCTGTGATCCATTTTTATTTATTAATATTAATCTTTATTATTAGTATTTAAAAGAAATATAAACTGCTTACCTTGACGCTGCTGCTCTTCTAAGATATGTTGAAGGGTGTCAGCACTTGTCCAGATGGTGGCCCACACTGCCGAGGCCACATCCACAAGTATTTCGCCTGCAAATTAAAGGAATTGTTTCAGTCACACTGATTGAGAAAATTAAGATTTAAATAAAAGTATGTTAGACCTAATGATTTCGTTTCACTCACCAATTCTAATCAGTGCAGCATAGGCCATCTTATATTTTCTAAAGATTCTTCTATAAGTGCAATCCAAGCAATCTGACAGACTGACTGTGACTACTGTCAGTTCTGGTTCTGATGATGGGTGTGTCCCGGGCCGTGCAGCCCCGCCGCCAGCCAGGCTCCCCTTCAGCACGTTATGCTGTCTCACTCTGAAAGCATCAGTGTTTTTTTTCTTATTAAAAACAATTATAAATGTAAGCAACGTTTTTGAAGTTAAAGTCACGAGTACTCATTAAGCTTTCAAATGACTAGTGAATTAAAGAATTAAGGAATTTTTCTCATTGGCCCCCAGGGTTTATTTTTTTTTAAAAAAGGTTCGCCCAAAGGGTATATGATGTGCACGAGTACAAAACGATAGGGATGACAACATGCATTGCTCAGTCATGGAGTTATTGGCTCATTTAAACATTGTTTTTATACAGTGAGTCAGACAGATGTTCGTGGTGGTGGACTCAGGAGTTAAAAATTAGTTGGAATTGGCGGGGCGGTGGCGGAGCCGTGGAGGAGAAAGCCGTGCTCTTCAGGAGCCCTCCTCTCCCCCGGCACCGCGCCGACACAGTAAGTGTAAATAAAACAGAGAGCACTAGAGGAGAATAGATAATATATAGCATGTAGGAACAACAAAACAAAAAACCAGCTGAGCTGACTGACAGGCGATTTGAACCCTGTTTTTTACAGCTCCTTCACCTGGCAGCCTAACCAATGCACCACAGCAGAGGGTGTGCTACAGCAACAGCGGTCACGGTATATCTACATGACCATTGGGGCAATGATCTCTGGGATAAATGGAAATAGTTCTCCCTTCCTCCTCTATCCCAAGCTGCTCCTTGCCAAATCCCCATTCATATTTTTGTTGCTCTCTGTGGCCACATGGTTATAGTAGTTAAATCTTAAACAGATCATACACTGAGTTATTTCCTGCTTTGAGGTGCAATTTAATTTAAGACAATTACTATGAGTGAAAGAGGTATGATTTGGGGATCGGGAGACAGGGCGGTCTATGGCATGACCCTCCTAGACAGAAGGAGCAGGGAGACTTGTGAGGTTTCACAGTGGGGGTAAATAATTACTAATCCTCCCCTCCCCCTCTAGACTCTGCCCTAGTACAAATAGAATTAAATCCATCCATTCTTCTCATGTAATTTTGTAATTTCCTATGCAGCCACCAATTACTGTGGTGTGGTGTGTCAGTGTGCCCTGTGGATGTTTACGTATGCTGGGTGTTTAAATGTGGATGCTTACATATGTTGGGTGTTTACATGTGGATGTTTACATATTTTACATATTAATGCTAATATGTAAAATGATGGAACTTCAAAGACCGTTTTTTGGCCAAACATGCTATAGCTGCTGCTGCAGTCTAGCCCTAGCATTTGGTGGTGGTGGGCTTTGCAAGTAGCTTGAGAACTGCTAGGAAATTTTTAGAATAGGTAGGGATGGAAAGGGAACAAGCAAACACTCTTCCCCCCCACCCTCATCTACTCTAAAATGTTTCCAATGGTGTTACTTGTCAGCGCTGAGAATGAGGCTTCTTTCTATGCCAGATGTGTTCTTCTTGCAGCTCTCTGGAAAGAGGGTTCTTCAGGCTTGGAAGTTGGAACTGGTGGTGGTCTTTATTAGCAGCATTCACACATCTATGCTGACATGAAACACACACACAGTCACAATTTTGCTACTCTCCTACCCTACCCTTCTGTCCTAGACACATAGCCTTAGAGAGTCTAAAACCATTGGCAACCGTCACTGACTGCCCTGCCCACACCTGTCCTTATGTGCTCCCACCTTCCTGGACCCCAGAGTTAACTCCACCTTACCTGCCCCGCCCCCATGCTCACTGCCGTCCTGTCCGGCCCTGCAATTGGTCCCTATCCATTCTCCAATCCAGTCGGTCAAGAATTTGGACCAACATCTCCCTCAGCTGGAGAGCCTCCTGTCTGTGGGCTTCATGATAGTGCTCCAGACATTCTCCTAGAGAGTGCAAGATAAAAGGGAATGAGTTATTGAAACAGGTAGGTAACACTTACCTGTCAGTCCCTCACGTGACCATGCAGTGATCACAACTATATTATTTACCCATTCTGTCCTGTATGCCCGCAAGTCCACAAATTACCATGGCTATGTTGCCCAGTCTCTCAATGGTGTATGCATCACACCTCCAAAGGGCCTCAGCTATAGGAAAAAATTATTTAAAATTAAAGAGAAGCACATAATTGCTTTGTGCATTTGGGAATTATTATGACTACCTTTCCCGCTGTAACCAGTAGTACTACAGCACAGTAGTTGATTGGATAGTACCTACCAGTCATCAGCAAGTGCTCCATCTTGGCAGCAGTGTTGAAAGGGGCTGTGACACCGCTCCCCTCACGAACGATACCGATGTCTGTGTACATGGTGGCCACTTACAGTCGCGCGTTGCCCTCACTGTAGTAAACTGAAGACAATGTTAAATGGGTCAGCGGAGCCAGGGGGGCCATGTCAACTGCTGGCAGATTAAAGAGCCCTGTCAACAAAGCCGACAAATATCTTAAAGGGGCCACGCACTCTGTAGACTGGACAAGCGCGATTAATTAAGCAGGTTTCTGTGACGGCAATGGAGAAGTTTAAATGGAAGCATGCAGATTCAGACCCTTACCTGGCTTCTGGATATATGCCCAATTTAGATCTATAAAAGAACTGCTAGTACTGTCCCCGCCAAGAGTCCCATCAGAATAAGAAAAACACTAGCCAGCAAACTGAGTAATTCCCCCCCATACTGTAGATATAAAAATACATTTGCTATTGTTCTCTATAATGTTCCTTAAACCACCCTTTTTGGGAGACTATCCAATGATGTGATACTAGGGATGGGCGAACGCGGTTCGGACTTCAGCCCGAACTCGGCCTGTTCGGATAACCGAACCCAAACAAGATAGATAGATAGATAGTACTCAGTTGTAGGAGTTAGCTTAGTGGTAGAGATAGCGTTATTAATTTAGTTTTAGTGTTTTAGTGTTTGTAGGAGTAGGCCTGTGTAGATAATCCATTTAGTTCATAGCATTTAGAATAGTTAATAGCAGTTAGATTTAGTGTAGATAGATAGATATAATATTAGATAAAAAATTTAAATAAAAAAACCCATATAAAAACAAAAAAACCAAATAAACCATATAAAACCAAATAAAACCCCCAAAAACCCATATTAAAAACAATAACAAAAAGCCCATATAAAAACATTTCCCGAATGGCTGAACCCAAACCGAACGGCTGAACCCAGCGAATGAACCAAACGGACGAACTGAACGGACGAACCAAACGCAGCCGAACCGAACAGCCGAAGCCGAACCGCGATCTGTTCACCCATCCCTATGTGATACATTTTTCAGCAAGTCTGTTCTCCACAGTTATATTACTGTTTTTTATTTTAATGTTGTCATTGACTGAGGGGCTCTTAGCAAGCTAGAAATTATAGTGACAGCTTCCTCAAAAGGCTTTCCGTTCAATTGCAGATTCACAATAAGATGTAAAATAAAGAAAGGGAGGGAGGCACACGCCCTTTCCCATTTTACAGATATAATGGAACTGAGGTTGCTGACAGTGACTTACTGTAGGCAAGGCAAACCACTTTACTCATATTAGCAACCTAGGTTTTTAATGCTGTTTGAATCTGAAAGCCTACTTAAATATATCTGTTCTTCAGAGTAGGGCAAAACCAACATCCAAAAACCCATGCAGTTGCCCCGTTTGTCTCACTGACGGATACAGGCTGCCAAAAAATCATGTTGTGGACTTGTGGTAACACTGCTTAACAATGACCAGGGAGGAATTGGAAAGGGGCAGAATGTGGAATATTCGGCGGGTGCATCACAGTTTTAGCTCAGACTCAGAGCAAATAGCAACATCTTCCAGAAAATGGCAGTATATCTATGTTATGAAGATATTAATGAAGAACTCCGAGGATAGGGATGTTTAAGATCTGGATGAGTAATGTAGACAAACAGAACATTCTAGAGGTTACTTCAAATATGCATGAGGCAACAAATGTGTGTCTCTAAAGACCGGCTCTAAGGAGTCAGGATTGGAATCTGAGTCCAGTTGGCATCTGAGTCTCCTCTTCTCTGTTTGATTGCGAGCAGATGCGCTGGTGGTGGTGGGCAGCAACCGGCAACAGACATGGAGAGGGGGTGTGGTGCCCGGTCTTGCTGGCTGTCTGCTCCTGGGGGACACTTTCTTTTTTCACTCACACACCCGCTGCCACGCCTACCTCTTTGCTAACTGCAGTAACTAGGGTTGGGAGTGAACGTGATCATGAAAGAGTTAGGAAACTATAAGTCCCCCACCCCACTCCCCATCCCCTTCCCCCCCCCAGCCAAGAGTGTTTCCAACTTAGTTCAACTTGCCATCCAGTGCTGTTCCAAACCTGGAAAGTTTGTGTCTGCCGGCCAGTCATATACAACACTCTCGGGATCCCATCCATGTATGCAGTGCATGCATATGAAGTCTGAAGTCATGCATAGCCAATAGGACAGCCAATAGTGCTGTTGTGGTCCCATCATGATACCAATGTAATTGATGGAGGCAAAGTAGTTCAAATGATATCTTTTATTCAACCAACTTCTGTTGCTGGCTGCGAATATGCAAACTTTCCACCCAACCTTGAAACTTTATGCTGGCCACTCGTATAAAACACTTTCGGGATCCCATCGAGGACATGTTAGCATGGTGGTTTACGTTTCCCGCTTGCATTCTGTAATTTTCGTTCCAGCGGTTCTAATCTGCAGTGTTGCGTTTTCAGTTTATAAATTTTTTTAGAC
Organism: Sphenodon punctatus; assembly: GCA_003113815.1. NCBI lineage: Eukaryota > Metazoa > Chordata > Lepidosauria > Sphenodontia > Sphenodontidae > Sphenodon > Sphenodon punctatus. The sequence continues at coordinate 2,012,238 of QEPC01007800.1, forward strand.
TTTTATATTACACAGTCATTGTCTATTAATTATCTATTAATCTTAAAATTATTGCTGTTGTGTTGCTCATGTAACATACTTTGTAATCAAAGCAAATATGCTTATTACGTTAGCCAAGATAGACCCGAGGCGAGGCTGTGTGCGTCCTATTTTCTCTCTGCTACAAATTTCATTTATAGTTTAATTTATCAGACCTCTCTGCAGTAGATAACTTTTAATATTTTACTCAAAAACAGTACACTCCTCAGTCCTGAGTCCTGCTGCATGACCTGCTACTGACTGTCCCCTCTGTTTGATTAACTTAAAACTTTAAGTTGTTAACTTAAAACAAGAATGATAACTCTGCATCTCTAGTGCTTTTACTGAGGTGTGCTGTGCCGCCCGAGACCGTCCCATGCACCCTCCCACCAGATAGACAGAGACGGCTTAAAGCTATAGCCAGACGGACTCGCTTCACCTCGCCCACACGGGTCATTTAATTAGCAACGGACGCACACCAATAAGAACAGTCCTTCCCTGTGACTGACAGGTAACAGCCACAGGCATTTAACACAGGGAGGCAGACTTTATTTCATGTGGTGCGTGTTTTCATGTCAAATCTATCTCAATTCAAAACTGGCAGAATGGCTTTGGCATGGTTTGCTTCATTCCTTGATGGCCTTATTAGAACTGGTAAGTTAAATACAATTTTTTAAATGTGATCTCTCACTNAATAGTTAATAGCAGTTAGATTTAGTGTAGATAGATAGATATAATATTAGATAAAAAATTTAAATAAAAAAACCCATATAAAAACAAAAAAACCAAATAAACCATATAAAACCAAATAAAACCCCCAAAAACCCATATTAAAAACAATAACAAAAAGCCCATATAAAAACATTTCCCGAATGGCTGAACCCAAACCGAACGGCTGAACCCAGCGAATGAACCAAACGGACGAACTGAACGGACGAACCAAACGCAGCCGAACCGAACAGCCGAAGCCGAACCGCGATCTGTTCACCCATCCCTATGTGATACATTTTTCAGCAAGTCTGTTCTCCACAGTTATATTACTGTTTTTTATTTTAATGTTGTCATTGACTGAGGGGCTCTTAGCAAGCTAGAAATTATAGTGACAGCTTCCTCAAAAGGCTTTCCGTTCAATTGCAGATTCACAATAAGATGTAAAATAAAGAAAGGGAGGGAGGCACACGCCCTTTCCCATTTTACAGATATAATGGAACTGAGGTTGCTGACAGTGACTTACTGTAGGCAAGGCAAACCACTTTACTCATATTAGCAACCTAGGTTTTTAATGCTGTTTGAATCTGAAAGCCTACTTAAATATATCTGTTCTTCAGAGTAGGGCAAAACCAACATCCAAAAACCCATGCAGTTGCCCCGTTTGTCTCACTGACGGATACAGGCTGCCAAAAAATCATGTTGTGGACTTGTGGTAACACTGCTTAACAATGACCAGGGAGGAATTGGAAAGGGGCAGAATGTGGAATATTCGGCGGGTGCATCACAGTTTTAGCTCAGACTCAGAGCAAATAGCAACATCTTCCAGAAAATGGCAGTATATCTATGTTATGAAGATATTAATGAAGAACTCCGAGGATAGGGATGTTTAAGATCTGGATGAGTAATGTAGACAAACAGAACATTCTAGAGGTTACTTCAAATATGCATGAGGCAACAAATGTGTGTCTCTAAAGACCGGCTCTAAGGAGTCAGGATTGGAATCTGAGTCCAGTTGGCATCTGAGTCTCCTCTTCTCTGTTTGATTGCGAGCAGATGCGCTGGTGGTGGTGGGCAGCAACCGGCAACAGACATGGAGAGGGGGTGTGGTGCCCGGTCTTGCTGGCTGTCTGCTCCTGGGGGACACTTTCTTTTTTCACTCACACACCCGCTGCCACGCCTACCTCTTTGCTAACTGCAGTAACTAGGGTTGGGAGTGAACGTGATCATGAAAGAGTTAGGAAACTATAAGTCCCCCACCNGTGTTATTTTCCTGCAGCAGTATTTGCACTGGACTACAAATTTATTTTCATCACAGGCAGTGAAATGTTTCCAGACGTCTGACTTGTGCGCTTTTCTTGTATCTGCATGGCTGTCGGTGGTTTGGGTGATTGTTCCTTGCTGTGACAACAATGAAAAACTGTTATCATTTGTTGATGTTGAGGGAGCTGGCGAACACAGAGGCATAGAATTTCTAGTAATGGTTGTGCTATGAGCCACTGGTGATGTCGTGGTGGTGTGGTTGGGGCTGGTTGATTGACTTTTAGACAAACATCTGTTGAACATCGGCACTATATTTTTCCTTGTTCTAGATTGCAAGGTCAAATCATTTCCTTGGCCTCGCTGTTCCACATTTATCGGGTTGTCATCAATCCTGGCCCCTTTGCATGGTTGGCTTGCCAATTTCATTGGTGCGTAACTCGGGGGGCGGTGTTGGATCTTCATAGTCATAGCCGTCGGCATCATCGATAATGTCAACATCATCTGCGGTGACATGACTGTCTGAGTCAGCATCACGATGCGCAGCACTCACAGTGGCATTATCAGACACCCCCTTTAGTACTGCCTCACTTTCCAGAGCATTTTCTATTTCTTCTGCATCTCTCACTGAAGTAGACAATAGGCACTGGGTGTTGTCGCGTCGGTGCATTACTGCCCCCTGCATGCATTTTTGAGATTCGTCGGTTGTGCATTCGATTTTGAGCAGAAGCATTTCATCATCATCGTGCTGTGACAATTGGCTTTCTATAGCATTGTCTGATTCTAATGATGATTGTTCTACATCAGACGGTGTGCATTTCGCAAGGTATTCCACCAGTGCCTCATACGAAGAACGAAAGTAATGGCGATGTTTAGAGCTGCCAGGCTGCAGCAATGATATTTTTGCTGGTGAAATATGCATTGATAGCAGCGGCTGAGACAATTCTGCAACATCAAACTGCTGTGGGGACTCTGGTCGCAACACAAGAGGAGGCTGTGAGTGTGCAGCGCATGAAGCAACAGCTGGAGCATCCAGAAAAGATTGTGGTAATTGTGGTGGGCAAGACTCAGAGTACTGCTTCTTCTGATGGTTCTCTTTCTCCTGTACCCTTTTTTCCCCATTGTGAAGCGACAAAGTAGGGCTTGGACAGTGACTTCTATTGCGCAGCGTAGAAGAGGAATCATCACGTTTCCGCTTTGCAGAATCGTGTGCCATTGCTTCTTTTCTTTTAATCTACAGAAAGAAATTGAGGAAAAAATGAGTGTATTTAAAAAAGTTTCCAGGGCTTTTAAATGTACATTTATTTCTCGATGTTTTGTAAGTTAAAACATGGTCTTACTTCAATATGCATTTCTAAAAACACACATCACAATACATTTTGTAATATCGCAGACCTAATGTTACTATAGAACATAGACATGCCAGATTGTGAAAGATGTACACCATTGTCCAAAAACACATTGCAATCAGCGGCTACAATGTTCTTATGCCAGACTGAAACCATGTCACTATCTTTAATGAAAGCACCAACAGACTTGTTAACATTTCGAACACATTTATTAATAGACTTCATGTTTGTGCTATATCTGTTGCACTTGCGAATAATGAGATCAGAGAAAACAATCTTGCAACCAGGAAAAAGCCAACAGATTGCCATTAAATTGTTTCTCATGTACTCTAGTAGCTCAACGCCTTTGAGCATTCCAATATCGTTACCACCAGAGTGGATTACAATGCATGAAGGAAGGGAAGAAATGGAGGCAATGAATTGCCTTTCATTCTTTAAAGCAGGCAATACATTAGACCATCGCATTCCCCCCCTTCTGATCCATCGCACTGTAACATTTTCCAAATTCAAATCGACCTCGGTGTGTTCTGTGAGGCAGAATTGCTCTAGTCTGGTGATGTAGGAATCACCAATGAGCCAAATGTTCTTCATCATTACCTAATGGAATAAGGCAAGCAATTAGTGATTAGTAGGCTGTTTTAAAAAATATATATTAAATCAATGTCCTTACACTTACTTAACTTCTGTAAGGGAGAGAACGCTGCTGAAGTGTTTTGTTCTGATGATTGTCTGCCAAATGTATCAGACAGGGAGTTGATCTGAAGAGTGGATGAGAATTTAGGTTAGCAAGCATAATGTTTGTTGAAGAATGTTGATTTCATCTTTATTATCACAAACTAAGCAAGTAAATAAGCAACACACAAAGCACATGCACACATCAACAGCATACGCCACGTGGGACTTGGGACGGGGGTGCATTCCAGACGGAGCCACTCACTACAGAGAGGCCTGAGTGAGTATACTCCTATTTGTCAAATGATAGTCTCAGAATCACATTGAAAATGATTGTAACTAGGGTTGTGGCCTACGCAAATATGTAAGGTATGCTTAGGAAAACTATGTGCAGTGCCTGCATTGACTAAGTTGCCAAAACATGAATGTTCACACAAATCATGATTTGGGAGCTAAAAATCATGAAACTGAAATAAAAAGAACCAAAATGTTTCCATTCCAGGGGACTATCACGTTTGCAGGAATGGGAAGAGGCAGTCCAAGAACAACAACATAAGGTTGCAGCCTCGTAAACAATGTTCTTCAGATGACTCTGAACATTGTCAAGTGTTTGGCAAGTTCTGTTTGGAATGAGCAGGAAGGTGCTTTGTTTACTGCGTGTGGGCTCGAGACTGTCATCGTGTGATTGTTCAAACTAGTAAGCTGTGCTTGATATATGACTGTGTGTATAATGGCGCCAGAGTGCATCCCATTTGTAAGAATGTTCGGAGCCAGGTCGCAGAACCATTGTTTACAAGGCAGTGACCTCGAGGCATGCCTCTCCGGTGGGACTTTTTTTCTTTTTAAAAAAAACACTGCCAGCCTGACTTCGCTCTTTCCGTACACTGCGGTGGGTTGTGGGATGGGCCAGGGAAGGGCCACGGGGCACCCACGCAGTTGACGCTGAGGCAGCATCCCCCTCCCCAACCCTCCTAGCTCTGTAGTGGGTGTGACTACCCTGGCAACCACCCCCTCCCTAGTCATGCATGGGTTCCATNGAAACTATAAGTCCCCCACCCCACTCCCCATCCCCTTCCCCCCCCCAGCCAAGAGTGTTTCCAACTTAGTTCAACTTGCCATCCAGTGCTGTTCCAAACCTGGAAAGTTTGTGTCTGCCGGCCAGTCATATACAACACTCTCGGGATCCCATCCATGTATGCAGTGCATGCATATGAAGTCTGAAGTCATGCATAGCCAATAGGACAGCCAATAGTGCTGTTGTGGTCCCATCATGATACCAATGTAATTGATGGAGGCAAAGTAGTTCAAATGATATCTTTTATTCAACCAACTTCTGTTGCTGGCTGCGAATATGCAAACTTTCCACCCAACCTTGAAACTTTATGCTGGCCACTCGTATAAAACACTTTCGGGATCCCATCGAGGACATGTTAGCATGGTGGTTTACGTTTCCCGCTTGCATTCTGTAATTTTCGTTCCAGCGGTTCTAATCTGCAGTGTTGCGTTTTCAGTTTATAAATTTTTTTAGACTTTTATATTACACAGTCATTGTCTATTAATTATCTATTAATCTTAAAATTATTGCTGTTGTGTTGCTCATGTAACATACTTTGTAATCAAAGCAAATATGCTTATTACGTTAGCCAAGATAGACCCGAGGCGAGGCTGTGTGCGTCCTATTTTCTCTCTGCTACAAATTTCATTTATAGTTTAATTTATCAGACCTCTCTGCAGTAGATAACTTTTAATATTTTACTCAAAAACAGTACACTCCTCAGTCCTGAGTCCTGCTGCATGACCTGCTACTGACTGTCCCCTCTGTTTGATTAACTTAAAACTTTAAGTTGTTAACTTAAAACAAGAATGATAACTCTGCATCTCTAGTGCTTTTACTGAGGTGTGCTGTGCCGCCCGAGACCGTCCCATGCACCCTCCCACCAGATAGACAGAGACGGCTTAAAGCTATAGCCAGACGGACTCGCTTCACCTCGCCCACACGGGTCATTTAATTAGCAACGGACGCACACCAATAAGAACAGTCCTTCCCTGTGACTGACAGGTAACAGCCACAGGCATTTAACACAGGGAGGCAGACTTTATTTCATGTGGTGCGTGTTTTCATGTCAAATCTATCTCAATTCAAAACTGGCAGAATGGCTTTGGCATGGTTTGCTTCATTCCTTGATGGCCTTATTAGAACTGGTAAGTTAAATACAATTTTTTAAATGTGATCTCTCACTGTATTCCATGCTTTACATTAGTAGGGCGTTTCTCATTAATAGTGCATTGATATGTTTTATTTTTCAGTCCCAATCCAGGGGAAATTCTGGTGGACATTACTTCTGCAATTTGGTCCATGGTATGGGATACCGCAGAATACAGTGCACAACACATTGTCCAGACAGGGGAAAATTGGTAATGATTTCTCTAAGATCCATAGTTTCTAGTATCCTTGTGAATAGTGTTGCCCTAAAAAAATTAATTTGCTGCTGTTCAAGAATGCATACACTAACTGTATTCCATTTTTACAGAACAACAACTAGAGGCACAGACAGAATTGGTGCAAAATTTGAGGGAGGACAATCAAGCCCTACATGTGTCGCTCGATGAAGTATTCCAGGAGGTGTGCATAATTCAGGGACTTCTGAGAGCTGACAGCTGATTTGTACCAATTTGTATGTTTACAGTTAAAGTTTTAAGTTAAATGATGTAAATATTCCAAACACTATATTTTTAAAAATTGTTTGTTTTAAATTTTTTTTTATTAAAAAGTTTGTTTTTCACTTATGTGCATTTTTGCTCATTATTTAGCTTTGTGTTTGACCTGTACATGTAGTATCCTACTCAACTGAAAATGTTCCCATTTCCAAGCAGCATTCCCTGACGTACTCGTGCCCTGTCGCTCACCACACTCACCGGTGAAGTGACCAAACACACAAGTGACACAACCCTATCTGCAGCAGCTGATCCCTTGCTACGAAAGTCTAGTATGTTCACCAGGGAATGAGAGCGGATAGAATGTTTACAAACTGATAATAAATAATTCTCCAGGCACCTCAGGGCAATTTTGAAATCATTCCATCCATACAGCATTGGGGTGATTCATTCCCTTATGTTGACTGCTGCTGGCACTGCTGCCAGCCCCAAAACAGTAAGGACTGGAGTTACACTCCCCAAACATACGTGAACCCATCTTCCAGAATATTTCCCAACCCTTTCCTAAACACAGCTATACAACTGGACTTCCCTCCTTGACCCAAAACATACGTGAACCCAAACATACGTGAACCCATCTTCCAGAATATTTCCCAACCCTTTCCTAAACACAGCTATACAACTGGACTTCCCTTAACCACATCATCTGGCACTGTCAGTCAATTGCACCACCACAGCAATGTGTGATGGGAGTCCCCCTTTTTTATATAGACAACTGTCTATGCAGGCTTTATTGCATGCTGCACAATGGGCTGTTGTGGTAGTTTTAATGTACAATGTATCTCAATGCAAAAATATCACAGTGGCATTGATTTTTAATAGTTAATGCTTCTTTATTTTCAAATCCCAACACTAACAAAATGGACTACTTTTTTTAGATAAAAACGATGAGATACAGAATGCACTGTTGTTATCACAGCTGCAGCAGGATTGTATAATCTTTCTTGCCCTCCATGCAAAGCTTGGTGAAGTAAGTCCCGATGACAGGACAGGAGGATAGTACAGTTATGCGTGCATTGGACTGCTCAACCAACCAACAGACGTGCAGCAATGTCACAAAGCAGTGTGAATTTTGGTATATTTTCTATAATTTTATTAGAGAAATGCTATAATGTTTAAAAATCATTGAAATGATTGAGAAAATGTTAAAAAGATTTTTTTTTTCTGGACATTACAATATGAGGATGTACATGTCCTCATCATCATAACCTATTCCATTAATTTTTTCCCATTCCCATGTTGAAGCAGTCCATTACGGAATCAGCTCCTTTCTGTCACCATGAATATATACCATGTGTCCAGTGTATGATCAGTGATTGAAAGACGATAAAGTACATACAGGAATGAATACCAAATTATTTTTATTAGATGTAGGTATTGATATGTACTACAGGTTGGTAGCTGTGGCAATCAATTTGGCTGCAAATCCAATTTGTTTTATTCTCCAGGTGAAGGCAAAACCGACTGTTCACATCTTCTAAAAAAAACACTAATTGCTTGTGGGGAAAAATTGATTATGGTTGGAAAATTCCTTCATGACTCCATATGAAAATGGCAATTGGATCAGTACTCGATCCCTGAAGAATACTGGCAGTGGCTACAAATCCAATGTGTGTAGCTGTTGTGTGTTCCTGTCATGATTTGATCAATTTTCCTGAAAAACAGCGTTAAAAAAACACACTTATTAGTCACGTTGATTGTTGTTCAGTTTGCATTTTTGATTTTTAATAGAGAATTTGAAGGAACACTTTTTTATAAAAATCCTAGCTATCACATATTCTATAAATGTTTACATATGTATCAAAGATAAGTAGCATACTTGTGTTATATAAATACAACTTTGGTAGCACGTTTACAAAAAATAAATACATAAGTACATGTACTTATGTACGTGTACATAGGCCATATGTATCCGTTTAAAAAATAATAATAATACTTAGCTTCAACTTTGGATTGATCACTTCTATTGCCTGCTGCTCTTTCAGTCAGATGGACCATAACTTTCCCGAAATAGCCAAAATGAAGGTTAAATACATTAATTTTTTTTAAAAAACACACTATTTCCCTAATGCACAACACACTGAGTGCATGCATTCCTATGCTATTTCTAAGTGGACCACCGCATGCGATTCCCAAGTCCAGTCTGCCTATGTGTCATTCCGTTGAGGCCATGACCGCATAGCATCGGTCATGGAATCATTGGTGGGTGCTGCTATCCTGAAAATTAGAACCATGCTGCAGAGTTCTGCAATCTGTTCCCGCCAGGAGTTCTGCAAATTATGTGTGAGAAACACAAAAAGATAGCACAAATTAATCACTGACAACACAATCACTATGCCAATGCATTCCTATGCTATTTCCAAATGGACCACCCCATGCGATTCCCAAGTCCAGTTTGCCTAAGTCTCATTTTGTTGAGGCCATGACCGCACAGCATCATGGCTTTTGGAATCATTGGTGGGTGCTGCTATCCTGAAAAATAGATCCATGCTGCAGAGTTCTGCACTCTGTTCCCACAAATTCTGCAAAGTGTGTGTGTGATAGAAAAAGACAGCACAAATTAATCACTGACTACACAATCAAAGACAGCAGAATCACTGACACTTCATTACAGCAACATAACCTTTGCTGCTCACAAGTGGACACTGGCCAAACATACCTCCTCACTCAGTGCTCTTGTATACCTTCCGAGATTTCATCTGGGTGGTTATAACCTTTTTTCTGGTGATCAATCGCCTCAGAGGTGCACCTCATTATTTCCTCATCTGTGGCTTGCAGGAAATCCTTAGTAATTTTAGGTAGGAATGACCTGTTCATTTTAATTAATGCTAGGCACTCTAGATTTAAACCCGAAAGACTAGTTCTTTTATTACCTACAATTGCGCCCGCACAGCTGCATAAACGTTCTGATGGGACACTGCTGCCAGGACAACCAAGGAGTGTGATTGCCAAAGTGTAGAGTGCTGGCCAAGTGTCTCTTTTTTCTGCCCAGTAAATGAGTGGATCGTTATTCATGCCAACCACACCAGCAGATGACAGACACTGGTCATACATATCCTCGGCTGCAGTGAGTGTTATTGGCCAGTGAAGCGGATCAACTCTTCTTGGTTGTCGAGTGCAATTCTGTGCAAGGAGGCCATACTTTTCAAAATTTTCCCACATCGAAGAAGCCTGAGGCTGTTGAGCGTTATCTTTGGAAACACTCTCTGCTTCATCCTCTTCAGATTCATCTGTGTTGTTTCCATGCTCTCCTACCATCTGTGCGGTGATTTCTTCGTGTGCAGCGGCAGCGGATTCTCTCCCCCCCCCAAAAAACCCCCTTCTTAACCTTCTTGAAACGTGGGTCCAGAGCTGTTGCCATCCGGTACACCAAATCTTCTCCAATCTTCTCAAATTGGTTGCTTTGGCGGATAATGTGATGCAAGAACATGGCAAGACGTTTACCCCTCTGTCCATCCGCCTGACGATCAAAGGAGGCAGCGATGTCTTCGACTTGGCTCCTTAATAATACAAGCGAGGCCAAGCTCTGGCTGACTGTCACATCGGCCTTGCTCACGAACTCCATCATGGCCTGAAAGGGCTCCAGCAGAATAATGAGATTTTCTATTACATTCCACTTTCTGAGATTTATCTGTATATCTGAGGCTTCTTTTACAGACTTTGCAGCCACAGCAAAGTAAGTCTCGATTGCAAGTCTTTGTGAATGCAGTCTCTTCAGCATATGATATATGGAGTTCCACCGCATGCAGACATCGATAGGGAAGAAATGAAGTGGAAGCTTTCTCTCCTGCTGTATCCTCCATAGCTCGCGGCGCGATGTTGCCGATCTACTAAAGTGTGCCACCAATTTCTTTGCACGCTCTACTGTGTCCTTAATCAATGGATCCGCTTTGAGAAATTTCTTTGCCACGAGATGCAGCGAATGAGTCATGCAGGATACATTTTGGAAACTGGCATCTGAAATGCCTTTCACTATATTTGCCCTGTTGTCTGAAACAACGCACCCAACGGAGAGACCAAGGGGCTGTAACCACTGCTCTGTCAGTTGTAACAATTTATCCTGGATGTTTTCGGCAGTGTGTGTCTCAGGAAAGTGCTCCAAAGCAAGCATGGCTTGCTGCTTCACCAGTCTATTCTTGGGGTCACGATGAATCCAGTGGCCAGTAATGCACAGGTACTCCATGTGCTGCACACTGGTCCACATGTCTGTTGTAAGGTGCACAACATTGCCCTCGCAGTCACTCATAGCATCTGATACTGCTTTGCATGATGTCTCGTAGAGTTTGGGAATAGTGTTTGTAGCCAAATAAAATCATGATGGTACCTTCCATCGTGGTGCCATTCCCTCCATTAATTCGTGGAATCCCTCGTTCTCAACAAATGAGAAGGTAAGCATGTCGACTGCAAGCATCTTGGACACAAGTGCGAGGTAGTACTGTGCAGTATGGTGAGATGCTGGCCATTTCATGTGATTTTGAACAGATTCTGGCAACGTTGTCTGCACAGTTGTAGCACTAGCAGTGCTTCTAGATGGATCAGAGGTGCTTGTCATTCTGCAGTGTGTTCTGCTAGAGGCATTGAGAACAGACTTGTGATGGTGCTTCATGTGGCTATGCATGCCACTAGTACCAGGGCAGCTGTTACCTCCTTCTTTCGCTTGTGTTATTTTCCTGCAGCAGTATTTGCACTGGACTACAAATTTATTTTCATCACAGGCAGTGAAATGTTTCCAGACGTCTGACTTGTGCGCTTTTCTTGTATCTGCATGGCTGTCGGTGGTTTGGGTGATTGTTCCTTGCTGTGACAACAATGAAAAACTGTTATCATTTGTTGATGTTGAGGGAGCTGGCGAACACAGAGGCATAGAATTTCTAGTAATGGTTGTGCTATGAGCCACTGGTGATGTCGTGGTGGTGTGGTTGGGGCTGGTTGATTGACTTTTAGACAAACATCTGTTGAACATCGGCACTATATTTTTCCTTGTTCTAGATTGCAAGGTCAAATCATTTCCTTGGCCTCGCTGTTCCACATTTATCGGGTTGTCATCAATCCTGGCCCCTTTGCATGGTTGGCTTGCCAATTTCATTGGTGCGTAACTCGGGGGGCGGTGTTGGATCTTCATAGTCATAGCCGTCGGCATCATCGATAATGTCAACATCATCTGCGGTGACATGACTGTCTGAGTCAGCATCACGATGCGCAGCACTCACAGTGGCATTATCAGACACCCCCTTTAGTACTGCCTCACTTTCCAGAGCATTTTCTATTTCTTCTGCATCTCTCACTGAAGTAGACAATAGGCACTGGGTGTTGTCGCGTCGGTGCATTACTGCCCCCTGCATGCATTTTTGAGATTCGTCGGTTGTGCATTCGATTTTGAGCAGAAGCATTTCATCATCATCGTGCTGTGACAATTGGCTTTCTATAGCATTGTCTGATTCTAATGATGATTGTTCTACATCAGACGGTGTGCATTTCGCAAGGTATTCCACCAGTGCCTCATACGAAGAACGAAAGTAATGGCGATGTTTAGAGCTGCCAGGCTGCAGCAATGATATTTTTGCTGGTGAAATATGCATTGATAGCAGCGGCTGAGACAATTCTGCAACATCAAACTGCTGTGGGGACTCTGGTCGCAACACAAGAGGAGGCTGTGAGTGTGCAGCGCATGAAGCAACAGCTGGAGCATCCAGAAAAGATTGTGGTAATTGTGGTGGGCAAGACTCAGAGTACTGCTTCTTCTGATGGTTCTCTTTCTCCTGTACCCTTTTTTCCCCATTGTGAAGCGACAAAGTAGGGCTTGGACAGTGACTTCTATTGCGCAGCGTAGAAGAGGAATCATCACGTTTCCGCTTTGCAGAATCGTGTGCCATTGCTTCTTTTCTTTTAATCTACAGAAAGAAATTGAGGAAAAAATGAGTGTATTTAAAAAAGTTTCCAGGGCTTTTAAATGTACATTTATTTCTCGATGTTTTGTAAGTTAAAACATGGTCTTACTTCAATATGCATTTCTAAAAACACACATCACAATACATTTTGTAATATCGCAGACCTAATGTTACTATAGAACATAGACATGCCAGATTGTGAAAGATGTACACCATTGTCCAAAAACACATTGCAATCAGCGGCTACAATGTTCTTATGCCAGACTGAAACCATGTCACTATCTTTAATGAAAGCACCAACAGACTTGTTAACATTTCGAACACATTTATTAATAGACTTCATGTTTGTGCTATATCTGTTGCACTTGCGAATAATGAGATCAGAGAAAACAATCTTGCAACCAGGAAAAAGCCAACAGATTGCCATTAAATCATTTCTCATGTACTCTAGTAGCTCAACGCCTTTGAGCATTCCAATATCATTACCACCAGAGTGGATTACAATGCATGAAGGAAGGGAAGAAATGGAGGCAATGAATTGCCTTTCATTCTTTAAAGCAGGCAATACATTAGACCATCGCATTCCCCCCCTTCTGATCCATCGCACTCTAACATTTTCAAAATTCAAATCGACCTCGGTGTGTTCTGTGTGGCAGAATTGCTCTAGTCTGGTGATGTAGGAATCACCAATGAGCCAAATGTTCTTCATCATTACCTAATGGAATAAGGCAAGCAATTAGTGATTAGTAGGCTGTTTTAAAAAATATATATTAAATCAATGTCCTTACACTTACTTAACTTCTGTAAGGGAGAGAACGCTGCTGAAGTGTTTTGTTCTGATGATTGTCTGCCAAATGTATCAGACAGGGAGTTGATCTGAAGAGTGGATGAGAATTTAGGTTAGCAAGCATAATGTTTGTTGAAGAATGTTGATTTCATCTTTATTATCACAAACTAAGCAAGTAAATAAGCAACACACAAAGCACATGCACACATCAACAGCATACGCCACGTGGGACTTGGGACGGGGGTGCATTCCAGACGGAGCCACTCACTACAGAGAGGCCTGAGTGAGTATACTCCTATTTGTCAAATGATAGTCTCAGAATCACATTGAAAATGATTGTAACTAGGGTTGTGGCCTACGCAAATATGTAAGGTATGCTTAGGAAAACTATGTGCAGTGCCTGCATTGACTAAGTTGCCAAAACATGAATGTTCACACAAATCATGATTTGGGAGCTAAAAATCATGAAACTGAAATAAAAAGAACCAAAATGTTTCCATTCCAGGGGACTATCACGTTTGCAGGAATGGGAAGAGGCAGTCCAAGAACAACAACATAAGGTTGCAGCCTCGTAAACAATGTTCTTCAGATGACTCTGAACATTGTCAAGTGTTTGGCAAGTTCTGTTTGGAATGAGCAGGAAGGTGCTTTGTTTACTGCGTGTGGGCTCGAGACTGTCATCGTGTGATTGTTCAAACTAGTAAGCTGTGCTTGATATATGACTGTGTGTATAATGGCGCCAGAGTGCATCCCATTTGTAAGAATGTTCGGAGCCAGGTCGCAGAACCATTGTTTACAAGGCAGTGACCTCGAGGCATGCCTCTCCGGTGGGACTTTTTTTCTTTTTAAAAAAAACACTGCCAGCCTGACTTCGCTCTTTCCGTACACTGCGGTGGGTTGTGGGATGGGCCAGGGAAGGGCCACGGGGCACCCACGCAGTTGACGCTGAGGCAGCATCCCCCTCCCCAACCCTCCTAGCTCTGTAGTGGGTGTGACTACCCTGGCAACCACCCCCTCCCTAGTCATGCATGGGTTCCATCTCTAGTCCTGGCTACCATTCCACCCCCTGCTCTGAGACAGCTGAGCGTCTCTCTCTCTCTCTCTCTCTCTCTCTCTCAGCATATATGCTCCGATGGCCTGGGGGGGACGTAGGGATGGCAGCCGGTAGCTTTGGAAGCCTCCAGATACCCTGGAGCAGGGACTTGAGTCACTCAATAGAGATCCAGGATGGGGGGGCGGTAGCTGCGGAAGCCGCAGGAGAACCTGGAGCAGGGACTCGAGTCAGGAGCACATGGGGGAATAGGCGGGGGGTGGTGGTGGCTGCCAGGAGAGTCACTCAATAGAGAGCCAGGAGGGGGGAGTAGCTGTAGAAGCCGCCAGAGACCCTGGAGCAGGGACTTGAGTTGGGAGCACATGGGGGAGTAGGCAGGGGGGGACTGCTGGGAGAGTCACTCAATGAATAGTTAGCCAGGAGGGGAGGCGGTAGCTGGTAGCTGTGGAAGTGGCTGGCAGGCCCTGGAGCAGGGACTCCGGAGCACATGCGGGAATAGGCGGGGGGGCTGCTAGGGCAGTCAGTCACGGGAGAGCACGAAGGGGGGGAGACGATAGCTGCGGTCGCCATTTGCCCACCGTTCACAACTAAAGAATCGGGAGATCCACAGTAATAATGTTTGCACAAATTATCCAATATCAACCCATCAGCACAGTTTTCACAAATTATCCATGGATCCCACCATCCAACCAACAGCCATTATCATCAACAACAAAATGAACATAAGCACAAATTGAGCAATAAACATATATGTAAACACTAAAAGGCTAGCAGCAAACAACATGTGTACATTTATATAAAAAAAAGGATAATGGAAAATGTAAAGTGTAGCTGTAGCAGAATGACTTTAGCTGCTTTAGCACTAAATTAGCAGGTAAATAAAGCACAGTTTAGCAGAATTAGCAGAAAAGTTCAAGCACTTACACAAAACCTTTATGTTGTGTGTAGTCTGCTTATCCAAAATCGATGGTATGAATTAGGAAGGGATAGGACTCTCTCTCCTGGAGTCGCGATGTGGTGTTTTGTCACAGAGCGTGGAAGATCAGTGTGTGTTAACAAACACAGACACTGGCGGTGTGGCTCCAACAGTCACTCGCTCTCACTGCGATTGGGGATCAAGAGGGAGAAGAAGGTTACAAACACACCTATTTATACTTAATGGTGAGGGCGGTACATGTCTCTCTGGGAAAGCCCTAGCCAATGAAATTGGGCATGCGGGTGTCTGTCAACAGGGTCTGAGAGTTGATCATGCCGCCAGGTCTCGTGGTACCGAGTATTCCGGGCGGCGTAAACATGATACAATGATCAGACAACCACAAAGATTCCACGATCAATGGAAAGGGGAGTTGGTGCCGCTTCTTATTGAAATCCGCAAAAGTTCCGCTTCCGTTGACCAGCCGCAATGCCACGTCACCATTTGCGGCAAACCACAGCCGTGAGAAAGCTGTCTCTGCCGAACTGTGCTGCGATGCACGGAATAGGGGTTTCCATCGGTAACAGCTGCCGCAGCGGTATGCCACTACAGCCCTGATGGCCAGCGGGTTGATGGGAGCGCACACTGAGTGCACACCCATCTGCTGCCATCTAAATATCATGATGGTACTTCCTGGATGACTGTTGTATCATTCCCTAGGAAGCCAGGAAAAATAAATAATGGGATTTATTTATTTTTTCAAAATATGGTCTGGTTAAAATTTAGTGCTCTGTTCATGGATGCAAATCTCTAATGGCAATATGCGATACTGAGGGATAGGATGGATATTGTAGTACTTAGCATTCAAATGATATGGCTGCTGAGGTGGAATTTCTAATGCATAAAAATAACACCACGAGAACAATGCAATTGGAAGACAGTCCCTGCATCATTTGTGGTTAGCTTATGTGGGAGTGTGTTGATTATAGTTTTATCATGCACAAATAGTCCGATATGAGAGGAAAGTATGGAGTCTGGACTGGCTTCCAGTTTTATTGTTATGCAGATTGTATTTGGAAAGGTGATGTTCTAGCCTGTGTGCTTAAAGAGCTTTGACTGGGGAAATGCTTATCTAGTTAAAACAGTGATTCGTGTTCCGGGTAGAAGAACAGATCTTATGCCTGCCTGGCCATTGCTTTGGAACCAGAGACTTTGGAATTCAGAAAGAGATGGTTAATGTTATGTGATGAAACCAAGATATGCAGATCTCCGATCTAAATGGAAAGATAATAGAATTCTTAGGACAATCCTATGGGACGCTGGTCTGGGACTGGGGAAAGGGCAGGGGGTTAAGCTGACACGGAGAAACCAGGTGGGGGAAAGATGGTTTGCTTGAGGGGTGTTATGAAATTTATTTAAGCTCAAAAAGAATTACAGTGGCACCGTAAGCTACTTTTCTGCCAAAGGATGAATTCTTCTAGTAGGGAGATGCACAGAACTATTGTTACCACAACTTTTCAGAGATAAACCTAATATTAAAAGGAGATATATAAGTCAAAGGGACATGATCACAGTGTTGCACACAGAATAAAGTACACATACCATACCTTAATTTGGGTGAATATTTTCAGATATTTGTGGTAGACTTGGCCAAAATGTAAAACTATAAACTTGGGTAACCAGAATTTCATGCTTAAAATCTGAATCTATGAAAGTAGATTTATGTTTTTTGTAATGGCCTGTTGCAGAAATTCTGAGTTGTGGGATGCACAATCTAAATCCATATTATGGAAACAATCTCTCTCTCTCTCTCTCTCTCTCTCTCTCTCTCCACACATAAAATTGGTACAGAATGGGAGGAAGTACAAAGTAGTAACACAGTTGTAATTTTCAATGGGAAGATGGACAACTAACTTCTGCTTGCACTCAGACACATAGACGAATAAAGAGTTCTACTAGTTAGTTAATAATATTTTATTATGTATGCATAAATTGAATTCTGAGAGCTTTAAGTGACTCCTTTTAGCTGACACAATGCTTTTATGGACTTGAATTAAACAAATAATCCAAAGCAATAGGCTAGATTTGAGAATAACCTCAAAAGCAATACCTAGAATAAGCTTTTTTTTCTTAGGAATAATAATTCCTTTTTGAAACTCCCATAGGAAACCAAGCATAGATATAAATCCATTGTTTGATCCAATGTGAAATCCTGTGGGAGGATTTCAGAAGTAAATCACACAGAAACTGGACTTTGCTTGTAACAGTTAAAAACATATTGTCTATGGCCACAATCCCAAACCCCTCTGCATGGGAGCCATGAAGGATTCCTGTAGATTCAGTGTGGCACAACGTCTCCCCTATGGACTCGCACACAGTTTGTGCACATGTGTGAACGCGCAGGTTGTGTGCGGTTTCTGCGGGCCATGGGATTAGCCCCCATGTCTCTTATAACAGCAAACTTATTTCAAGCAATAATACTGGATGGATGGAAGGTGAACTCAATAAGGAGTGGATTTTAGGGCTGAAATTTGGTCTTTGGAAACTGGAATTTGGCAAAGACTATGGTATTTGCTTCTGAAAGGCTGAATTCCGAAGCTCCAACAGCCAACACCGTTATTTGGAAAACTTCAGAAAATTTTGGAAACCTCTGCATGCATGGGGGACTGGTGGACAGTTGAGCTTCTTCTGGAAATGAAACTTAGTGCCATATCTGGTAGGAGGGGGGTATAGGAAGGGACAGTTCAGTGATGGTAAGCTAGATGGCAAGTTTTGATTGGCTAGTCAAATCAGATGGCAAGCTTTTTAAT
Source organism: Sphenodon punctatus (assembly GCA_003113815.1). Classification (NCBI taxonomy): domain Eukaryota; kingdom Metazoa; phylum Chordata; class Lepidosauria; order Sphenodontia; family Sphenodontidae; genus Sphenodon; species Sphenodon punctatus. Next base: position 2,030,409 of record QEPC01007800.1, read on the forward strand.
TACTGGCAGGGCAAAACAAAAGTGTCTGCACTGCAGCCATTTTGTCCATTCTCTTTGGTGAATTTGGCTGTGTGCTGCAGTGCTGCTGGATCTGTAAGTAATTGGCTGGGGGTGGGGAGGGGTGCCTGGCCTAGCCTGGTATGATATGGTTTGGTCTGTCCTGTCCTGTCCATAGGGCCAATGCTGGGAGATGGGGGTTATGTTTACCTTTACCATACCATGCAGTTTAAAAATAATAATAATGGGGTGCCACATTGTTTCTAGTTCTGCCTGCTGCTTGGTTGGCACTTGGCACCCTGAGGCCAGAGGGATCTCTCTGCCTGACTCCACTTCCCATTGCCTGGTCTATTCAAGTTACCAGTTCCACATACCAAAACGAGAGTGCCAATACATGCCAAAACAAGAGGGTTCCTGGGGTGGGTGGGTGGGGTATTGAATGTCTGATTTCTTTCTTATGGGCATTATAATTTTGTCTTCTGGGTGGACTGGCTACCTTTTGGTGGATTTTTTATTTCTCCATGCATTTGCACACTGTTTTGTGGGTGTTTGTGTGTTGTCTTTTTTCTCTTTACCAAGGCAGTGACTGCCACATGGCACAGCAGAGCCTAACTGTAAAGTGTAGCTTCTGCTGTTCTACCAGCTGCTTGACACCACATGGCCAGACTGGGATCTCTCTTCCAGGCTCCACTTCCCTTTGCCTGGTCTGTTCAAGTTACCAGTGCCACAGTACCAATGCCATGCCAACAGGATGCCCCATGGTGTGTGAGAATGTCTGGTTTCTTAATTTTGTGACTGCTGGGGCCTGGGCTTGCTGGCTTTTTGTGAGATTTTTTTCTCCAGGCAGCTGCAGACTGTTTTGCTGGGTTCTTGTATTCTTCTTGAGTGAATGTCCCTTGCTAGCCTACATTTGTGCACTGCTTGGTTGGCATAATGATTAAAGTGGGTGCACTCACTGCTGATGGTGGGCCATATTGTGGGTACACTGCTGTTTTTTGGATTTCTGCACGCAGTTGTACTTTTGTGGGTTTGTCTTTTGGAGCGATTGTCCCACTCTTGCTAGCCTGCTTTTCTGGGTAATGCTTTTCTGGGTAGTGCTTTGGCTGTGGGTTCAAGAACTTTGCAACACCTTTCTGAAGTTTTCAAAAGTTTTCCGAGGTCCGGAATTCCGAGTCCAAATTCCAAAACTTTGAAAACAGCGTTGAAGAGCCGCCGAGTACTCGGGCCAATGACTCAGAACTTCAGTATTCAGCCCAAGTACTCTGACTTTCTGTTCGGTACACCTCTAGTGGATTTTGAGGCCCTCATTACTCATAGTGAGTAGCATTTTATTCCAAGAAAGATTAATTATAGTTAAGAGTACAAGATTTTGACCAAGATATTTATTTCCTCTTTGATAGCCCTGTACGAAAGCAAATAATGAATACAAATCCTTATTTCATTTTCTGTCAGTTCCAAGAGTTTTAGAATTTTTTTGTGTTTGGGCTCCATCTTATACTAAAAAATTATAATACAGAACCAGTATGTTATTAAATATATTGTACTTTGAATATGGCAGCAAGACTCCAAGAATCTAGAATCCAGCAATAAATGGTCACCATAATACATAATTTAAAAAGTATTTTTAAAGAGCAAAAAAGTGTCTGTGTGCACACACATACTTAGAAGGGAGAGGGTTAAGATTAAAATATCCAAATTACTCTCATTAAGACATTTAGCTCCAGCTTGTCAGCTGATTTACATTGATTCACATCACAATGTTGCCATAGTTAGTCTTATTTAACTTGCAAAGTAACTAGACTAAGTGACCTGAGAGCACAAACCCTATTGATCGAGAATATTTATATATGCTAATCACTTCTGTTGAAGGAGCAGGCCACTGCGACTTACAGGATGCTTCACTGAAAATGATCATTCACATTCTTTGTACCATAAAATGAAATCGTATATTGCTTTCTACAGTGGCAGCTGGTGGATTCTAAGGATGATGGGGTGCAGGGCGGGGCCAGAAATGAGTGTGGCAAAGCCAATGTTAGGCAGAGTCTAGCGAACGGTAGGCGGAGCCAACCAGAATTTTAAAATTAATATGGAATTATACAGCCTCAGAGAAGAAAATAGAAAGAGAAACACACACACAGTTGTTAAGTATGACAGTCAAAGAAACAGGGCAAGGAAAGCAACCAACCAGCAGCAGGCAATGTGTTCAGTGTTCAATGATATGAGACATCAATGACCATAGTAGAGAAAACAGTACAATATTTATTTATTTTATTTATTTACAAAAGACTTCTATCCTGCACCCTCCTACACCTCGGCAGCTCGGGGCGGCGAACAACATAAAATCATAACAATAAAACTATCTAACTACGATATATAAAATGGATATATAAAATGGCAGCTAGCAAATAAAATCCCTCCCCACCCTCCGCACCCCCCTCCCCGAAGGCCTGGCGGAACAACCAGGTCTTACAACATCTACGGAAAGAGGGGAGGTCAGGGGAGAGACGAGCCTCCAGCAGGAGGGAATTCCACAGCCAAGGTGTGGCCACTGAGAATGCACTCTCTGCTGTCGCCACCTGGCATACCCGGGGGACTTAAAGTCGGGCGTCCCCAGCCCACGGCAAGGGACACAAAATGACCCGAGACTTGAGGCGGTCTTGCAGGTAAACAGGGCCCAAGCTGTTTAGGGCTTTATAAGTCATAACCAATACCTTGAATTGGGCCCAGAAGTCAATAGGTAGCCAGTGCAGAGTCCGGAACACTGGTGTAATGTGCTTGTGGCGGCCCGTCCCCATTAGGAGGCGGACCGCTGCATTCTGCACCAGCTGCAACCTCCAGACCGTCGTCAAGGGTAGCCCCACTTAGAGCGCGTTGCAGTAGTCCAGTTGAGAGGTAATTAAAGCATGGATGATGGTGGCCAGATCCGAGCCCGAGACATACAGACACAGCCGTCGTAGCAGATGCAATTGGCAAAATGCTCCTCTCGCTGCAGCCTCCACCTGACAATCCAGGCAGAGCTGTGGGTCGAGGAGCACCCCTAGACTATGAATCTGAGCGGCCAGAGGGGGGCAGACCACGCCAATGACAGGAGACACCACCCCCTCAACTTTACCCACCAACATCACCTCCGTCTTGTCAGGATTCAGCCTCAGACGGCTTGTTCTCATCCAGTTCCCCACAGCTGCCAAGCACCGGGTAAGCACTGAGACTGCTGGGCCTGGGTCTCCAGAAAACGAGAGGTAAAGTTGTGTATCATCGGCATACTGATGACATCATATGCCGAACCCTCTCATGACCTCACCCAAAGGTTGAATATACCCGTTGAACAGGAAAGAGGACAGAATATAACCCTGTGGGACTCCACACAGGAGATTCTGGGGACACAATGTACATTCCCCAAGAACCACCCGCTGAGTTCTCCCTGCCAGGAAAATGTGGAACCGTTCAAGAACAATTCCTAGCCCGGTCCTGCAGCCTCGCCACCAACATCTCATGGTCAAGGTATTAAACACCACCAACAGATCCAATAAGATCAAAATTGAGGATCTGCCCTGATCCAGTTCACAGCGCAGGTCATCGACCAGTCACAAGTGCAGTCTCCATGCCAAACCCAGGGCGAAAACCAGACTGTGAGGGATCAAGAAAACTGACCCAGTCCAGATGCCCCTGTAACTGCTGGGCCACCACCTGCTCAATAACCTTCCCTAAAAAGAGAAGGTTAGAGACAGGCCGATAGCTGGCTAGGGAGTCAAAGTCCAGAGATGGCTTTTTGAGCAGAGGCCGCACCACTGCTTCTTTGAGATGGCTCGACACCCTGCCCTCCCTAGGGGAGGTGTTGACCACCATCGCCAGCAATGACCCTAACTTTCCCAGCTGGCCTTCACCAGCCAGGACGGGCATGGATCTAATTCACAACAGGTGGACCAAACCGTCCCAAGGACATCCACCACGTCAGTGAATGACACCCACTGAAACTGATCCCACAACAACAAACATGGCGGGCCTTCCTGTATCTCGGATACATCCACCGTCATAAATGCAGCATCGAGTTCGTGGTGAATCTGGGTGATTTTATCCACAAAAAAATCAGCAAACATGTCACGGCAGGCACTTGAAAATTCCAGTTCCAGGCGGAGCGAGGCCAGACTAACCAGCCTCTGCACCACCCAGAAAAGCTCCACTGGACGTGATTGTGCAGATGTAATAAGGGACGTACCTCAGATTACAGAAAATTCAACTACTGTACTTAAGGCACAATTCAAGAAAGTGTATCTGACATAGGGAGCATACGTCACAACAAAATGTATGGAAAATACAGAAAAACTGAAAAATAGTATGTTGTGAAGTCCTTTAGCACACCATAAACACAGCAGCATAAGACCCCAGGAGACCCAACCATGCTGCTCAGTTCTGCTGCAGCATAAAAGCCAGTTGCTGTAGCCAGGGCAGAGTAGACTATCTATTAGCAAACATGTGGTGTGGCCTTGTTGCAGAAAAGCCATATCCCACAAAATTACAAAGGGACCATTTTAAAATGCAGGGAAAATAATTCAAGTGAAGGAATCCTTCCACCCAGTTTTCCCCCTAAAAATGAGAAAGCAGACAATTATTAGGGTGGAAAACACACAGCAAGCAAAGCAAACAATCTTAATTAATTTAAGTTTGTTCAACAAAAGAAGAAAGCCACTAGGCACAGTCAAAATACATGGAAAATGCAGAAAAATCCAACAATATTAGGTGAAAAATCCAACAATATTAGGTGAAGTCCTAAAATGTACTCTATGTTGTGTGACATTCTTGCAGAAAAGCCACGTCCATCCCACCAAACTGCAAACAGTGCAAAGGGACCATTTTAAAATGCAGGGAAAATTCAAAAAGAATATGCTCCTTCTTTCCCTAAAAATAAATCCTAAATAAAAATACATTTAAAAGAATAAAAAAAACAAAAATAAGTAAAAACATTAAAAAAAATAATAGAAATTTTTAAAAATTATTACTCACCCAAAGAGGGATCCCATTGTCTTCTGCAGCAGCCTGCTGAAAACTGGGCAAACGTTGAGTTCTCCCTCATGGCCTCCTCTGGTAAAGAGGGGAGGAGGGAGAGAGCGAGATTCAGGCTGTGTGAGCTAAAAGCCCATGGCAGGGGGACAGAGTTTGTGGTGGAGGGGAAAGAGCAAGCTGACTCTCTCGCCCCCCTTCTCTTTCCCCCTCCCCCTCTGGTAAAGAGGGAGGGAGGGAAAGAGAGTGCTCTCTCTCTTACCCATCACATCTGGACAGAGGGGAGGGTGGGGAGAGAGCTCAGAGTCCAGTGCATGCTCCCTATGGGTTTGGGGAGGGGTCCCCATCTCCCTCTGACCAGTGAGTGGGGAGCTGGAGGGCGGGGATGAAGCAGCAGGAGGAGGAAGATGTGCATCCTCTCCCCTGCCTCCCCTATGCTACCTGAGGAAGACGTGCTGCTCTCTGTCAGCTGTTGGCTTTTGACTATGAGTTAGAACCAATGAGTCGTCAGCTCTGGCAGGCAGCCAGAAGCCAATAGCTGAGAACACACAGAGCAGTAGTTCCCCCCAGCACAGCACACAGAGTCTACAGGGGAGGCAGGGGAGATAGTGTCGTGGAACTGAGTAGCAGCCTGAGGCTGTGCAGCATGGGAGGAGACCCCCCAATGGCATCGGGGGGGGCAACTGCCCCAACGCCCCTGGGGTGGAACCGCCACTGGCTTGCTAAATAACCAAACATATGAAAGGGAAGCAACATTTTCACATGTGCAAATTGATGTATGTTATGTGTAAATCAGGGGTTCCCAACCTTTTTCCAGTCATAAGCACTGGAATGACGTAAGAGACTATTTGGGAGCCCTGCATAATTTATATGAATTATTTACATAAATATGCATATATTAAGTCTTTCCTCTACAATTCAATTTATTTAAATGGCTATTGAGATATTCAATCAATTAATGCCAGCTCACCTTGGCTTTAATGGATGAAGGACTGTTTCAAAGTGCTCCTGAGCACTACTGATAGCTGATGGCTTGGGGAGCACTTTCATACATTGCCCGAGTACTCTGGTGCTTCTGAGCACCAGGTTGAGAATCCCTGGTGTAAATGTTTGAAAATACATAGTCCAATTTTCAGGGTGCCCACAACTCTTTGTATCAGTAGAAGTAAGCAACAGTTTCAGAACTGTTTCATGCATTTTCATGAATGCATTTTCTATGCATTTTCAAATATTTACACATAATGTACGTCAATTTGCACACGTGAAAATGTTGCTTCACTTTCATATGATAGATTATTTAGAAAGGAATATATGATTTCATTTTATGTTACAAAGAATGTGAGTGAACATTTTCAGTGAAGCATCCTATACATCGTAGTGACTTGCTGCTATTCTATTTTTAATATTGATTTGGAATATAGTAGATAAATAGTAATGTATTCAGCACTGAATACATATTCAATATTGAGTTCTCCTTGTCCTTGAGTGTGCTTTTCCCCATACCCTAAAAATTAGTAGCCCCCTGGGCTACTAATTTTTAGGGTATGGGGAAAAGCACACTAAACAGCCCCCTAGGCTACTAATTTTTAGGGTATGGGGAAAAGCACACTAAACAGCCCCGTGAGCTACTAATTTTTAGGTTATGGGGAAAAGCACACTAAAGGACAAGGAGAACTCAATATTGAATACATTTCTAGTTACCTATATTCCAAATCAATATTAAAAATAGATTACTGTAAAAATAATAAATAATGCAAAGACAGAGAGAAATAAAAGAGAAATATTACAGTGACACTGAGAGATCCATATTAAGTGTCGGTATCTACATTCCAAATCCAAATCTGCTTTCCAAATCAATATTAGAGATGGATGACCCGTGTGAAAACCCACAAATATTACAGGGACGGAGAGAAATCTATACTGAGTGTATTTATCTACATTCCAAAACAATATAGAGAGCCTGAATAGAGCTAAAATGGAAAATCTCTGTGAGTGCTGTTTCTTCATTTGCGCAAGGAGGAGCGCTACTGGAATTTTTGACATTTTCCTTAATTTCTCACTATTTCAGTAATTTCTGGTATCTGTATTTTTTGGTAATTTCCGGTATTATCAGTAATAATGAAAATTACCGGAAATTACCAAAATGGCAGCAAATAGTGGGAAATCAAAGAAAATGTCTAAAATATAGGTAGATTTCCTCCTTGCTCCTGAAAGGCCATCATCCGATGGAATGAGAGCACCTGCTCTTGCTTCAGGCTAAGCCTGAAGTCAGACATTAAGGGTGCAGCTACATGAGCCCGGCTGGGACCAATCCCTGCACTCCTCAGGTTGGACAGTTGCAGCAGCCATCCTTTACACACACAAGTTCTGGGAGACACCCAGATGTTACAGGATCCAGATTTGTAAAAGAAAGCAGGGGAAACTGGGAGGGCTGCTGTTACTCCACCCACACTTCCCTAGCCCACCCACTATCCCACCCCATCCATGATGTTGCTGCACAGGAATGGCACCAGTGCCTGCTGCTCAAAGCCCCGTCATGGACCTCACCATGGGGTGGGTCAGACAGTGACCGGACACACGAGCAGCTGTGTGCTAATTTGAATTGGGCAGCCTTACACCACTTTGGGTAATGCTGCTGAGTCTTAGGCCTTTTTCTGAGGAAGCAGGCTATAGTAGCCATCTGGTCACCAGGGTGAACATCTGGCAGCTGCCGGGCATCACGCGGTAAGGCTGCATTACACAGTAAGGCTGCCCAATGTTGGGTAAATCTGTCTAACTTGAGGTAATGTCTTGTGTGACTGCAGCCTAAGAATATTAGCCACTTCTGAACTGGTGTCGGAGGTGGTTTTGTGGTCCCCCAGGATGATGGTCCTGGAGGATTTCAATATCCATGCTGACACCAGTCTTGGAGGGGCAGAGTGTGAGTTCATGGCCACCATGGCAATCATGGACCTGTCTCAGATAGTTTATATTTATTTATTTATTTATTTATTTTTACAATTTATATGCCGCCCCCTCCTGCCTAAGGCATCTCGGTGCGGCTCACAATATATAAAAAAATTAAAAAATTAAAACAAACCATATTAATTTCAGTTAAAACAATATAAAACCCCAAGTTGTTGGCCCTACACATGTTGGCAGACATACACTGACCTTGAAGCGGGGGATCCATTAGCGGGGGAGATATCAGCAGTGCCCTTGTCATGGACAGATCATTATCTCCTCCAGGCTGGTTTCCTGGTGCATGTCAGTCCCCGGGTAGGCTGGGGTGCGTGCAGAGCCAATTCGGTTGGTTCGCCCCCAAAGACTTATGGAACCAGAAAGGCTCCGGAATGCCCTGGGGGATATTCCCTCTGATTTCAATCTCCGTTCACTTGATGACCTTGTGACCTTTCAGAATTTTGTTGCTGGAGGCCGTCGACCGTATGGCTCCCAGGCGTCCACTCCTGAATTGCCGACAACGCAGGTCCCCATGGTACATGGAGGAGCTGTGATGGATGAAGCGGTGGATGAAGTGAAAAGGGAGGCAGTTAGAGCAACGGTGGCACTGCTCTCTTACTGAAATTGACCGATTGCAGCATAGAGTCTGATTACGTACCTATGTCGTGGCGGTGCAGGCAGCAAAGTAGGCGTACCTTGCTGTCCTCATTGTATCTGCTACGTCTCGTCCAGTTGAGCTTTTCTGGGTGGTGAGGAGGCTGGTCAGTCCAGTCTCCTTCTGCCTGGATCCAGAGTATCTAATGCTTGCTGTGGCTTATTTGTGGACTTCTTTGTGGATAAAATTGCTCAAATCCACCACGGTTTCGATGCTGTACTTTTAACAGTGGGTGAACCAGAGGCAGTTGAAGCCCCATCTTGTCCTGTTTTATGGGATCAATTTCAATGTGTATCACCCTCTGATGCAGGGTATGTCCTTGGGGCTGTTCGAGCCACTTATTATGAACTAGACCCATGTCTGTCCTGGATGGTCAAGGCCAGCCAGGAGATGTTACGGCTGTTGCTGGCCTAGATTGTCAATGCCTCCCTTAGGCAGGGCAGGGTGCCAGACTGCCTCAAGGAGGCGATGGTGCAGCCCCTGCTCAAAAAACAATCATAGGACATTGACGTTCTGGCCAGCTATCAGTCTCTAACCTTCCTTTTTGAGGGAAGGTTATTGCGTGGGTGGTAGCTCGTCAGCTTCAGGAGCATCTGGATCAAATCAGTTTCCTAGATCCCTTGTAGGCTGGCTTTCATACTGGTTATGGCACTGAGACTGCACTTGTGGCCTTGGCCAGTGACCTCTCCCAAGAGCTGGACCAAGGTTGTTCAACCCTGTTGATCCTATTAGATCTCTTGGCTGCATTTGATACTGTTGATCATGAGTTGTTGGTGACTCGGTTGCGGGACTGAGCTGGAGTGAGCAGGACTGTCCTTGAATGGTGCTGCTCCTTCTTGGCCAGGAGAACTCAGCATGTGGTGCTGGGTGATTGTTCATTTTCTCCCCAGGGCCTCATGTATGGAGTCCCACAAGGTTCCATCTTATCCCCTCTCCTGTTCAGTGTGTACATGCAGCCTTTGAGGGAGGTCGTCAGAGGGTTTGGTGTAAGGTGTCGTCAATATGCTGATGACACCCAATTGTATCTCTATTTTTCAGTAGACCAAGGCCCAGCAGACTCTGTGCTTACCCAGTATCTGTCAGCTATGGGGGACTGGATGAGGGCGAGCCACCTGAAGTTGAATCCTGACAAGATGGAGGTGATGCTTGTCAGAAAAGCCGAGGGAGTGGTGGCCCCCATCATTGATGGGGTCCGTCCTCTTCTGGTATCTCAGGTCCGTAGTCTGGGGGTGCTTTTAGACCCGCAGCTTTGCCTGAATGTCCAGGTGGTGGCTTTGGTGAAGAGTGTGCTTTGCCAATTACACATGGTACGATGGCTAAGGCCGTATGTCTTGGACTCGGACCTTGCCACGGTCATCCATACTTTTATTACCTCAATATTGGACTACTGAAACGTGCTCTACATGGGGGTTTCCCTCAGGATGGTCTGGAGATTGCTGCTGGTGCAGAATGCAGTGCTTCATCTCCTTAGGGGGACAAGTGGTCGCAAGCACATTACTCCGGTGCTCCGTTCTCTGCACTGGCTGCCAATAGTCTTCCGGGCTGAATTCAAGGTGTTGGCTTTGACCTTTAAAGCCCTGAACGGCCTGGGCCCCACTTATCTTCAGGACTGCCTCACCCTCCAGGTCCTGGATTGGCCTCTGCGGTCGGCCGGGGGCACCCTCCTTGAAGTCCCCCGACTTTCTCAGGTGTTGATCGTGAGGAAGGTGTTCTTGGTGGCCACTCCACAGTTGTGGAACTCCCTCCCATTGCAGGTCCACCTGACCGTAAACCTCCCCCCTTTCCATAGACAGTGTAAGACCTGCCTGCTCCACCAGGCCTTTGCTGAAGGAGATGGGTGTTGGGTGGGTTGGGTTAGGCTGGGAGCTTTCTGTTTTGGGGTTATTTTAATGTTGATTTTGTTTATGTTTTGATATCTTATGATATGATTTGTTTTTATAATGTTGTTAGCCACCCTGAGATGCATATGCAACAGGGGGTGGCATAAATTTTTTAAAAATAAAAATTATAAAATAATGAATTCATATTAATCCAGTTTTACATTCAGAGCACCCTTTAACAAATAAATAAATAAATAAACAACATGTTCTCGGAAAGGGAGAAGAGTTTTTCTCCAAACTCACCAACTAATCATGCAGAAAGCCAATGAGTGGCAGGCACTCTTAATCCATAACCAAATGAATTAATTTCTGTAGCGCCCTCCCAGCGCTGCTGATATTATTACCCTCTCTCTCACATACAAAACAAACATTTCTTAAGTCATTAGGTAGCTTTAAGTATAGTCATTACTAATTACTGAGTAACTGTTTCCCTAAAAAAAAACCAAAACCCTCAAACACTTCTCAAACCTCCTTTCATATTATTCAATTTATGTAGGGAGCAACTTCTGGTGTCTTGGCTTCTTCACTGTTACCATGCCACTTATAGGCCCTTTTTACACAGACACTCTAACACCAATAAAATGGGTGTTACATTTTATTATACATGGTACAGGACAACACTGCAGCCCTGAAACATGGGCCCTTTTCAGATGAGATGCTGCCACCCAGTTTTTCTGGGTGGAGATGGGTGGAGGCGTCTGAGTAAACACCATTTGCGGTGGGTGTAGGTGCGTGCATGCTCGCTCGCAACACCCATCTCCACCCACCACCCACCACCCACCCATGGAGCAATCGGCAGTGGAGTCACCACCCACCACCCATCCATATTTGTGCAGACTATAGCACACAAGTTATCATGTGGTTTCCTTAAGAGAAGTTCTACCAGATGACTGGGCAACTAGCCATATTTTGTGCGGAAGTCTGTAGCCTTAGGTGGATGATACAAAATTAATCGCATACTCTGGTGACAAGGGATGGATAACAGAGGAAATGCACATCCAAAGATCAAGGTCACAATCTTAGCCAGACAAAGATTGGAAAGCCTGTTGCTGCTGGTATTTCTTGTTCTAAAATCAGCTGAATATCTACAGGAACCTCAGACTGTGTTCCTTATTAACTTCTGTCACAGTAACAGAGATAAAACCCACCCTCTCTTCTGAATGTTTTACCCCATCCAATCAGCTACTCTTCCACTTTATTTGGATTGAGTTTCAGACAGCCATGTTTACTTATGGTGTATCTAGAAGATAGGCAAGCTGAGCAACAGTCCTACTTCAATAAGATGAAAAAGTGATGCATGTGGATTTTGTGGAAACCTAAAAAACCTCTCTCTCTCTCTCTGCCAGTAGAATTGTATACATCTTGAACAGGAAAAAATGACCAGCCTGACCCTTGTGGCACCTCACATGGGAGAACCCCCAGGGCAGAAGAACAATCACCGGTTACTTCTTTCTAGGTCCTCTCAGAGACTAAAGAATGGATCTACTGAAGTGCCACTTCATCTGACCCTGTCAGGGTCTGCAGCCAGTGCCTACAAAAGCTTTTGGAGAGTAATGCCAAGGCAGCTGATAGATCTAAAAGAATAAGTTTGACACTTTCTCTTTGCCCAATGCTAGGAGGACACCACCATTGTCATTCAATAGAACTACAGTTGTCTACTGTGTACCAGAACCAGGTCTGAGAGGTGTCCAGGAAACCTAGGGACTTCAGTTATTTCTATAATTTCACTGTCGAGAACTTCTCAAAACCATTCTTCCCAAAAGAACATTAGACACAAGGTTATAATTGGCAAGATTAATGTAACCTTCCATTGCTGACAATGCTGCCACAGCTATTACTACCACACTCTCAACCACCATTTGTTCTGCCAGTGCCACCTCCTCTAGGTCTCTTGCTGAGAAAAATAGGACTGAATAAGAAGGAACAATGTGAAAGGGTTGAGAATGAGTCCCTGGATCTGGCAAGGAAATTCATCTTGAAACCAAGCCTGATATTAGTGTCAGTGAAGCAGCTATATCACTTGATGATCTGTCCTCCTCTGAATTATAACAGATGCATAAGCACTTTCAGCAGCAAGAGAGAAAAAATAGAACAAGTACTGCTGGTTATGATGCCAAAGTGGGGGAAATATTGCTCTCCTGCTAACTTCTTCCTTTTCTGTCTTCCTTTTCCTTTCCCCAGTCTTTCTCAGAAATAGCTAGAATTATGGTGAAGGTTGTCAAGAATGTACTTCTTCATGAAAATTGGTATAGTTTACAAGGTGACTGGTAGATTAGACATTGCTGGATAATAAGAGTGACTATGGTCATCACACAGAGACGTTTCTAATCCTTCATTTTTTTCTGTGACATATTACTATTCATAATACAGTCAGATGAAAGAACCTATTCCCTTTGCCTTATGCTGATGGTTGTGATGTTGCAAGCTATTTCGAGCTGAAAAACAGCACTGGTATCTGTCATATGACAACACTAAATAATAGTTGAAAGAGTTGCTTTCTTCTAACTGAAAAAAGAAAATTGATCAAAATCAACAATTATTTCTAAGGGTAATTTCAGACGTTACGGGTGCCTGATTCACCACAGTGGATTCCCAGTGGTGGCGAACCGCCTAGCCACCCCCCGTGGGCAAGAGAGACCCCAAATGTTGCATATGCATTTTCAGCCCCAAAGTTCACTCTTAAGTTATTCAAAGTTTTATGGCTCTCTCCTAAATTCTTGTGTTGTTCTCCAGTGCCTCTGAGTCCCCGGGAGTCTAAGCAAGATCATCCATTCATTGCTGTTCCCTTGATCTTTTCCCCTTCCTTATCATGTCAGATGAGACACACCATCTGGTTTTCAGCCCCTATAGGAGAAGCAGGAAGCAAACCCATACTTGCAAAGCTATAGTCCACTATGTTGGATCAGGTTTTCTGTGGTAGTAGTTTTCACGCAAGCAGTTAGCACAGAGACAGACAAACGGTTGGCAGTGTAAGCATTTATTAGTTCCTCTGCGGGACCTTGGAGGACTGATTACACACACCCCGCATTGGTGCCCCATCATCCAACAAAGGCAGTTACATCAGTCCATATCTGTTACACCTTTCTAAGTTAATTACAAAATTATAATATTCCCACCCAGGTTGACACCCCTCTTTCATGACACGCTCCAGTCTGATTGAGACCCCTGTTGCATATGCATTTTCAGCCCCAAAGTTCACTCGTAAGTTATTCAAAGTTTTATGGCACTCTCCTAAATTCTCATGTCCTTCTCCAGTGCTTCTGAGTCCCAGGGAGTCTAAGCAAGATCATCCATTCATTGCTGTTCCCTTGATCTTTTCCCCTTCCTTGTCATGTCAAGTGAGACACACCATCTGGGGTGTCAATCCCCCTGTCGAGCCTGCCTGATTTCCTGATAAGATTTCCTTTTAGCTCATTTGCTCTTTCCCCCCCAACCACCCCACGATTCTCTACTCATGTCAACTTCTTAGCCTGACATTCAAAGTACTCCAATCATAACACATACTGTGTTTAATATAATTACCTATTATGTGTGAGTATGCTGTCATTACTACTCTATATCAATATATATACTGAGATATATAAACATCACCATATATGTGCCATCCTGTATGCTTAACTGTGTCATTTCCATAACAGATCAGTATTTCCCCTCTGACACATCGTGCATTACCAGGCTCCAAAATCCTTCTCTTACAGTGATGGGTGTTATGGTTGTATAAAATTGGGAACTTGGGAATACTAGTTGGTATTACAATTGTAGGATAGCAGGCGTGGAAACCAGTAAACTGGCAGGATGGAGCTGTGCTTCATTCCCAGCTAGTTAATCTCAGCTGACTTGTCAATTTCACCTTGCTCTGCTGCCATCTTTTTAATTTTATTTTGCACTGTTAGCTTGTTAATTTCACCCACCTTTGGAGCTGGCTTGTGGATTTCAACCCTGCTGGTCAATCTGAGGTCAGTCAGGCAGCAGATTCAGGGAAGAAGGTTGGGTGGGTGAAAATTAATGAGAATTTGCATTTGTGAGAATGGTAGATCTCATGATTACGTAAAACATGCTAAGGGAAAAAATTGCAGGAGAGAAGGGTGCCCAGAAAATAAATCACGTGATTTTGAGATCACAGTGAGTTCACCGGAACAAGAAAATCATGGAAGACACCATCTCGTGTGAAAACAGCCTCAGTCCTGAGTAAGAATGACCACATCTCCCTACACTCCTATCATTCTTTCAGCCTGTGGCCCATCAACTACTGGTGTGGTGACCAACTTTGTTACAGAGTAACTGGGACCTGGAGTAAGGATCATCAGGATTCAGCCCCCAAAGACCCAGGCCCATATGGGGTCTTATCAAAAGTGTCCTTTATTTACACAGTGCTCTTAACTTTTCAGCCTTTCACCATACACAGTCGATCTATAATCCATTCAAGTGGGGTCTCTCCCTCTGGCTTGGCATAGTGCCTCCTATAGCCAGGCACCTCTCTGTGCATAGTCCCCTCTATACATTTGTTAACTCAGGCCTCCCTGGCCAGGCACAGTCCCTCCTGCCTGAACCCAGTTAGCCATGTAGGATGCAGAGGCGCCTGCCTCTCTGGTTATCTCTCAAAAGGTTCTCTGAGGCAGAGTCCTCTCTGGCTTCTGCCTCTCCCAACAACTTCCCTACTGAGCTCCAGGTTCAGCCTTTTAGATTCTGTGCTGGGTCAGCCATGTACAGGCCAGCTGGCCCTACTCGGGCCTTTGGTTTCCCCATTCTGGCTATCCTGTGCTGCCTCAGTGCCTCCGCCTCCCAAGCCAGTGCTAATACTCCTTAAAGGGCCAGGCTTCCTTATACAGCCTGCTCCTCCTACAACCTTAATGTAGGCTCATTACAGCAACTTCACTTCCCCAGCATCTAAATTTGGTTAAAATGAAACCCATGCTATGTATTGTGGGTGAGGACCTCAAGTGAGGTTTTGCCGTCTGTGGATGGGGTCACAACACAATTGTTGTTTGACATACTTTGCATATCTTCATTGCAGTATTATTTTGAAGTCCGAAAATGGGGTCACACAAGCAAACCTTTGGACACCATCATTTTGTTCTCTGTCAAAAGACATTGGTGTAATCTTTTATAACAAGTTCTCTGTTTCTATTTCATTTGCACTCAAATGGTTATAAAATGTGCTAGAACCCTTAAGGCCCATTTCTTTGTCAATGACTAGCACTTATGGCCATCTCTGCTTTCACTTCCTTCTCAGGGCAACTCTTAAGCAACCTTCACTGCCTCACTAATCTTGACTGGCAATAGAAACACTGATGTGCCATTGTATGATTCTATAGTTATTTCCACAAAGAATTTACAAAGAACAAGTGATAAACCATACATAAAGGGAGAATACATGGAAGAGAGAACATGAAAAGTATGAATGTGGAGTGCTGGCTTCCCAACCTTCTTTTCAGCTGTGTTACATAATCCAAAGGGTAAAATGGGCAATTTAAAAGTACAGGGACAGGAGATGTAGCAGCACAAAAAACTTGTAGGCCTTATGATAACAAGGAACTTGTCAACTTTTGGGAAAAAAAATATTTTCTGAATACAGACTTTTTGGCTGATGGCTATTTGGCAGCAGATTGATTTGTTTCATTGCATTCTGCCTTGATTGATTTTTTTATCCCAGCTGCTTGTCCTGATAGCAACCCTGGGGCTTGTCCCTTTGGCTTCCTTCTTTCAAACACTACTTTCAGAAATCCCTCTTTCACTTTTATGACAAGAGAAAATACATAAATCAAAGAGTCCTTTTGGATTTTTGACCCCTCATCAAATACACAGTAATATAGGGTGTTTTCAGATGTGCCGGGGTGCCCATTGGCCCCGGCACGGAATCGCGTCTTGATTCCCCTCTGGAATCAGAAAGGCCCATCAATAGACTTGCCGGCTGATTCCGGAGGGGGATCAGGGGAGGGGGCGGAGCTGCGCGGCGCAACGTGCGGCCGCACAGCCCTGCCCCCCCACACTCCCGAGGCTGCCCGCCCTCTGGGAGACGATCAAGCGCAGCGGCCAATGCGGCTGTAGCGCCCGCCCACCCCCTGGGGTATTGGCCACGGCCCGGAATCGGCAGCGGGCATGCCCGCCGATTCCGAGCTGTGGTCCAGGAGCAGACGTGACGTAACCACGGTGAATCTCACCGTGGTTGACCGTGGGTAACGTGACCACGGTCCCCACAGGGGGATTCACCATGGTTCACCGTGGTGGTGTAACGTCTGAAATCACCCAGTGTGTTAGTAGCGATCTGTACTGTTATATGATATTTTAGTACATTTTAGGGAGATGGAAGAATTTCTGTGGTCAGCAGTTCCCACTATCTTCCATTGTAAAGTTCTACTTCAGTACCTAATAATAATAAATTTTATTTATACATGGCATTTGGAGTGCTTTACAACATTTAAAATACAATAAAACACTATATATAAATCAATTTAAAACAAATTAAAAGGGGAAGGTAAAAAGAGGAGGAGAAAACACATGAAGGGGGAATCAGCAGTGGATTCTCTAAATAACAGGGGTGGGGAATCTTTTCCCTCCTGGGGGCCACTTTGAAAGTTTACACAAGCTTCGAGGGCTGCACAAAAGTGGAGGTGGGGGGTGCTTAAGAGATTCACTCAAGGAAAGGATGACCAAAATCATGGATCTCTGCCATGGAGCTGTCCCCTATCCCCGTCTGCATGATCTCATCTCTGCTCCCTTCCCTTGAGCTCAGTTTTTCAGTGATTGGAGGTAAGAACTGGATCCAAGGGCCAGATTCAGGAAGTGGAAAGGGGCCACATAAAAACTTGCCACATTCTGCATTTGGCCCCTGGGCCTGAGGTTCCCCACCCCTGCTCTAAAAGCATCTGGAAAACAAAAAATGTTTTCAGGTACTTTTTGAAGAAGAGGAGGGTAGGTAGGTAAATAATTTATTGTTAGCCTCATGGGCTGTCACAACACAACAATTAAACAACAGCGCATTAAAAGGCATATAAAACAACATAATCAATATACAATATATCCCGATTTACAAAATAGAACTTTACCCAAAAAACTGTAAACATTAAACCCTGAGCTTTCATTTTCCCAATTTAAGCAAAAATACCTGCAGACAAAAAGTTGCTACCGCTCTGACTCTAGGAAGCGACCCATCTGTATCCAGGAAAAAACGGATTTTCAAGCTTTCATTCTGATCCAAAAAATAATTTGGAATAAATACCTTTCCCTAAGTTCAGCATAAGCTGGGCAGCAAAAGATAATATGTGCCAGTCTCAAGGTCATTCTCATTACAAAAAATGCAGACTCTCTCACAATAAGGTGTTTTCTGATAACGGCCCAAGACCATTGCGGAAGGGAAGACATTAAATCTCATTAAAGAGAACACTCTCCTGAGTGGCCAAGAAAACCAGTTCAAAAGATAATCCTCAGGGACTCTTTTGATAGAATAGTCCAAGGTACACCGTAGTGAGGCATGCGCCGTTGATTCTTGTTGTAGCCCTTGATCATCTATTCTTTGGGTGATTTGGCGGGCCGCACCCTTCCTACCCAACAACAGCAGAGCATTTCTTGACAGACCAAGACGGGCTAATTCCAGTTCCACTCTCTTACACCACCCATCATTAGCATGATTCTTATGAATGTATGTCAGTAAGGAGTTGGGAGAGGGGGGAAACAGTTCCACCTTGATCCAGTACCTCAGGATCCTAGCCAAAACTAATTGTCGGACTGGTACCAAACCCAATTCTGCCCTGAGTAATACTTGGAGAACTGACCTAGGAGGGAGAAACTAAGATAAAATGTCTGGAGGGAATGAGTTCCACACTGCGGGGTCTGCCCAATTGCCCACTGACTTAAGGTTGATGGCAGGTTCCCCAAACAATGGGTGGTACTTGAGCACGGATAGCCAGTAGAGTGAGGTTCCAGGTGCTGGTCTCAGATATAGCCATGGCCTATGACGTTCAAGACCTTAACAGCAGTGCAATTTTAAATTCAATCCGTTGCTTTACGGGCAGCCAATGCAGAGAACACAGGGTGGGCGTAATATGATCACAGCTGCCCAAACCAGTAAGTAGCCACACTACCACATTCTGAACAAGCTAGAAGCAACAAAGAAGCACTGCTAGAAGCCCATATAAGAAAGAATTACAAAAATCAAGTCTTGTGATCACCAGGGCATGGGTCACTGTGGCAAGGTCAGCCTGGGACAAGTGCAGGTGTAGCTTACTCAGAATGTGCAGCTGGAAAAAACATTTTCAATCCACATCTAATACCTGTTTCATAGACAGAACATGGTTGAAAATTATGCCCAGGTTTCTTACCTGGCCCACAACCTCCACCTGGACTAAGGCTTTACCTGGATGCCAACAACTTTGAAGGTAGAGGAAGATACTTCTGTAGCATCTGTAGAAAATGCATCTCAAACAGTTTTTTTGTTAAGTGTCAATGAACTAATTAGTAGGGTATCTTGTCAAACAATTCTTCCACATAGGAACTTATGTCTCCATCTCCAGCATTACTGGAATCTTAGAATTGCTGAGGATAAATCTAAAAGTTTAAAAACTGATTTGTCTTTGGAGACCCTCATTCAAGATGCTTCTCCTCAACATTTTCCTTCTTCCATCAATTAATTTGAGATGCTGTTATCACGAGTGTTAACTTTGCTTTGCAATTAGAGATGAATTACCCATGTCCTTTGAGTTCATATAACTCAAATTTTCATGTAAGTTGTAGTCATCCTAATTAGCCAGTTCATATCAAGACGACATCCAGAATGATTTGGATGGTCTGCTAGTCAAAGTTTATAACAGGACTGCCCAAATTCTTGTGAACCACAGATTTTATGGTCCTTTACAAAAAAGGGGACCTTCTAATTAAAGATGAGAATTTCTGGAGTGTATTCACTTCTTACAGACAAACCATGGTCTAGTTAGTTTGCACACATAAAAGATCCCAAAAATGTAAAATCTCATGAAAGTGTTCTTCAGCAATTAGCAGGGATTTCCTCACAAAATGTCTAAGCAATTGGTATGATATCTTCTGCAGAGATACTAGTGAGTGACCCTTACAATGGTTTAACTTCACCATCTGCAGTATATTTTTATTGATCATGGAGTTATCAGAAACAGGATTTGGATCATGTGCTAACTCTTCCTTTAGTACGGAAGGTATCATGTTTGACATGAAAATCCTTACAAAACTTTCTGAGAGTTCTTCTGTGACTGATCTATCAGCCATGAGAATGACAACTGAAGACAGTTTGCCAGGGTGGGAAGCACAGATGGACTGTTTTCTGGCTCAGGGAAAATGGCCACATCAGGTATGACAACACAGCCTCATTTTTCTAGACTTTAAAGCAGCAGAGAATGTAAGAATACCACCAGAACTGATGACCATATGCCTGGAAAGCAGCAACAAAATAACAGGAAGACAATTAGGTTTTGTGTCATCCACTTTGAGGTATTGTGTCATCCTTCATGTGTGGATGAGGGCTATACCATCTCCTTGTTAAATGTACCTCATGGATTATACCTTCATTCTGTCCCATCTTACTATTGAGCCTCTGCCCAATGGTCAGGAAGGGCTGAACAACTCTTATTTCGATTGCCTTATTCTGACGCTGCAATTTCTCACACTTAGTCAGATATTTGCATGGCAATTGTGGATCCAGCTGGCTTTTCAGATTTTCATTCACACACAGTCAAAAGCTTACAGCTTGAAATCAGAACCATTTTACTTTTTAGTGGACTTTCCACTCAAATCTAGGAAGCCTTCCAGTCGTAGGCAGGTAACCCAGCAGGGGGCCACACCCTCTGTGCTACAGGTATATTTATTTATTTATTTATTTTAGGCATTTGTAACCCACCCATCCTGCCACAGGCAGCTCTGGGAGGCGCACAATATAAAACATTAACATTAAAACAACTTTCAAAATAGACAACAATGGGAGGTATAAAAAATCCCCAACCACCCCCACCCTAACCCATTCGCCCCACTCTACCCATCCTCCCCCCTGAAATCCAGGCGAAACAGCCATGTCTTGCAACAGCGTCAAAATGAGGGGAGATCCGGGGCCAAATGGCCCTTCATCGGCAGGGATTTCCACAACCGTGGGGTGGCCACCGAGGAGACCCTCTCCGTCGTATATAATGGGATATGAAGAACTTTAGGTGTGAAATTATGAAAAAACCTCTCTCTACATTTTAGACCACCAATCTGGTCGTTGTGCATTTTTTACCAAAAAGTTACAAGCTACATTACATTTGCTAGCTTCATCTGATCGAGCTTTTGGTAGATGGTCCTTCAGTCCTTGATTTGTGTCCTTCAAAAAAGTCCTGAGGCACTAGAGCAAACTGACTTACTAAATAGTAATAAAACACTGGGACCACATGGTATTCACCCCCGAGTTCTGAAGGAACTTAAATATGAAATTGCAGACCTACTACCTATATAACCTATCACTAAAATCTGCCACTGTACCTGAGCACTGGAGTGTAGTGAATGTAACAGCGATATTTTAAAAGGGCTCCAGAGGTGAACCTGGAAACCATAAACTGGTGAGCCTGACATCTGTACCAAGCAAAATGGTGGAAATGATTATTAAGAACAGAATTTCTGGGCATATTGATAAACATGACTAAAGGGGGAAAGGTCAACATGAGTTTAGCAAGGGAAAGTCATGTCTCACTAATCTATTGGATTTTTTTGGTGTAAATAAGCATGTGGATCGGTCGATACAGCACTGGTCGATACAGTGTATCTGGATTTTCAGAAAGTATTTGATAAGGTCCCTCATGAGAAAATTAAAAAGTCATGGGATAGGAGGCAGTATCCTATTGTGGACTGGTAACTGGTTAAAGGATAGGAAATAATGAGTAGGACAAAATGGTCATTTTTTACAATGGAGAGAGGTATATACTGGAGTGCCCCAGGGATCTGTACTGGGACCGGTATTGTTTAATATATTCATTAATGATCTGGAAAAGGAAGTGAAGAGTGAGGTGATCAAATCTGCAGACAACACAAAGTTGTTTAAGATAGTTAAAACATGAGTGGATTGTAAAGAATTGCAGGAGGACCTTGTGAGACTGGGTGACCGGGCATCTAAATGGCAGATGAAATTTAATGTAGACAAGTACAAAATGATGCACATAGGAGAAAATAATCGAAACTATATGTACACCATGCTGGGTTCTAAATTAGCAGTTAACACTTAGGAAAAGGATCTTGGAATCATTGTGGACAATACATTGAAATCTTTAGCGGACAAAAGAGCAAACAGAATGTTAGGAATTATTTGTAAAGGGATAGAGAATAAAACTGAAAATATATATCATAATGCCTGTATATAAAACTATGGTGTGACCTGACCACCTTGAATATTGTGTGCAGTTCTGGTCACCCCATCTCAAAAAGGATTTTGTAGAAATAGAAAGTGTACAGAGAAGGGCAACAAAAATGATCAAGGGTATAGAATAGCTCCCCTATGAAGAGAGACTAGATAGGTTAGGGCTCTTCAGCTTGGAGAAGAGACAATGGAAAAGGGATATGATAGACGTTTATAAAATCATGGGTGGTGTGGAACGAGTGACTAGGGAATGGTTATTTACCTTCTCAAATAGTACTAGAACTAGGGGAAACCCCATGAAACTAACAAGTACTAGATTTATTTTTTTAAAGTATTTTTTCACTCAACACACAATTAAGTTGTGGAATTTGTTGCCAGAAGATGTGGTCAAGGCCAGTAGTATAGCTGTGTTTAAAAAAGGGTTGGATAAGTTTCTGGACGATAGATCCATTAAGCAGCTATTAGTAGGGCAGAATTTGGGCAACATAACCTCTTACTATCAGCAGCTGGGAGTGAATAATAGGGAACATATTGCCCCATTGTGACCTGCTAGATACTTCCTCCAACCGACTGAGATTGGCCACTGTCAGAGACAAGTACTGGGGTCAATGGGCCATTGGTCTGACCCAGTATGGCACTACTGATGTTCTTATTATAGTGTGTCAAGAACTGCTCTATAGTTAAGGCAAGGAGCATTTTGTGTTAAAACTCCCCAGAATTCTATTGTTTATAAAATTGTGTAGATGGCTGTTATCAATTTGTGATTTGGCAGATAGAGTCCTTTGGCTAAGAGCATCAATTTTTCCAAATTTGAAGCAAGTTGATTTTAAAACAAAAAAATTAGGGCACTTAGAAAAGTTTGGCAAAAAGACCTTTTCTGTGTACTTGGCGACCTGGGTTTTACCCCATGGTATTGCTGTCATTCTTAAGAGCAAAAACTATTCTGATTACATATAGAGTTCACATATGGGGTCCCCTGTTCACTTTTTGTTTCCATTTGTAAATTGATAGATTACTGTGAAGATTTTAATCTTGTAAGTGCCCATTTTAGCCTATAGGTGGAACGCAGGATGAGGGATTAGTGATGTGTTCCATTATTTCCATTGCTGGCTAAGAACCCTTTGAAACTGACAAGGTGACAGCACAGAATGCCTTCACATCCAGGAGAGAGACAATGCTAATGAGCGAGAAGACCACCCTGACAACTTGGATAACACCACACCTGGCCTGTGGAGCCAGGGCTAGGGCAGCTGAATCATCAGTGCTAAGCAGCAGGAGTGCTTAGACAAGTGCTATGGAGGGTGGGGAGAGGCTTCCTGTAGAGTGAAGTCAATGGGAGTTTAACCATTGTTTCACAGACTCGGGTCCCACCCCCTCAGAGCTGAAGTACTTGAAACAGCTGATTGCTGCCTCCCCTGGGTCTGAGAGGTCAAGCTGCGGACATCATGTTGAGACCCTGGCCAGGAAAACTTCGCATGATGCTAAGAGACATTCTCAGAGAGCATCCAGCCCAGGGTTTTAGGGGGAGAGAAGGAACCTGTGATAGCCCTGCTGCTGCTCCCAGTGGCTGCAGCTCCTCCCCCCCAGCCAGAAGAAAGATCAAGTGAGCAAGGTCCTGCCCCAAGTGGTGAGTCAGGGAGTGGGGTTGAAATCCCAGTGGGGGGTGGGAAGAGGCTGTGGGAATGGGTGTCTGATGATCTGGGGTGCTGCAGAGTGGGGAATTAGGAATGTCTGATATGGAAGGTGCAGTTGAGGCAAGGGTGGTGGGGAAATGGAATGGGATAGATGGGGGGGCAGAAGAGGGGTGTTTGGTAGGGAAAGGGAATAGGGTGGTGCAAGGGGATGGGATGGGGAGTGTCATTGGAGAAAGGGAATGGGAGGTGTTGGGAGATGTGCCTGCTCCTTGGATGCAGTATTGTAGAGGAGGTCTTGTGATTTTGGGGGGGTTGTTTTGGTTGATTGGGTGCAGTGGTTTACACCCCATATTTTAGATCTGGGTACTAGGGTAGTGGCCAAAGGGACTAGGGTAGTGGTCAATGAAATGGGGCTCTATGCCAGCATAACCATTATGCCATACTGTTACTTGGTGGCTTCAACAAGACTTGGAGAGGGCCCCTCTGTTTGGGGTGAGCACTGAGGGAAGTGGGTTTCTGATGATTTGGGATGCGGCAGAGAGGGGAATTGGGGAATGTCTGATCTGGGAAGTGCAGTTGAGGCAATGGGTGGTGGGGAAATGGAATGGCATTGAGCTGGGGGACAGGTAAGGGGATGGTTGGTGGGGAAAGGGAATGGGGTGTCTGATCTGGGTGGTGCAGGGGAGAGGATGTGGGGAGGTTCATTGGAGAAAGAGAATGGGGAGTCTGGGAGGAATGTGCTTGCTCCTTGAATGCAATACTGTAGATCCTATACATTAATCCTACACTTTATATTTTTACAGATTAAGAGTCTCTTATACAGCACAGGATAGCTTGAGGCAGTGGGAAGGAAGGAAGGGTGGGTGAGTCAAGATGTTAATACAGTCTTAGTTCCTTGGGAGGTGTGACTGGGCTCTGCAGCTGCAAGAACAGTAAACAAAGGGTGCTCAAAGGGCGCTCTGGGTGTTATGAGATTAAATCAAGATTTAATTTGTTGTTGACATAGAGGGAGTGAAAGATCTTAAAGATTCATGTTCTGCTCTGCTTAGAGTGTAATTTGTTCCTCCCTATTTCTCTCATTTGTGTTCACTGACTGCTTGTTAAGAGTCTGTGTTTTCCTTACACATTTTACTGTGGTGGTGAAGTAGCCTATGATAAAACAGCTTGGTGTTGCAGCTAAGCAGAAGTTAGGCAAACGGGGCAGAAAACTGAGCACACCTAAGTTGGGGGTAGCTACCCCCAACTTCTGGAAGGAGTTTCACCTCACCGTTCACCCCCAGGAACTAATTCTTACTTGTGTTTAATATGTAGAACTTTCCCTCTCCCTTCAGGTGACCCCAGGGTCTCTGCTGCAGGAATCTGGCCACTTAAAACATTAATGAGAGGAATCTCTCTTGAAACCATTTAGGGTTTCAAATCTGAAAAGACATCTATAATGAGTTTCATTAATAAAACTCAAGTTGGTATTGTGGCAGCTGTCGAAATATGGTGCACGGCACAATAAAAATATTCCATGAACAAAAAACCTACTGGTTTAAGACAGCAGTTAAGGTTCACACAAGATCAACTATGCCCCAAAATGTATGGAAACGTATTTATGGAGAGCCTATTTCGCCCTCCTGAAGTACATTGGAAATGGGTTTTATTAACAATAGTATTACTTTTGCATACTGCCCCATACATACCTTTCCCTCTGCAGGATCTTCAATGTCCAAATATTTCAAACTGTTGTAAATGGCTGTAGGACCAAACCTAAGGTCAGAATACAGACTACCTGTTCAGCATCCATCACCTCCCAGTTTTCCCCCACCCTGCTATGTACAGGGCCTGTGGCCTGAGAAATGCTGTTCCCCTTCCACTGTTGCTGAGAAATGCTAGTCCCCACCACAAGGCAAGTCCATGGTGCACTATTGTCATCTCTCAGCCTTGTAATCAAATACACAGTACCTGGGGTAACATTGCTAATGGCTCACCATATTGGAAGTGCTGCATACTGCCCCATACGTGCCTTTCTCCCCTCCCCCTTGGATCTGTTAGCTTGGTTGCCAGGTTGTTGGCTGTTAAGTTGGCTTGTATGGGGGGCAAGTTAAGGCGGGAGCCTTAACTTTAAATTTCCATACATTTTGGGGCATACTTGATTTTGTGTGAGCCTTAGCTGCTGTCTTAAACTGGTAGATTTTTTTTCTTTTTTAAGAATGTTCTTATGTTTGATGTTTGTCCTTCCAAAAAGTCCTGAAGTTATTTGGTTACCTTCCTATTCTGATACTGCTAATTACTTCTTGCAGTGCCAAACCAATAAAGCAATGAATCCCAATTCAGGAGAAAAGAAAGATTAGTTTCCTATAATTTTTTCTCCCTCATGCTCACTGCTCTATCAGAATCCACCAGTCTTGGTATAAAAGAGTGACTTTATCTGAAATTCCTCCTAGAATGTCAAGATATTTTTCCACTCAGAAAAGGAAAGGCAGGAATGCCTGAACAATACATCTAGTTGGATGTGGTAGATCTACCTCATGCTCAATCCAGGGAAGACTATGGGTGTTAACAGATGTCACATGGTGATGTCTGTCCCACCTTGCTTCCCTTGGCCGGGTATGCTCCAGCCACGGGAACAAACATTCCGACGGCCTCCCCAGCTGGGAAGGTAGGGGAGCAACGTGCGGCCACTTGGCCATGTTCCTGACATCGCCCAGCTCCCCTGTCATGACGAACAACCATGGAAGCCTATTACAGGCAGCCATGGCTTAACACCATGGCAACCTTCCTGATGCTGGTAGGAGCCAGACTGGGAACATACGTTCCCGCCTGGCTCGAGCCAGGGATGGACTGTGGGCCCAGCTCATACTGGGCCCACATTTCCCGCCTGGCTCCTACCTGGGTGGTGTTTGAACTGGGCCCACATCTGGTGGGCCCGGAACAAATATTTCAGCATGAAGCTGGTCCAAACTTGGCCTGACTGGGCCAGCATAATGTTTGTTTACACCTATTGTTGATGCTGGTGCGGAGGAGGAACTGATATGAGGATGCCTGCTCCTCCATCAGACCCTTGCATATTGAGGGGGTTTGGGTGGATGTAGTGGGCAGTAGAAACGCTTTCCATAAAAATCCAGGTATCAAGCATTTTTTAAAGATGCTTTTTTGGTTGTGTAAACTGCATAAACTACACCTGTATTTATCCCAGGCTGACCTTGCTATAGCAACCCATGCCCTGTTGACAATGAGGGTTCATTTCTGTAGCTCTCTTTTAAATGGGCTCCAGCAGCGCTTCTCCAAGACTTGCAGCTTGTTGAGTAAGAACATAAGAAGTGCCATACTGGGTCAGACCAACGGTCCATCGAGTCCAGCATCCTGTCTTGGACAGTGGCCAATCACGGGGGCTTGGGAGAAGCACCCAACAGGTCACCATGCTATCCATTCCCTGTGGGTCATCCCCAGGCTCCCGACAGTAAAGGGTTTTGTTCCCCAATCTTATCTGGCTAATAGCTGCTAATGGACCTATCTTCCAGAAACTTGTCCAAACCACTTTTAAACTCAGCCATGCTTCTGGCCTTGACCACCTCCTCTGGCAGTAAATTCCACAACCTAATTGTATACTGAGTGAAAAAATACTTTCTTTTGTTTGTTTTTACTCCGCCACCTGTGAGTTTCATGGAGTGTCCCCTAGTTTTAGTACTAGTTGAGAGGGTAAATAACCATTCCCTGTTTACAAGTTCCACACCACTCATTATTTTATAGACCTCTATCATATCTCCTCTCAGCCATCTCTTTTCCAAGCTAAAGAGCCCCAACCTATCAATCCTCTCCTCATACGAGTGCTATTCCATACCCTGAATCATTTTTGTTGCCCTTCTCTGTACCTTTTCTAGTTCCGCTATGTCTTTTTTGAGATGGGGCGACCAGAACTGCACACAATATTCAAGGTGCAGTCACACCATTGATTTGTATAGAGGCATTATGACATCCTCAGTTTTATTCTCTATCCCCTTGCGAATAATTCCTAACATTCTATTTGCTTTTTTGACTGCTGCGGCACACTGGGCTGAGGATTTCAGTGTATTATCCACAATCACTCCCAGATCCGTTTCCTGAGTGGTAACTCCTAGCTTAGTACCCAGCATTGTGTACTCATAATTTAGATTATTTTTCCCAATGTGTATCACTTTGCACTTGCCCACATTAAATCTCATCTGCCATTTAGATGCCCATGCACCCAGTCTTGTAAGACCTTGCTGCAGCTCCTCACAGTCTGCTCGTGTTCTGACTACTCTGAATAACTTGGTGTCATCTGCAAATTTGTTCACCTCACTCTTAACACCCTTTCCCAGATCATTAATGAATACATTGAAAAGAACTGGTCCCAGTACAGATCCTTGGGGCATATCACTTTTTACATCTCTCCATTGTGAAAACTGGCCATTTAGTCCCACTCTTTGCTTCCTATCCTTTAACCAGTTACCAATCCATAGGAAAACACTACCTCCTATCCAATGACTTTTTAATTTTCTCAAGAGTCGTTTATGTGGGACCTTATCAAAAGCTTTCTGGAAATCCAGGTACACTATATCTGCTGAGTCCCCCCTGTGCACATACTTGTTTACGCCCTCAAAGAATTCCAAGAGATTAGTGAGGCATGACTTCCCTTTGCTAAATCCATACTGACTCTTTGCCATTAAGCCATGTTTATCAATATGCCCAGTGATTCTGTTCTTAATGATAGTTTCCACCATTTTGCCCAGCACAGACGTCAAGCTTACCAGTCTGTAGTTTCCAGGATCACCTCTGGATCCCTTTTTAAATATTGGGGTTACACTTGCCACCCTCCAGTCCTCAGGTACAGTGCCAGATGCCAACGTTAGGTTACAAATTACTACTAGTAGGTTTGCAGTTTCACATTTGAGTTCCTTCAGAACTCTGGGGTGAATACCATCTGGTCCTGGTGATTTGTTCGTATTAAGCTTGTCAATTTGCTCTAGAACCTCCTCCAGGGTCACGCTGATTTGTGACAGTTCATCCAATTCATCACCTACAAAGTAGCGTGGGTATCTCCCCAACATCCTCCACAGTGAAGACCGAAGCAAAGAACTCGTTTAGCTTCTCTGTAATGTCCTTGTCCTCCATGAGTTCCCCTTTTACTCCCTGGTCATCTAATGGCCCAACAGACTCCCTAGCAGACTTCTTGCCTCTGATATACTTGAAAAAGGTTTTATTATTTGTTTTTGCCTCTTTAACAAGTCTCCTTTCAAATTCTTTCTTGGCCTGCCTTATTAGCACCTTACAGTTACGTTGCCAGTGTTTATGCTGCTTTGTATTTTCCTCATTGGGAAATGCAGCAGAATGGCTGATTACTGGTTTAGGCAGCTCTGATCATATTATAGAAATGGTATTACGGTTTCAGATTTATTGACATGCTCTCCTGGGACAGGGAGCGAAGCTCGACGCTCCAACCAGTCTCTTGGAGTTGATGATCCATAAGATCCCATAATTACACTGGAGGGCTTGACTGAAGCACTGCCAATGCTGTGGGGCCTCCAGCAGGCTTCCTCACTGCGATGTCCTCCTTGCTTCATATCACACATGTGCAAAATATCCACCAACCTTAACCAAAAGGGCGACAAAGTCATTTTGGCCGCTGCCTTTTTGGTTAACAATAGTGGCCATTTTGCACATACATGATACGGAGCAGGGAGGATGCTGAGGCAAGGGACCATGCCGTAGCCCCTACAGCAGCAGTGGTGTTTCAGTCAAGCCCTCCAAGGCCAGTAAACACCACTCCAGAACCCCAGGGAATAGGGCTAGGGGAAATTCGGATCCTAACTCCAGACTGGCTGCTGTAGGCTATGCTGTAGGTGAATTAAGTTTCCGACACTGCCCTTTTCCAAAATGATGACAACACTGCCAGCACCATTTTGGAAAAGGGTGCATATGTGCAGAATTTCCCAGCAACCATTTTGCGCATGAATAATTAAAAAAAATAAAATAAAATTATTGTAAAGTTTTTAATTGATTTAAATATGGATCCATAATCTATATCCATATTTAAATCTGTATGTTTACCAAAACCTACATTCTCTTCATTTGCTGACTATAGTGTGGCAGATTGAATTTTAAGATTGCACTGCTGGTTTTTTGTTTGCTTCTTGTTGTTTTTAAAAAAAAACTTTTTATTAAGGCACATAACAGAAATATATCAACAAAGATTATATATCTTATACATTTCACCATGCTTTCTCAGGATACATAGCGTATCATTCTCTCTCCTCCCCGCACATTCCTTGTGTTGCTCATCACATACATTATCAGTGTTACATCTGTTCTTGTTTCTTTTCAGTATTCAAAAAAACCTGGCTAGAGATTCCGGTTTATTGGCTGGGGAGCTTTTCTCCTCTGACTATGATAGAGATGGAGCCCATATCTCCAGATATGCATCTTCTTTTTGGCATTTTTCTTGAGTACTCACTTGATGGGACAGTTTTTCCATGACCAAAATGTTCAGTATTTTTACTATACCACTGCTCATTAAAGCCCTCAATGGTAGAGGTCTTGGCTGTATTCGAGACTTGCTCTTGGAACCTCACTCTGATAGCTATCTGCATTTAGATAGTAGAGGTGTGCACCAGGGACCCATGTCATTTTTTGTTTTCATTTTTAGTTTTTGTTATTTAAATATTTTGTTTTTGTTTTCAAAAATATCAAACTTTTGCTTTTGTTTTTGATTTCGTTTTTGGTTTCCATTGGTTTAAATGGAAAACACATTTCTGGCTGTAACCCTTTTGTTTTTTATTATATGTGGATGAAAACTGGGGGGATTGTACCTCCAGTGGAAGGCATTAAGCTTTCCAAAACCCAGAAATATTGGATAAAGGAATCCGAACTTATAAGCAGTTGAATTATGCTGTTTTGCAAACATCTGCATACACATTCCTGGCTGTAACTTCTTTGTCTCCCATCTAATGTGGATAAAACCTGGCATGTTTATACCCTTCCCCATGTTTGATATCTATGCCAACTTTCAGAAGGATTGGATAAAGGGTCCTGGTGGTATATGCAATTAACCTACAAATGTATGTCTGATTGTAACATCTGTGTAGTCAAACCAGTGTACATGAAATTTGTCAGGGCTGTATCTCACACTATCAGGATCATCTCTGCCAAATATCAGAAATATGTGATTAAGGGTCCCAATTTTATATGCCTGCACAGCATCTTCTGAGAATGAACCTATGCCAGGAATTCTCTTACATGTCATTGTGGTATAAAATCGGTTTGTGTGCCAATTAGCCAGCAGAAATGTCAACCAAATATCCTCATTCTGTGCTGTAACCATCCCAACTTCTCTCCCCCACTTGTTACTGGGAAATAGGAAGCATCTGTTTAGGAAAGAGCCAATAGAGATTCTCTTATGTCCTCTGTCACAGTGCTGCAGGATGTGATTGTGATGATAATAGGCCAGCCTGGATGTGTAAACTATGTCTCCTTATTTCTGGGATGCTATCCCCAAAGTCCCAGTTATGTCCCTTCTATGCCTGCCTCAGGGCCGCCCCCTATGCCCGCTTCGAAGCCACCACCAATTGGTCCTGTAAAGCTGGAAGCATGCAGTAATTGGCCAGTGAATGTGTCTGTCAGTCTGTTGGGTTGCTCCCCATCCTCCCTCCTACATTCTTCCTCCCCCTGTCATGCCAGGTGCCTGCTTCTGACTGGCATGGCACTGTATGTGCTGATATTTATCTGAATAATGGTCTTCAAGGGGACAACTTCAATTGCTTATAAAATTGGATCCCCTTATCAAATTGTCCTGTAATTTGGTAGGATTGGTACACTGTGGATGGACATAATGTTACCAGGTTTCATGCAAACTGTATGGAAGTTTAAAAAAAAAAAAGGTGTAGCCAGGAATGTGTATGGAGCTTTTCTTAAAATTACAAGATTCAGTTGCTTCTAAAATTGATCCCATTTATCCAGTCTTTTCAAAATGTGGTACACATAGTGCCCTTTATTGGGGGTACAATCTCTCCAAGTTTAATCAGAATTGAATAAGAAACAAAAACATTATAATGGAAATATGTTTTTCATTTTTTTCCTCATTATTTCAAAAACATTTTCCCCCCATTATTATTATTTGTCATTTTTGTTATTACAATAACAAAAATGAAAATTTTCATTATAATAACGCAAACAAAATGCACACCCCTTGTTAGATAGCACCTGCAGTTAGGGGATCTCACCACTTCACCTTAACTCACCACTGCACCTTAACTGTGGTGGACCCCTCAGTGGAGAACTTGCTCCCTCCAGATATTCAATGCCAGCAGGCATTGAGCAATGACGGTGCCATGAGACTGCTGGGGTCTGCTTGTGCTACCCTTTGGCCAGCGAAACATCCATCAGATACTGCCGAACTGCTTGCCCCTCCCAGCACAGGCACAGTTCAAGAGTTCAACCCTGTTTAGGGATCCAAGATGTCTGCTCCCTCCTTCCCTCTCCACAGTTTCCCTCTGAAACCCAACTGCCACAGCACTAATAATGACAACGATAACGACATTGTTGTTTTTGGTATCGGTATCGTTATTCTTGGTTGTTTTAGTTATTGTTATTATTCTCGGTTGTTGTATTTGTTATTGCAATAAAGAAAATTACAATTTTTGTTATCGTTATTATAATAATGAAATTCACATGCACACCCCTATTATTCGTCTCCCTCCTCACCTCTGAAAAGTACTTGAAGATTTTTTGTTTTTAATTATTATTCTTCTTCAGGGAATCCACACCTGGCTTTTATCCCCCCCCCTTTTACTATTCCTTTTTAAAATTGTTTTTAAATAGACTGTATTTTATTGTATTTTCATTGTTCTGAATTGCTTTGTGAAGCACCTCAAGCACTGTTTCAGAATGAGAGACAATGTTCTCTGTTATCAGAAGATGGAATTATTCTTGACCACGACTCTGTCAAGTTAACCTGTCTGACTCCACTTCCCCATCTTCAAAAAACGAGAGAACGCTTTTGTACTCTTGGAAATCGTCATTTGAAGAGTGTTTTAAAGTGTATAACTGTATTAGATAATTAACAGTCTCATGAAGTTGAAATTCAACTGTGAAGTTTTGCTTACAATAAATAGTTCATTTAAAATTTTTTTTATTACACTGTTGTCTGTTTAGCTGTTTAACAAACAAAGGGTATCTTTATTGGGGGGGAGGACAATGATATTTTACTTACATTGGGTAAAAACAGATGTGACAATAGCTCACTGTGGCCCACTTTGACCCGGGACCCACCTGCACGTGTGCGCAGGTGCCACTGGGTGTTGGCCCAGAATTGCCCCAGGCTGTGTTGACAGCTAGCCCGGGCTGAGACCTTGGCAAATTTCTGAGGTCACAGCCCAGGCTAAGGCCGCCTGACCATGTCACAGTGGGCCACAACAGGCTAGCATGTTTGTTCTCCCTGCCTAGCCGTGCTGTGAGGCAGGGTCAGTGGATTAGGCCCACACTCACACCAGCCCCACCAAACAGCTCATGTGGGGAGTCTGGAGGAGCTTTTGAACCTCCGCCCCGCCCTGGCACTCCGTTGCGGCATCCCTGGGGAGGGAGGGGGAACATCACTAGGGATGCTGGGAACGTGGGAGCGACAGGTACCTGGTCCCCAGCCCCACTGAGCAGCTGATGGGGGGGGGGCTAGATCTCCTCAAAGTCCCCCTACAGGTTCCTCCCTCCCCAGCTGTTTGGTGTGTGCACCCAGCTGTCAAGCAGCTGAGGGAAGCGGCAGCCATCCTTTGAAAGTGTCAGGGAGCCATCCTGAGTTGCTGTCACAGCCGCAGGGCTGCCTCTCTGTTACTTTCAAAGTCGGAGTGCTTCTTTCCCCTCTCCAGCACCTCCCAGTTCGGATGCACTAGAGTGGGTGGGGAGCAGCCTTTGAATTTGAATGGAAGTTAGGCCGCTGCTGCAGGACTGGGTCCCAGTCAATATCAAAGTCCGGGCACCCCATTCCTCCCTCTCCAGTGCATCCAGCTGGGATACACTGGAGGGGCAAGGGAGTGCTCTTTCAAAGTAACAGCCAGCCAATCAAGGTTGCTGCTGTGAGGCTGCTTAAGACTGGCTGAGTGTCACTTTGGAAGTCCAGGCACTGCTTACTCCTCACCAGTGCAAAGGGGCTGGCTATCACTTTGCACGGGCATGAGACTCTGGAGAGGGGGAAGTATCCTTTCCCCAAGTGACAGGGAGACCCCGACTGCTGCTGCGGGGCTGGCTGCTGGTCACTTGGGAAGTCTGGGCAGGGAGGCTCCATGTCACTTGGGGAAAGGCCTCTCCCCACTGGCCAGCATGGCACCTCCTGCCCCGTCATCTCAGACTGACTGACTGTCACTTTGCACAGACGGGGAATAAGTGATGCCCTGATTTGCAGAGTGACAGCCAGGCCCAGGCAGCTCCATGGCAGTGGCCCTGACTGGCTGGCTTTCACTTTCTATGAGCACTGCTCCCTCTCCAGTGCATCTCAGCTGGGAGTGTTGGAGGGGGCACTCGGCCTTTGAAATTGACTGGGAATCCACCCTGGAACAGCAGCCTGGCTTCCAGTCAATTTCAAAGGCTGCTCCCTTCCTCTCCAGCTCATTCCAGCTGGGAGCACTGGTGAGGGGAAAGCAGCACCCCAACTTTGAAAGTGACAGGAAGGCAGCCCTGTGGCCATGACAGCAGCACGAGATGACTTCCTGGCTCTTTCAAAGGATGTCTGGTGCTTCCCTAAGGAATATCTCTCCCACCAGCTGTTTGGCATGCCAGGGACATACACCAAACAGCCAGTGGGGGCAGGAGCACCCCTTATCAGCTGGTGGCTGCTTGCACCAAATAGCCAATGGGGGCGGCGGAGGGGACACCCCAGAAAGATGTTCCAGTCCTCGTTGATTACTCACAGTGCAGCTGTTTGGTGGCAGCTCTTTCTGGGCCCGATCCTGCTGTGCCAGCATTAGCTAAGGAGTCCTGTCCTGTATGGTCTCTTGGGGCATAGAGGGGTCTGTGCTGGCAGCCCCCATGCCGGGTTAATGGTTGAGGGCTGTATGTTTGAACAGCCCTCCACACCCACCCGAACAGTGGCGGCTGCAGTGGTTCCCCCTGGGGCAGGCCAAGGAAGTGCCTCTCAGCTTGTACATCTGTTTTTACCCGTTGTGTCATCCAGTCATGTTCTAGTAGCATTGATCTGATGTCATGGACATCATAAAATATTTTTTCCGCAGTTGTATGCTAATATTTGAAAATATTTACAATGTGCAAAGATCAGACACTACATATACATATGGCATATGCAGTACAGTCAGACTACATAGATTATAGGGGGAGGGTGTTTAATGGGACAGATTGATTTTTTAATATAATTTAATTGTCTTAATTGAAAATACCCAAAGGATAAATTTTCCCCATAATTTCTATGATCTGCACTGACCTTAGTAAACTTAACTTCTTTAGAAAAAATAAAAAACCCATTTATTTTCACCTGTGTGGAAATAACCCTTATTTTAGTATAAGTGTTAATTAAGTATATAACTGTTTTAATTAAGTTTAATAGGTCATGGACTTAGGTCTCAATCTACAGAGAGAATTGCCTTTCCAAAGATGTGCTACTTCTTTAACACATCTAAGCTTAAAAATACTAAAATCCGTGTTTAGCCAGTTTCTGAGTAAGTGGTCTGAGTGCTGGGGAGGGGGCAGGGGAACGTGCAGATGTGGGTCTGCGTGGCCCCACCCCTGCACTTCTTAGCGCAGCTTCACACCCCTCCCTGACTGGCGGGTACAGTGGCCTATAAGACCACTGCACCCCGCCCACCCCCAGAGCAGCTCTGACCACCACAGGCTGGAGTTTGGTAGACCAGGCCATCAGATGTGATGATGACCCGCTCTACCACGGTACGGTATAGGCTTCCCTGGACCATGGCAGAGCTAACTCTGGGATGTGCACTGGCAGAGAGCCCAGAGCACATCCTGGCATTAATCCTGATATGGTCCGGAGTAGCTTCATTCTTGCCCACAGCAAACATCTGACGGGCAGGAATAAACATGACACCATCATGGATGGCCACTCGTGGTAGCTTCACATCTAAAAATACCATCTAACTCCACTTTAACATTTCTTATGCATTTTGCAGGGCTGTGAAGTTAGCATTATGTCTGTTTTCACCAATTTTCACATGAATAACACACATAGGAAGAATTCACATCTATTCATGCATTCCTTCATATTGTTTTGTTCCCCCCACCCCCCAACCACACAAGAGAAAATATGCACTCATAAATAAAATTATTCTCCATGATTTGGTCCTCTTTCATCATGGTCACAAGTCTAGCCAATGACTTCTTTTCATGGACCTTTTAAGTATATTGCTTGTCAGTATCAAACTGTTGATGTATTTGCATGAAATGAATGGTTTTGATCTAGTACTGATTGTTTCTGCTAATAGACAGGATATTTTGCTAAATTTAAGTATTTTGAAATCTTTTCCCTTTTAATTGGCTTTCATAGGCTGCTTTTACATGGATGTCCTCCCCCCCTCCGCTCAGTGTTTGGGTGGGTGTGCGGGGGGGGGGGGCGTCGATGTATACGGCTGGTGGGGTGGGATGGGTGTCCACTCAGTGTTAATCCCTGTGAATACCGAGCGGGCTGGGTGGTTGGGTGTGCGCGCTGCTGCGCAACACCCACCTCCACCCATCACCCACCCACCTCCACCTACGGAGCCCTCCGGAAAACCGGAGGAGGCTCTGTGGGTGGATATGGGTGGACGTGAGCGCGTGTCCATGCAAATGGACACACACACACCTCCACCCACTACGGCAAAACACCCATCACCCCACCCACCTCCATCCTTGTAAAAAGCACAATATTTATCGATAACTGAAGTTATTTTTGCTTACAAATATTTGCTGGCACTGTATATTTTTGTCCTTATAAAGAAAAAGTTAGTTCACTGATCCCAATTTTGTTTGATGCAACTTATTCTTTAACAGTGTAGTACCTGACATGTGTTTGTTTCCTAGGCAAACGTGTAAAATTCTGCAGGTCCGAATGGAGAAGTAGAAAGAGGTTTCTGCTGTGCCGGATGACAATTTTTGATTTTTACACACACACAAAATATTCTGGCTCCACGTTGGAGCACTAGTTGTGATGAATCCTAATCTTGGTCGGATTCTAAGGAAGGACAAGAAGGTTCGTTGAGGAGTAAAGAGACAAAACCACTCCAGAAAGATGTTCCGGTCCTGGTTTATTACTCAAAGTGCAGCAGGTGTGTACAAATGCAGGTTTCCAAAGTTTTAACAGGATTTACTGTATATTACTATTTATTGTAGTTACCTATAGTGCTCCAGATGCCTACGAACCCTGATTATCATTAGGAAAATTAACTATGTATATTATTTAAGAAAGTACTAAGTATTCTGCAATTAAACACCTCTAGAGTTGTCAATCAGCATCCATCAAGGTTAACCCTCCTATTTTTTAAAAGTCTTGCTTCATTTTGTGCTCATTCTCAAAATTAGAGCTCCTTCCTAAAGATGATTTAATCAATCATACTTCAGGCACTGCATAGATTCATGGGCAGTAGCTCCGCATTACACAGAAAATCTCTCAATGCTACTATCAAAAACTAGAGCGGAAATAAATATCTTTCATGGTGAATATCGTATTTGTTGAATTTGCTTGTTTCAGTTTGGATTTAATGAAACATATAACTGCCATTTGGTTCCCATTGCATTAGATATCTATTTTGGATATTTAAATCCAGTTATTTCATTATTTGGCATTTTCGTTATTTGGTACTTCTGTTACATCATTTTGTCACCACTCCACTATTGTACATGTGTGGTAGTTGAATGTAAAGCCCTTGCCTTTAGCAGGAGGTGATATTTGCGGGGGCTGGACCTAGACCCCAGTCCCCTCTCCACCCCAGGTGTTCTATGTGCAGAGCTGTACAAAGAGGTTCTTCCCTGGAATACTTGGGTGTTTTCAGACGTGACGATTGGCCCCGTCCCGAAATCAATGAATTCATCCCCTTCCGGGATGACCCGTAACACCCTAACAGACGTGCTGGGGGATCCCGGCATGGAATCGGGGAGGGGGCCGCGCGGCGCAACATGCGGCCACATGGCCCCGCCCCCTCCATGCTCTCCGCCGCCCACCCTCTGGGGAGATGGG
The DNA here is from genome assembly GCA_003113815.1 of Sphenodon punctatus. NCBI lineage: Eukaryota > Metazoa > Chordata > Lepidosauria > Sphenodontia > Sphenodontidae > Sphenodon > Sphenodon punctatus. The sequence continues at coordinate 2,068,021 of QEPC01007800.1, forward strand.
CGGCCGCTACGGCCAATGCCACCACAGCGCTCGCCCGCTATGGCCACGGGCCGGAATCCCTGCAGGGATTACGGGCCGTGGCCGCTGTCCAGACGTGACGGCGGGGGTCACCACGGTGGAGAGTCGCCTTCACCACGCGACGGCCTTTGGTCCTGCCGCTCCAGCCACTCGCGTGGTGAATGTGATTCCCCGCTATGGTAACATCTGGGGGGAACATCCGTTCCCCCCAACAGACGTTACGTGGTCCAAGCCACCACAGGGAATTGACTGTGGTTGACATTGACCACGTAACGTCTGAAAATACTCTCTGGCACTAGCCAAAATAACTGAATAACCAAAATGCCAAATTACAAAAATACTGAAATACTGAATAAGCAGATATAGAAATATTAATTTCATTTGTGAATATTATTTGGTGGATAGCTATATGAAAACGTGGATAATGTTCACAAATACAAAACCCAGGATTTATGTCTGCTCTCTCATGAACCCAGAAAAAATATTGACACAAGGCACAAGGGACACTAGTTACCTGCACTCGAAAGAAGGCTACAGACACAGACCTTGGGTTAAACTGGCCACAACTCTTTATTAACTAATAACTTGGCAGTCTAAGGTAAAACATAAAAGGTGGTAAACAACCCAAGACAGAACAAACCCTGGCCTGACCCATACCTGTTTCCACCAACATGTTCAGTGCCTCAGCTCACTAATCCCAAATAGAGGTACCAGTCCATTCAGCAGAAGTCAGACCCATTCCCCATGTTGGGGTCCTGAGGAAAGGTGATGGTTCCTGCACCCACTAGGGACAGCATATATCCTGCATGGGATGAAAACGGACATAATGCTAACTCCACTTTAACATCGATTTAACATTTCTTATGCATGTTGTAGGGCTACATAGGGCACCAATACAGCCCTGCAACATGCATAAGAAATGTTAAAGCGATGTTAAAGTGGAGTTAGCGTTATGTCTATTTTCACCTATAGTAGCATGGTGCCTGCCATGCCGCAGAGTTGGGAGAGGCCGTGGGTCGCTTGTGCCCTCATTGGCTCCTCCTTCCCTGACCTCAGTGGGAGATGCCTCAACCTTCATATATTCCTTTCCATTCTATGTCCCATCCAAATTCCGTAAGCTCTCTTTTACCTATTGTACTGGACTACCGAAATGCGGCAATGAATAATGGGGATTACTGCACAACTTGCAGTTGGGGGGGATGGGTGGGGGTGGCACTATAAGGAAGGATTAAAAAACCTTTGTGAACTCTGGCCAATTTGCCCTGAGTCATGGAAAAATTCCTTCCTGGCCCCAATTAAGGTGATCAGCTAAGCCTGTTGTGTCAGTCCAAGCAGGCAGGTGGGTGGATCTTTCATGCCCTCGAGCCAGATCCAGCACCTAGCAGACCTCACAAAAAGAGACTAATATGGCCTCTTTAGGGGGTAGGCTCTTCCTCCTGCTTTTCTGCCACAACTACCTTAACAAATTATTAGGTTAGCAATTAAACAAATTAAACAAATAAAACTGTAAAAGTAAAATAGTCCTAACTAATATAATATAATATAATATAATATAATATAATATAATATAATATAATATAATATAATATCTTCTCCGCAGTCGGCCAGGTCAGAAGTCACACAAAGCTCTTCTAAGACAGTTTTTTAAAGTTAATTTTTTTTTTTCCTAAGGGCAAAAGCCTGAATAAAAAACCTAGCAGCCGCTAAGGTGATGTCCTGATGTGTATCCTCCAAAAAGAATCTCACATACTCCGGGGAAGTTCTACCTGGCATCAGTTCCAGATAAGGGCCAAGAAACAGGGATCTGATTTCCGAATATAGATTTCAGTATAACAAGATATGTTCAATAGATTCAGTCTCCAGCATAGCAAATGGACAAAGTCTTAATGAATAGGAATATTTGAATATCTCCCTTTCAAAACCTTAGAAGGTAAAGAATTAACCCTGGCACAAAAGAAAAGGTAAGCAGCTCTTTTAGACAAATGCCTGGTAAGGAAATCAGCCAGGCACCCACATTTAGGAGTTAGTATACCATATACTGAAAGTGCAGACGCTACGGCAATAGTAGCTAAGTCCGATTGTCTATCCAAGTCTTCTAATCTTTTACAAACTTCTGTTTTAGCTGATAGAAGATTCTTAGCCCACAGGTATTCAGAGGAAAAACCAATCTGGTGTATTTTTTGGACAAGTAACTGATTCCATTTGGACACTTACTGTCAGGGTCCGCGGCGCCGGCACCCGGGGCCGCGGCGCCAGGCAAGGAGGTGGGAGGCGGGAGAGGCCGCCGTGTGGGGAAACTCCCATCGCCACAGAGGGGACGGCCCTGCTTGTAGGGTCCAAGGCCGGAACAGACAGGGAGGAAGCCACACACCCCAGCACTAATAGGGCTTCCCCCGTTAGCATCGACAGCGCAGGAAGCCCGCCCACGTCACAGGGGGGTGGGACTCCTCCGCAGACAGCGGAAGCAGCGCCATGCACACTGCGCCACTCTGCACGGTTAGCAAGCCAGAAGGAGGGCGGGGCTAGCCCTTTATAGATGATGCCGGGGAAGGCGTTCATTGCTGGTGATTGAACGCAGACCTGCCGCCTGAGAGAAGCTAAGTGTGACTCTAGAGTTGTTCTCCTTGTGTGCAATTGTTGTGTCCTACTTTCCCCTGTGTGCGTGGACTCGGGTGAGAGAGTGAGAGGGTGTGTGTGAGAGCGTCAGTCCTGGTCCCCGCGGTTCCTCCTCCTCCCCCCCCATGTCTCCTGTGTGCAAGCCATCTGCTCCTCCCCCGCATCCCTGGGGACCCAACCCACGTCTCCCTCACAGCCCCTCCTCACCGCACCTTCCTCTTCCCTGAGAGAGAGTATAATTGTGGTCGTGGTGCACGGTGAGGGCCTTGCTCTGCCTGTAGTCTCGGTGCCCTATGATGATAGGGGCCTCGCCCAGACCTTGCGTCATAGGCATTGGCCCACCCTCTATCCTGACGGGCATTCCTCCTCCCAGGGAGCAAGCCTGCCGTACCCTCAGGCGCAAGGCGACGTGTGGAGCGTGGTGAGTGCATGGCCCCCTTTCCCCCCTACCCCTGACAGAATCACCAGCAAGTTTCTTTTCCCAAGGGTGGGATTATGAGTTTGGCGGAGGAAATGGCTGAGTTAGCCAGGGTGGTCCGGTCCTTGGCCATGGATGTCCGGGACATCCAGGAGAAACAGCAGGAGCTAGTGGCCCTTGTAGGCCAGGGGACGGCCCCTGAGGGGGCCTCCCTGGCTGATGGGGCTGTGGGTGGCGTTGCACCGCCCCCGGGGGCAGTCCCCCCACCCCCAGTGGGTGGTTTCCCGGTCCCGGAGATCGGACTCCCTCTGCCCGGCCTCCTCCCTAGGGAACCTCGGGGCACTCGGGTGGAACGATTTTCGGGGGATCGTAAGGCATTCCAAGGCTTTATGGCCCTGTGCAGGTTGACCTTCACCCTCCAGCCCACCACGTATGCCACCGACGAGCTGAAGGTGGCATTTATCATAGGAAATATAGGGAGGGTGGCCTTAGAGTGGGCCACCACCCTGCTGAAGGGAAACAGCCCCCTTCTCACCCATTATGCTTATTTCATCACCGAACTCTCCTTCCTGTTCGATGACCCCCATCGGGTCAAGGATGCGGAGACAACCATGCTTGCTATTAAGCAAGGGAAGGGGAGCCTGGTAGAATACATCACGCAGTTCCAGCAACTGGCCCTGGAACTTCAATGGCCAGATGCCGTACTTAAGGTGATGTTCCACAAAGGACTGGCAGAAGACATAAAGGACGAGCTTGCCCGAGACCTGGGAAAAATTGGCCAGCTTGACCTTGCGCATCGAGGAACGCCTGCGGGAGCGGTGTCGGGAATGCCGACAGGAGCCTCGTGCATTCGGAGCTCGACCCCTGTTTCAACCGCCAGCCTCCACCCCAAGAATGAGGAGTCAGAACCCATGCAGCTTGGGGCATCCCGAGGCCCCATCACGGCAGGGGAGCGGGACCGGCGGCGACGCAGTCGATCTTGTTTTTACTGTGGCGACCCGACTCATTTTATTAATGAATGCCCGGCGCTCCCCCCTGAAAACAAAAGACCGGGAAACGATTCAGGCTGGAGCGGACAGGGGTCGCCCCGGCCGTAAGATCCATCCCCTGTACGTCAAGCACCCGGGGACAACACTTGTGCCTACCCATAACTCTCCACACCGGGCCCCAATGATCCCACATTGTGTGGGCCCTGATTGATTCCGGGGCTTCCGGAAATTTCATCGATGACGGGTTCGTTCAATCTTGCGGCATCGAGACCAACCCGAAGGAAACTCCGGAAAGGGTTCAAGCCATCGATGGCTCCCCATTAGTCTCTGGCCCAGTGGTCTGCCAAACGCACCCTCTGTTGTGCACTATTGGAAGGCATCAGGAAAAATTAATCTTGGACATTGTGAGGACTCCCTTTTTTTCTGTAGTGTTGGGACTCCCCTGGTTGCGCCACCACGACCCGCAAATTGGGTGGTCAACCCGACACCTGTCCTTCAGGTCCCCTCACTGTCAACAGCACTGTCTTCAACCTGCACCTCCGGGTCCCGGGAAACTGGGAGCCAGTACCTGGAAGGAACCTAAGCCCTCCTGGCTACCCGAAGAATACCAAGAATTTTGGGATGTGTTCAGCAAGCTCCAAGCTGCCCAGTTGCCTCCTCATCGGGCATACGACTGCCCTATCGACCTTGTCCCGGGAGCAGAACCACCCTTCAGCCGGATTTATGCCCTAGCGGCCCCGGAACTGAAGGCTCTTCGACAGTACCTTGATGAAAGCCTCGAGAGTGGGGCCATCCAGCATTCATCCTCCCTAGCAGGGGCCCCGATATTTTTCGTCTCCAAGAAGGATGGGGGGCTCTGGCCCTGCATCGATTACCGAGGACTTAACAAGATTACGATCAAGAACCGCTACCCTCTCCCTTTGATCCCGGAATTATTGGACCGGCTCCAAGGAGCCGCAATTTATACCAAATTAGACCTTCGGGGGGCCTACAACTTGGTCCGAATGCGCAAGGGCGACGAGTGGAAGACGGCCTTTCGAACCCGTTACGGCCACTTTGAGTACCGTGTGATGCCCTTCGGGCTCGCCAATGCCCCCGCTACATTCCAACATTTTATAAATGATGTATTTCGAGACTTACTCGACGTATTCGTAATCGCCTATTTAGACGATATTCTCATCTACTCCACATCCATTCAACAACATTGTGATCATGTGCGTCAAGTATTGCAACGGCTACGGCAGAACCATTTATATTGCAAGGGCGAAAAGTGTGCCTTCCACCTTGATACCGTGGAATTCTTAGGATTCGTAATCAACCCCACAGGCATCAAAATGGATCCACACAAGGTAGATGCCCTATTACAATGGCCGTCTCCAACTTCTGTGAAAGCCCTGCAGCGTTTCCTGGGCAGCACCAACTACTACAGGCAATATATCCCCAACTATGCTGAGGTAACCAGGCCGCTGACCCGTTTGTTAAAAAAGAACCAAGCGTTCCTCTGGGGACCAGAGCAACAACACAGTTTCACCTTCCTAAAGAAGGCCTTTACCTCGGCACCCTTGCTGCAGCACCCCTCCTTTGATAACCCCTTCCACGTGGAATCCGACCCCTCCAGTGGAGCCTTAGGAGCCGTCCTCTTGCAAGAAAGTGTCACAATGCAACAGTTACTCCCTTGTGCTTACTACTCCCGTCAGTTGACACCCGCCGAGCGGAACTATACCATTCTCGATCGAGAGCTTCTTGCTATTAAAGCCGCCTTCGCAACGTGGCGCCACTATTTAGAAGGAGCCAAATACCCAGTCACGGTGGTCGTGGACCACAAGAACCTGACATTTCTACAAACGGCTCATATCTCCAATGCCCGACACTCACGCTGGGCTCTATTTTTCGCCCGCTTCTCCTTTACGGTGAAATACTGCCCGGGACGATTGAATGTCCTTGCAGATGCCTTATCTCGCTACCATGAGGGAAGGTCTGCGCGAGATCAACCACAAGGCACGATTTTGGAACCCAAAGTTTTTGCCGCATCATACGTGCGGCTCCAACAGCTCCGAGAAGCTAGTGCCACGGACCCAGATTGCCTCCAAAACACCTCATGTACCCTAGACGACGGACTACAAAAAAAAGATGGACGCATTCTGGTGCCAGCCTCGTGTCGTCCCCCACTTCTTTGGGCCCACCACGATGTGCAATTAGCAGGACACCCAGGAATCCACCGAACGTGCCAGCTGTTGCAGCGGTCCTTTTGGTGGCCTTCATTAACCACTGATGTCCGACGCTATGTAGAGGCCTGTCCCATCTGTGCTCGCACGAAACTACCCCAACGAGCCCCACTTGGGTTGCTCCAACTATCCCCCCTTCCCCAGGGACCTTGGCAACGAATAGGAATTGATTTTATTGTAGAACTTCCCCCATCTCGGGGCCATGATACTATATTTGTTGTGGTAGACCACTTCACAAAAATGGCGCATTTTGTTGCCTGCAAAGGCTTACCGTCAGCACAACGTACGGCATTGCTCTTCATACATCACATAGTGAAACTTCATGGATGGCCTCGTGAAATAGTCTCCGATCGAGGGACCCAGTTTGTATCTCATTTTTGGAAAGCCCTTTTTTCAGCCCTTCACGTGACCCTCAAACCTTCCACCGCTTACCATCCACAAACGAATGGTCAAGTCGAAAGGGCCAACCAAGGGTTGGAACAATACCTCCACTGTTACGTCAATCATTTACAAGACGACTGGTATACTTGGCTTCCGTTGGCCGAATTCGCTCATAATAATGCACCTAACGCATCCCTGGGGGACTCCCCCTTCTACGTTTCGTACGGGTTCCACCCCCAAATTGGGACTCCCGACCTTTCCATGACACAGGTTCCAGCAGCAGGGGCCATGGCTAATCAAATTCATGCCGCTCAAGCGCTGGCCCGTCGAACCTTGGAACATTCACGACAACAATATAAAAAAAATGCGGACAAGCACTGACAGGGCGGCCCTCGCTTACAAGTGGGTGACTACGTCTGGGTCAGCCGCCGCCATTACCCCTCCACATGCCCCTCTCCCAAATTGGACCACCGACACTTGGGGCCCTTTCCCATCGTATACCAAGTCAACGACGTAGCCTATACGGTTCGCTTACCGCCCCATGTTCACATTCACCCTACCTTCCATGTCTCCCTCCTGAAAAAAGCCATACTGCCCCTCACGTCCTCCTCGCCCCCTGGGCCTGTACTGGTATCCCCCCATGGCCCGGAATATGAGGTCCGGGCTATTTTGGATTCCCGACGGCGATATGGCCGACTCCACTACCTGGTGGATTGGGCAGGCTATGGACCTGCAGACCGCTCCTGGGAGCCTGCTTCAAACATTTCCGCACCCCGCTTGGTGCGTCGCTTTCACCTGCACCACCCCTCCCGCCCGGGCCCCTCCTGGCCCTTGGGCGGGGGGCTCGACGGGGGGGTGCTGTCAGGGTCCACGGCGCTGGCACCCGGGGCCACGGCACCAGGCAAGGAGGTGGGAGGTGGGAGAGGCCACCGTGCGGGGAAACTCCCATCACCACAGAGGGGACGGCCCTGCTTGTAGGGCCCGAGGCCGGAACAGACAGGGAGGAAGCCACACACCCCAGCACTAATAGGGCTTCCCCCGTTAGCATCGACAGCGCAGGAAGCCCGCCCACATCACAGGGGGGCGGGACTCCTCCGCAGACAGCGGAAGCGGCGCCACGCACAGTGCGCCGCTCCGCCATGGTTAGCAAGCCAGAAGGAGGGTGGGGCTAGCCCTTTAGAGATGATGCCGGGGAAGGCGTTCATTGCTGGTGATTGAACGCAGACTGGCCACCTGAGAGAAGCTAAGTGTGACTCTAGAGTTGTTCTCCTTGTGTGCAATTGTTGTGTCCTATTTTCCCCTGTGTGCATGGACTCGGGTGAGAGAGTGAGAGGGTGTATGTGAGAGCATCAGCCCTGGTCCCCGTGGTTCCTCCTCCTCCCCCCCCCGTGTCTCCTGTGTGCAAGCCATCTGCTCCTCCCCCGCATCCCTGGGGACCCAACCCACGTCTCCCTCACAGCTCCTCCTCACCGCACCTTCCTCTTCCCTGAGAGAGAGTATAATTGTGGTCGTGGTGCACGGTGAGGGCCTTGCTCTGCCTGTAGTCTCGGCGCCCTATGATGATAGGGGCCTAGCCCAGACCTTGCGTCATAGGCATTGGCCCATCCTCTATCCTGATGGGCATTCCTCCTCCCAGGGAGCAAGCCTGCCGTACCCTCAGGCGCAAGGCGACGTGTGGAGCGTGGTGAGCGCGTGGCCCCCTTGCCCCCCTACCCCTGACACTTACGTGTCCTGGGCCAGGAAAATATACAATTCAGTGCGATTTAGGGAGTTCAACTGAAGCCATAATTTAATGGCACCGTTCCATATTTCTGATGACCAGCTAAATTGTCCCAACTCCACTCTGATAGCTGCTGATGGAACACATCTAGGGGCATGCAATAATGTCCTAAGAAATATAGACTGAATAATATTTAATTCCTGAGCACAGTAGACAGCCCATAATGCTGGGCCTTAACCTTGGCATTAAAGGTCAGGATGGCAGGTGGAACATTACATTATCCCTTCCAAAGAAAAAAGCGAAGGATTGCTGAGGTTGCACCTTGCGCTCTATTATAAGCCACGGCACTATGGTATTTCCAGCTAAGCGAGGCTGAAAAATTCAAACCTAAATATCGAAAGGTTTTAACTTGTTCGAGGCGCTGGTTGTTCAGGATCCATTTATAATTCTTACGTTCGGCACCAAAAACAATGATCTGGGTTTTGTCGAAATTAAGGTGAATCTTATTTGCGGAGCAGAAGGTGGTCAGTGCTAAAAGTTGTCTATTAAGTCCAATTTGAGTATGAGAAAGTACCACTGCATCATCAGCGTAAAGCAGATGGAGTGTGTGGGAAGGGATTTTAACGGGTGGCTCCCAGTGTGGCTACTGAAGCAGCCTCTCCCGCTGCCACAGGCCATGGGGAAGGAGATGCGTGCCAGGCTGGCCTTTGAAATTGACATGTCCTGGACTTGAGCACTGGGGAACCAGACTCTCCAGTGCTCGTGGCCAGTTCCTGTGACTTGCAAAGGCCATGTTCCCCACCCACAGTGCCTATGAGTGGGGGACCTGTCATCTGGTGTGGATGGCCACCCTGATTCATCTGGGCAGGGGATTTGTGGGTGCCTGTTACCATGTGCTTTTTTGGCTTGCCCCACACGGTGCACTCTGGATTTCTCAGCTGTTTGACTCCATTTGTAAAGATTAAAGCTCAGCTCTCCCTTTCATACACACTAATAGTTTCCATTGAGAGTTCTTCTGAGTGAACATGGAGCATAGAATCATGCACTAGCGTGGCATTTGAAAACCAGTGTGTTTCCGGTATGCAAAACAACATTAATTTCCTCTTCCAAACGTAATGGAAGAGTCAGGAGACAAAGTAGTTAAATCTAGAGGGAGAATGTGGAGTTTCTGTATTGGTCTGAAAAGGAAGAGATGAACGAAAGCTTTCATGGGCTTCAGTGATTCAAGCCTGATGCTATCAATCAAGAACTACAAAATAAGCTTCTAATTAGTTCCTAATGTTTAAGGATAAAAACTCCCATTAAGAAAGGAAGTATTGTAGGCAGCTTGTGCTTCTTTTAAAAAGCTTTCCTAAAACATAGAATCTTCACTTGGTCATCTTTTATGCTGTAATTATGGCAGACTTGGGCTGCTTTCACACCTTAAAAAATGGACTATTATATTAACTTGAGATAATACCGGGTATTATAATTCCACAATTTTTGTAATGTGTGAATACACTATTCTCCTTTTATGCTGCGAGAACTTGGGTCATTGTAAGAGCTACCAAATGTGGCTTCTACAATGACCTAAGATCTTGCAGCATAAAAGGGAAATAGTGCATTTACACATTACAAAAAATTGTGGAATTATAATACCTCCAGTAATATAATAACTCATTTTGTAAGGTGTGAAATCAGCCTTGGTAAATTGGATAAAAAGGCTTAAACCAAAGGAGGAGGGGCAAACCTCTTCAAAGACCCTGGAAGCATTAGAACTGTTCAGATATATTGGGGGAAAACGTTTTCATGAAAGGAGTAGGCATTATTCACTGGTTAAAACACAGAATCATGGGTGAGGAGACATAAATAGTTTTGCCACTAATCTTAGAAAGATTACTGAGTTTCAGGGTTTCTTTGAAGAAACCAGACTTATATCCTAGGTTTCCTTCCTTTCAGTTCTGTGTTTATGCATTGTAAAATAGGTTTGAGTGTCTACAATTTCCAGAGTCCTTGAAGAAGTTGCTTGGCTCTCAGAAATGTGAGTGCCTGACCTAGGCTACACAGTACACATGAATTGAAGCCTTTAAAAAAAAATGGCTTACACATCTCTATGGTTCAAGTTCCATTTCTGTAATACAGGCATAATAAAATATTCACATACATATTGTAATGCTTATTTCATTAACATTTTTGACTCACTTTGAGATTGAAACTTGGAAGACATGCTAGAAGCCCAAATTATTGTTGTTATATCAATGAACGTCTTTCCAAGCTAATAAATGGATTTCTTTCAGAGCATGCAGAAGTGTCAGTGCAATCTGTCATCTGCTTTCATGAATCACATATGAATGATAGTTCATGGCAAGCACACTGTACAGCTCTCAAAGTTCCAAGATGTAGTGCATGTCTGTCTGTTCAAAAGATTTGTTTCCAGCCCAGATCTTCATCTGCAAAGTGCATGAACTAAAAACCACTGACAGATGTTTGTTTCTGAATGTGAGAGTCCATACAGGTCCTGAATTCTAATATTGCAATTAGACTTTTAAAAGACAAACATGGCCATTCATCCATTAGAAATATCTGACTAGCACAGCCCATGAATCCCAATACATGGTTAGAAAAATATTGCTTGACAAACGTTTTTAGTCTTATTTCCTTTGGGGAAAGAGGTGTGTGTAATCACTCTGTATATGTGTGTATGTATGTCCTCTTTTAATACCTTTTTATCCCACAGGCCAGTTTCAACCAAATTTGGTAGAGGGGCAGAAGGCCAAATGGTAAGTAGGGAACTAAAATTCATAACAATAGGTGGACCTGGAAGGAAGGTACAGCCTCTTTCATAAGTGAACAATCCCATTGATATACTTTGAGCATAGGCCTCCTGCCACTTGGGAAGCAAGGCTTCATTAGTTTGGGCACCTATTTCAGGAAACTGAGTTATTAAGACTTCTAAAGGCACAAAGGCCTTTCTATGAATATTTGCATAAAATCTAGGAAATACCATTCTGTACAGGAATGATGTCCAGATAAGATAAGTCCTTCTTATTGAAAAACTATATTATAGCTCCCATTCCTAACGATTACAAATATGGTGTCTAGTTCTGCTCAGATGAATAAGGATTTGCACAGACAGATGCTCTTTATGGGCTTCAGTGGGACTATATCAGTGTGACTGTGGATCACAACAAGGGTTCATACACGCTGGGGTGAGACACCACGGTGGCCACTCTAGCCCTTTTCACATGGGCCACGGTGGGGGGATGGGTGTGCACCATAGTGGGTGGGGGGGCAGCTGTTACACAGGCGCACACCCATCTCCACCCACCTCTACCCATTTCCCCGCATGGAGTGAGCAATTGCTATTGTCGCTGGTTGCTCCTTGGGTGGGTGGAGATGGGTGGAGCATGGGAGCGTTCACCCACCGACTGTGGTGGTCACACAGGTGGCTCTTCCCATGCCCACGCAGTGGGCGTCTCATGTGAAAAGGGCTTTTCTGGGTCAGCAGGCAGCACTTAACTAATGTGCTTGCAACCCGGGCAGCTGTTGAGCTGTTCCCCGCCCTGATCCCAGTGCCCTACTCCCACCATGATGGACAGCCATGGCGGCCAATGATGTGCAGCTATGGTGTCCAACTATGGCAGCCTCCACCCCACGATGGGGATGATGGGACAAACAAACATGTTGGCCCATCTGGGCAGGCATTGGCCTGGAATGTGTGCCCAGGATCTTCCAGGAGATTTATTTATTATTTATTTTATTTATTTTTTACAATTTATATGCCGCCCTCTCCTGCCTCAGGCATCTCGGGGTGGCTCACAATATATTAAAACATTTAAAACATTAAAATAAACCATATTAATTTCAGTTAAACAATATAAAACCCCATCCCCCCCTACCCTAACCCAACCCACCCACCCCATCTCCCTCACGAAAGGCCTGGCGGAACAGCCAGGTCTTACATTGTCTGCGGAAAGAGGGGAGGTCGGCAGCCAAGCGGATCTCCAATGGGAGGGAGTTCCAGAGCCACGGCACAGCCACAGAGAACGCCCTCCTCATAGTAGACACCTGGGGAACTCCGAGGAGGGCGCCCCCAGCCAACTGCAGGGGCGGCTCCAGAACCTGAAGGGTGAGGCTGTCCTGCAGATAGGCGGGGCCCAAGCCATTTAGGGCTTTAAAGGTCAGCACCAACACCTTGAATTGAGCCTGGAAACCTACCGGCAGCCAGTGCAGAGAGCGAAGCACCAGTGTTATATGCTCGTGTTGGCCCGTCCCTGTTAAGAGATGGGCCACCGCATTCTGTACCAGCTGCAGTTTCTGAACCAACACCAAAGGTAGCTCCACGTAGAGCACATTGCAGTAGTCCAGTCTTGAGGTAATAAAAGCAAGGATCACCGTAGCCAGATCTGAGTCTGAGACATATGGCCTAAGCTGACGCACCAGATGTAGCTGGCGAAATGCTCCTTTCACCACAGCCATCACCTGAGCATCCGGGCAGAGCTGTGGGTCCAGAGGCATGCCCAGACTCCAGACCTGAGAAACTGGGGGGGGGGGCAAGACCCCATCAATGATTGGTGCCACCACCACCCCGGCCTTCTCCACAACCATCACCTCTGTCTTGTCAGGATTTAGTCTCAAGCGACTCGCCCTCATCCAATCCCCTACAGCGGACAAACACCAGGTAAGCGCCAAGACTGCAGGGCCTGAGTTGGAGGAAAATGAAAGAGATAGCTGGGTGTCATACTGATGACAACTCACTCCATACTTCCTAACAACCTCTCCCAAAGGCTGCATGTACACGTTGAACAGCAAAAGGGATAGGATGGAACCCTGCAGTACTCCACACGTGAGGCCCCGGGGGAAAGATGAAAACTGCCCCAGGACCACACGCTGGGTTCTCCTGACCAGGAATGAGCGGAACCATTCAAGAACAGTTCCGCCAATCCCTGCCCAGTCCCTCAGCTGAGTTACCAACAACTCATGATCAACGGTATCAAATGCAACCGAGAGATCTAACAAGATCAACAGGGTCAAATGACCCCGGTCTATCTCATGGGAGAGGTCGTCGGCCAAGGCCACAAGCGCAGTCTCCATGCCATAACCCGGATGAAAGCCGGGGCACTAGTGGGCAAACATCTGGCAGCTGGAGATGTGCGGTGCCAGGCAAGCCATAGCAGACCTGCATCACATCTGTTTTTACCCTCTGATATAGGGCAGTTTTGATATGTGTAGGGCTCTGTAAGTGCTCTGCTAACGGAAACTGTCCAGAAGATGCCTGACTGCTGCTTCTCCAAATTTCTATCTGTGCCCTTTCCTGGCTGCACCTCCCACTTTTAGGGCTACAGCTGATAATGCAGAATCAGCACAGATCCCCATCAGGAAAGCGCTTCTCTTGGGTCCAATTGCAAGAGTCCCAGCTGCCCGGAGCTGCTATCGGAGGCAATTTTCACACACATGTAGACAGGGGCCCATGTTCACTGCATGTAGACCAAAACCTGGGATGGTTATTCCAGTTTGTTCTGAAGCAGTCCACACCCTAGGCTTGGCATGTGCCAACACTCATGTTTGTGTATTCAGATTAACAAAAAAATGCAGATCTTCGCATAGTTAATAAAACACCTTCAGAACTACTCCACCAGAAGCTGATGTAACCCAAGGCTGAGCATTTACCCAGTCATATTAACAGATGGGTAAAAGCCAGTTGTTTTTCCTTATATATTGTTCCTTTACAGTAAAACAAGTGAGCTCAAGCACAATTACAGCAACTTACAGCAGCCCTTCACCGATTCAAATTAAAAATCCTGAAACCGCCGCGTAATTATACTTTAATTGCACATTTGGTTCACAGAAAGTGAAGGGAGTCTAACTCATTTGATTTATAACATAACAACCATGTGAAAAAGACATTAGCATAAAGGGAGCAATTATGTTCCATGTATGAACAAAATTAATTCAAATCAATAGCTAGGATAGTTAAGGGTGTGATGTTCTGTTTCAAGCTGTATATCTGAGCAAAACAAAAGTTAATTTTTGGATGTATTAATTATTAATTGAAAGCTGATTGAGAATGATTTGCCACATTTGGGATGTTAGTGTTCTTTTAGGATTTTAAGGATAGGCTATGTTTTGCTGTCAAACTCATGTTTTTCCATTAAAAAAAAATTGGCACAGTACCTTGCCTTCCAGCTGCTCAATTGAAAAGCTTGCATGCCATCCAAAATGAAACCTTGCTGTAAATAACACAGATAGATATTAGCTGAAATTTAACTGCTTCTTTATGAAATTGACTTCAGCATCCAAGGGGTCCATTCTCCTCTTAACGTCTATGTGTATGGCACCATTAATGCTAATGGCTGATATGTGCTTCCTCAGAACAGGAGCTGCATGCATACACAGAGGCAAATATGGACCAATATGAGTGTTAGTCAGAGTAACAGTGTGTGACATACAAGTGGAAAGAAAAAGGGGACAGGTGGAATAACAGAAGTGCTGGCAAGGGAAAGCAGTTAGAGACTCCTATAAAAGAATAATTAAAATAATAAAAAACAAACTACAATAAAATAAAGCTAGTGAAGCTTGAGTTCATCTTCTGCAGAAACAGAGCAACTGTTATATATGACCATGCACCCTACTTGCAGTAGTGATGTGCAATAGGTATGCAATTTATTAACCACTGTTTAACCTAGAGTGGGTGTGCCTGTGTGTGCAGTGAACAAAGGCTAGATTTTCTAAAGCACTAGTATCTTTGGCTTGACACAATTGTGTGCCTGATAACACCAACAGCACATCCATTAGCTGTTCATTGACAAACAGTCAGCTAAGCATTTGACTACCCATTTGTGCATGAAAATATTCGAATCTATTTACTTCACGAACACCTATGTGTGCACACACATTGGGCTCGATCCCATGCCCCGCAGATTGCGTGTGCAAACCACGCAGATCCACATTCTGGGCACATTGTGCCCTGCAGGAACTGTGCGGATATGCGTGCATGCAATCCACAGGGCATGGAATCATGGACACTGGGTGTTTTTTAATGAGACAGAGTGGGATGGGGTCCGTAGATGGTGTGGGGCGGGTGCATGGGTGCTGTCGTATGTGCAGGAAAAATTCCTTCCTGGCCTGAAGATGGCAACCAATTCTCTTTCACAGTACTGAACAATGAGTGGGTAGGTATTAGCTCACGCATCCTACTGGCTCCACTCACTCTCATACACTGGGTGTTTTTAGACAAGCCCCCACCCATCATGAATGTTGCAGGGCCGCATTGGTGCCCTATGCAGCCCTACAACATGCATGATTGGTGGGTAATAATGGGTGGGCAGGCACTTGTCTAAAAACACCAAATGTGGAGAGAAGTCACCCAACCTTAAATGGTGCTGTGGAAGTCGTATCTCACAGGGCTTCCTTTTGCATTACTGTGTTGGGTTGCCTAGCAATCCCTGCTGGAGCAGACTTCCTCTCAGCAGTCTGTCTGCAGCTCCCTTGTTTCTTGCTCCCTAGTGAGGGAAGTAAGGACAAATTGCCTCCTCCCCAGGGAAGGGAGGAAGAGAATTTGCTCCAGAGCAGTTCCACTGGAACCCTATGAGCTTCTATGGGACTGCTTTGAAACAAGAGATTAATAGATTATGGCCAACGGCATTACTTAGCAGTCAGGGTAACTATTTTAAAAATCAAAGGCAATATTTAATACAACAGATAGCTTTTTAAAATTCTAATTTTGTGAGCACACTTTTCTCTATATTTCTTCAATAAGATAGTTCAAATCCATCTGGGGAACTCTGAGGAGCAAGGTATGTGTGTGGTGTCTGCCATCTTATTTTTTGAAAGTTGGCACATTAATTTGTTGTCTGACTTCTTTTATGGCTTGATTTTTTTCAATCACGGAGAATGTGAATGGTCATATAAGGGTGGTATAGCCAATGAAAACTGAGAGCAAATCTGAATAGGGTAATAAATATCCTCTTATCACAAATCACAATTCATTGCATTTTGAACAATACAATGTCTAAAGGAGTAACCATCACCGAAAGCAAAAGGGATGAACTCCTAAAACAATCCTTTTAATATTCTGCTCCATGTTCGTGTGCTGCAGAGTTGACAAGAGCTGTATGCAAATGATTTTGCTAAGGGCAAATGAATGTTTCATCATTAAGAAGCATGACCCTTCTCTCTGAAAATAAAATGAAAATCAGGTGTCCTTGAAGTCAAAGATTGTTATTGTCACCAATCCAACAGGTTGCTCCTCATGAGTAGAGAGGGTGTGCCTTGACACGATTTTATGTTAAAAAGTAACACAAATCATTAATTGTATCCACTGACATAGCAGAAATATTCCTCAAAGTAATATTCCTTTGATATGACAGTTTTTATTTTCATGTTTCAAATCCAAATCAGACAGAGAAAATCCAATTACTGTGAAATATTTTGTCTCCCACAGTCTCTCTGTGGACCTTTTGTTTCATGCAAGTCTGGATGAAACTGCTGTAGTGAAGTTTGGAGATTTATTTTATGTGCAGTGAATAATAGGGTAAAATAAATTTTACTTATGCATATGTGTGCTATTCTTCAAATGCTGTTCTCCCCACTTTCCCAAATGATTTCTGTTTTCTAAAATCAAGTTAGCTCTTAAGAGAACAGATACCTAAAATAACATAAAAGAATGAAGTAAAGAGCAAATCTCCAAATTGCATTCAGCACTGAAGACGAGGTAATAATTGCACTATTAAAACAATGATTACATCACATAACCACCTATGTTGATGATGGATATAGCACAGAAGGTTTCTTAAAACAATACACATGAGTTTGTTTTTGATCCTGAGACATAGGGTGAAAACGGACATGACACTAACTACCCTTTAACCACCCTTGGTGGTTATTTATGCATGTTGAAGGGCTGTATTGGTGCCCTATGCAGCCCTGAAACATGCATAAATGACCACCAAGGGTGGTTAAAGGGTGGTTAGCGTCATGTCTGTTTTCACCCATACTGAGCAGTAACCAGCTTCTATTGACTTGAGTGGGAGGTGTGGGTGTTCAGCATCTCTGAAGTTCAGACACTTTTTGTGGACTGATATTTTAGGATGTTTACGAACTTTTGTGTAAAAATGCAGGTTGTAATCACAGCCACTGTTTCCCTTAGTTAATTCATTATCCAGCAAAGCACAAATCTAACTCTAAACTAGGGCTGAAACTCGATCTTGATCTCGAATTTTTTTTCTTGATTTTCGCTGAGAATCATGGTTCTCAACTAATTTTTAGTGAGATTGCCCATCAAGAAAAACCCTGGTTCTCAACACTTGTTCGGCTGAGAATTTTTCTTGATATGCCATATACTAGGATTACCATTTATCATGATTGACCATGTACCGACTTAACATGTACCACTTACCATGTATTGTGTTCATCCCAGTAATGCACAAAATGGCTGTCCTTTTCCAAAATGGTGGTGAAGCTGCCAGCGTAGTCTCTTGGAAGAGGGCTGCGCATATGCAGAACAACTTTGGTGGCCATTTTGCACATGCACATTACTGGGACAAACATGGTACACACTAGTAAGCAGTACATGGTAAATAGGTAAATCTAAATAATGGTAAATTGAGAAAAAGTCTCATCCGAGATCTCGAATCATTACCGAGATCGTCATGAGTTCTCGGTAATAATTCTTGATTCTTGCGAGATTTTCATGAGAAACAAATTGATTCGCATTTCAGCTCTACTCTAAACACATGACTAGCTCACTTCGACGTGGCTGGGACTAGTCACTTAAGTTATGCATGTGTTAAAGCACTTTCTAGCACTGGGGCCTTTTAAATAGATTTTTACAACTGCAGAGCTGATGTTCTACCTAAGGTTTGATTTCCTGTTCTCTTTCTTTATAGGTAGCCTGATAGCTAAAGACAAATCAAGTCAATCTCAAGACTGCTAACATTAAACACAGTACTTAGGAATTTAATACCTAAAGGCAATCCTTAAAGTGAGATTTTATACTGCTGGGTGTACCCTTCAGAACCAATTATTTCAATGAGAACTTGGCTTGTAATCAGCAGCCGCTTGACATCAAAACTACTGAAAAATCAGACAGGAACTTCTTTGTCACAAGGATTTCAACTGATTGAACTGTGTGCACTAAAATTGCACTTGCTAAGGAATTTATGGCTGCAGTCAGAAGAGGTGAGACTCAGCAGAAGCAGAAAAGGCAGCAATTTTTTGGGTTCTCGGTTGCAGACTGGTAGCTTTTAACCTTCATGAAAGCAGCCTTCAAAATGTACTGGTTCTTTCACTCAGAAACATTTTCCGGCTCTACATTCAAATTGCTGGTGAGACTACAGACTGCTTGAATGAAATTTCTGTTACGGAAATTGTCCTCTGGCATGGTGCAGTTTTAGATACTTTTATTTGTATTTTAATCTTGGAGCTCTGAAAGGCTACATATTTCAACATCTTGAAGTTGCTTTTGTTATAGGAATGGAAATATATATCCATTGTTAATAATTATTGTTGACAAGTAATCGTTATCTTAATACATCAGTCATATAAGAATGTATAGTCGGTCTGACATGCTTCCCTAAGGCTAACCAACTACTGCAGCTCCTTGGCAGTTAAATAAGTGGTGGTCAAAAACTCAATTACCATTTTCATTATACGTATTTTATACCTTTAAAATATACATTTCTTGTTATTTTGAAGAAGATGGGTGTTCCTGGTATGCACTTCAGTTTCTTAACCTTAAGTCCTTCCAAGTTCATGGTAAGCAGTAAATGACACTAGCTAAATCTTTTCTTTTTTTTAAAGGAAGACAGGTGTGCATGTGAATTTTCCAATTTTAAAACTGGATGGTATTTAATTCAAATATTGTTTTAGTTACTTTTCCCCATAACTATTAGTTGCTTGAACAAAAATACTTATTTGGATACTTACACAGATGTCTGTTGAAATCTGTTTCTCAATAAAGGAAAAAATTAGTTTGCCCAGATCTGCAATTCCTTGATGTTTTTGCTTACAATTGTCTGGTCCAAGTATTTTGGTCCTTTTCATACTCATTTTGTTAAACAAGCATTTCTTTTTCTATCTTCTATTTTGGTAACAAATTTTTTGAAGTTTGTGATTTGCTGTTCCATGAAAATCCTTAATATTTAAAGGCCTTAAACAGCTATGAACTTCTTTTCTAAGTTATTACAGAATGTATAATTTTATATGTCATTTAATATATACTGCACCACCTGTAATATGAAGGAAAGCAGCCAAATAATTGTTGTACTGCATAGGCATATTGACTAGAATGTAAAAGAGAGATTTATATAATATGCTTTTGTTTTGTAAATTGAGATGAAGACCACACATAGTCAATCCTAGTCAAAATAACTGTGTGGGCAGATTGCAGTTCAAATGGCTTCAAATGGTTACCAACATCTTAGAAAAAGAGGGAAATCGTTCTATTGTTACAAGTCATTGACATGGCTAATTAGATATAAATCGGTTCCATGACAGATGAACACCCTGGAGTACTCGCCTCTGGTCTGTCGCACTATCCAAGACTGTTCTGAAACCATTTCATTACCTCTGCTATATTATTGCACAAAAGAGCTAAAAGTTATTGATGTCAGAAATAAATTTGAGATGTATGTTACCATTCTGCTGAGGAATAATCAAAATCTTCACAAGGACAAAAAGAGTTTTTCCTAATTAAATTTTAATTGGGATAAACAGTTTGTAGCACCAGCTAGATCTTGGCATTATTTTAAAATGGATTAATATTAAATGGGTTTGTGCTAAAAGAGGTATGTGTGTGGGAGAAACAGAAGCAAAGAGAGATAATTAATTTCTTTGTTTTGAGACTGTACAAAGTATAAATGTGTTATTTTGTAGAATATGAGTTTGGCTTTAATTTGGTCAAAATTCTACATCTTGCTTCTCAACATGTTTCCTTCATTCTTAAAACCAACATTCAAAATACTGTATTATATACAAGTGTAACACATGCATATCAATAGGTGAAAATAAATGGCTTTTCAAATATACTAAACAATAGAATTATCTGCAGTAGATTAATGTTGTGACTATTCATAACAAATGAATAAAATTGTTATATAAAATGGACTACCCTCTATGGATATGCCTTTGAAACCTGTTTCGCTCTACCTCAAAGGAAAAAAAATAATCTCTTCCCGCAGTGAAGATGAGGATGTGTGTGGTCATCCCGGTGGCTTAAGCCTGAGAGTCTAAAGATGCATGTTTATTTCCCTGCTCTGCTATCGGTTTCCTTTTTGAACTTGGGCAAGTCACTGGGCATGATCCCAAAGTCCTGCACATGTGACTTATGCATGGGCATGTGTGCAGATGTGTGCAGGGTTTGTGTGTGCACCATAAGTCCCCATAGTGGGACTGTGTGTGGGGTGCGTGTGAATTGTGCACATAGGTGTACGCGTACATCATGTGTTCCCCGCACATCCTGCATGAAACTTGGGATCAGACCTGCTGTCTCTTTGCATCTAAGTTTCCTATCCGAACTGGAGATAGTGATACTTAACTAGTTAACATAAAATGGTAAGTATAAGTTCTGTAAAGTTTCTGAGGCATTCAGATACTGTAGTATCTCATGTTGATTGGATTGCATATTGTGTTCATTTCTATTCTATCCTAAAGCCTATTTCTTTAGGATTGGATTGCACACTGTAGTATTAATTTCCTATTTCTTTAGGAAAACATTCAACTATCTTCTCATAGGACTGGAATGTTTTATTTTCTATTTTGCAGATGCAACAATTTAAATAGATATTTTAGCCTTTTCTTAAAGAGACACACACTCTTGCTGAGAGCTGTAATGCTGCAGATGGTGAATATAAAAATATTTTAAAATTATTCTCATGTTTGCTTGCTTTTATTTTGAATCTTATTCAATGGAAGTAAATACTAAGGATGTAATCCTGTCCTCACGGAAGTCAGTGGGTCCACTTCCATTTACTTTAATGGGTGAGGAATATACCCCAAACCTGAATAATTATCACTTCTGGTGCTACTGCTATTAAAATCCATGAAACCATCCACACTGACATCACAAATAGATTAATCACTCTTAAACATGAGGCAAGAAGATCTTAATATCTTTAAATGTTATTTCTGTAGAATTTGGCTATGTGACTGGAATCTCATATTTAATAGAATAGAACTTTGAAGAATAGTCTTCTATACAAGTGTAGCCCAGGACTTTGGAACAGCCCATTGAAAGGGAAAACTCCCTGCGTGTGTTCTCTGTGTGTGTGTGTGTGTGTCTGTGTGTGTTCTGAGAGCTGCAGCAGCCTGTGAGGAGTGGCCTTCCTGGGCCAGGTTGAGGTGAAGACTGCTGAGGCATGCCTGAGGATACTAGTGACGGAGAGTAGCGGCAGCCTGCGTGGGACAACCAGGGTTCTGTGATCTGAACCTCCCGCCCCCTGCAAATAACCGTGAGTAGGGTGAAGAGGTTTGGGAACACATCACTGTGACACTGGACCCTTGCTCTGGGGGTGGCATTTATGTGTGGGAAAGTTCATTAGTACCAAGTGCTCCTTTGTTGTAATACTTTGTCCTTACCTTTTAATAAAGTTCCTTTGTTCGCAATCTAGCTGGGGTGCTTGCAAGTGGGGGAAAGTAACAGCCTGCCAAGCTGCTCAGTAAAATTTAGTGTTCCAGATTTGGGGGGGGGCTTGAGCCAGCGTGTTTAGTTGTGCCAGAGCCCTAGAAAAGGTAACTCGGCCCTTCTTGCCATGGACGTCATTGGCACAAGGGTTACACAAGCTCAAGGCCTGATCCTAAACTTGTGTGCGCACAGTTGCACAGGTTGTGTACAGCTTGTGTGCTATTTGCAGACAAGTTGCATGTGGGCTGCATAGGTTGCGTTCACAATGCAAACCCTTCTGCGCAGGGCTGTTTATCTTTAAATGCTCTACCTTACTAAATAAAATGCATGTAATAATTTTTTTTTCAAGCTAAAACTAAGTATTTGCAGTCATACATTCATATCCAATTCTGTTAATAAGCTGTGAGTAAATCTATCAAATATATTTTGTCTCATCCTATCCCAAGAGCTCAGGGAGGGTATATAGGCATCCAAGGCTACATAGATCTAAAACAAAAAGATATGATTGACACCGATTTGTTGATGTATTGTCTCAGCCCTCATAATTGGAATTTCTGCACCTTAACTGAAAACTAAGATACTGGCAAATGGTGCGTAGTTTTGATTTTCAGTGCAAATGTCATCTTAATCTATAGTTATTTTCTCGTTTGATAGTTAAACCTCTGGGGGTATCAAAAAATATCAGAAGCCTCAGAAACAATGGAGGTGGCCTGCAGAGTCTAACAGTATGGGGCTGTGAGCTGGCTGTCTTACCTGCCCTTTGCTAAGGCAATCCCTGCTTTATCCTTTCTTTTTCTATGGTCACTTGGAGGCAGTGCTTAATTTGTAAAAAAATAATAATGAATTACTGGGACCCAAGCCTGCCTTAAAAACAATGCCCCCCAGAAGTCACACACACTCTGCCCTGGAGCTTGTACCTCTCTCTACAGCTGAATACAAGGCAGGACTTGTGATTTAATCTATACAGTGACCAGCACAGGGAGTGGGGCAGGAAAGTCATTGGGTATTTTTACACACACCTTAAAGTTCCGGATTTTTCAGTCTTCTGGGTTTACAAGTCCACAAGTAAGTTCAGGCTACACTGCCCTGAGGCAGCTTAAAGTAGCCGCAGCTGTAGATGTGAGTGGCTGCCATGGAAACCAAGTGACCACAGCTGCCTGAAGCAAAGCAGTTTACCAGGAGAATGTTTTACACACACAAGTTCTGGGAGAAGTTCTATGCAGAAGTTCAAAGAGCCAGATGTTTAAGATCTGGGTGAGTGATTTAGACACACAGAAAGTTCAGGATGTAACAGCAAACATGCAGGAGAAATGTGTGTGTAAAAAAACCCCATTCACTGAAAGCTTTATAAACCATCCAGGTTTTTTTTTGGCTTGTGTTTCCAACCCAAAATAGCTAATACAATTTCCTGGTCTGCTCAACCCTGGCAAGCCTCACCCCTTGCTTCCCCCCCCCCTCTCCAATTAAGCTCTGCTTGGAGGTAGGAAGTCACAAACAGGAAATCAAGCTTCTGGGACAGAATCCTGTCCCTAATAATCAAATCACATAACATATTTGCTACCTGATGAAGAAGTCAGATCATTGCAAGTAAACCCGTTGTGTCAGGTGGCAGAGAACATGGGATTATGAAGAAGCACAAGCATAAGTAAGGCTTTTACACAACACTCAGGATGACAAAAAACATACAGCTGTGCTGGCTTCAAGCTCTGGGGAAGGGATCAGGTTGGGGCACAGATCAAACATGTGCCTGGGGGGGTGGGGAGGGGAGGCCCTGGTGGGGTCGGGTCGAGGCAGAGTCAAATGTGTACCCAATTGGGCTGGTTGGTGAGCCCTCCACCCCAGCAGGGGAACACAACAAACACACGACTAGGCAGCCCCATCCACCAGTACCCCGCCCCACCATGTCTGCCCATCATAGCATCCCCAGATCCCTATCAGTGGATTTATTTATTTATTTACATAGTTTATATCCCACTCTATCCCACCATAGGCGGCCCAGAGTGGCTAACAACACAAAACAAATACAGTATAAAACAGTTTTAAACATTAAAAAGCATAAGCATAAAAACCACAAACGACTCACCCTCCCCAACCCTATCCCTCTCCCTCGCCAAATGCCTGACGGAACAGCCAGGGTTTTCAGTTCCTACGGAAGGTGGGGAGGTCCGGGGCCACATGGGTCCCCACCGGGAGGGAATTCCAAAGGTGCGGCTCAGCCACTGAGAACACCCGGACGACCTCCAGCAAGGCGCCCCTGGACGACCGCAGGGGCCAATCTAGAACCTGGGGAGTGAGGCGGTCTCATAAATAAGCAGGGCCCAGACCGTGTAAGGCTTTATAGGTTAAAACCAACACTTTGAATCGGGTCCGGAAGACTATTGGCAACCAGTGCAGAGATCGGAGCACTGGTGTAATGTGCTCCCGGCGGCCCAACCCCACCAGGCGCTGGGCCACCACATTCTGCACCAGCTGTAACTGGCAGAAGACACTCCTTGCCACAGCCTCCACCTGGAGATCCAGATGGAGCTGTGCATCGAGGAGCACCTCCAGGTTCCGCACCTGGGACATCAGCAGAGGGCAGACCCCATCAATAGATGGGGCTGTCACCTCCGCCGACCTACCCACTAACATCACCTCCGTCTTGTCAGGATTCAGTCTCAGTCAATAAGCCCGTATCCAATCCCCCACAGCTGCCAGACACCGGGTAAGCACCGAGACATCCAGGCCTGGGTCCGTTGAAAATGAGAGGTAGAGTCGGGTGTCATCACCCCAAACCCTCTGATCACTTCGCCGAATGGCTGCATATACATGTTGAACAGGAGAGGGGACAAAACCGAACCCTGCAGGACCCCACATGGGAGGTCTCGGTAAGATGAAAAGGAGTCACCGAGTACCGCCCGCTGAGTCCTTCTGGTCAGGAATGAGTGGAGCCATTCAAGAATGATCCCGCACTGTCCCACAGGCATGCCACCAATGTCTCGTGGTCAACGGTATCAAATGCTGCCGATAGATCTAACAGGACCAATAGGGTCAATCAACCCCAGTCCTTTTCTCGGTGAAGGTCATCCACCAAGGCCACAAGTGCTGTCTCAATGCCATGACCCGGACGAAAGCCAGACTGCAAAGGATCAAGATAACTGATGTGGTCAAGATGCTCCTGGAGCTGCTGAGCCACTACCCATTCAATAACCTTCCCTAAAAATGGAAGGTTAGAGACAGGCTGATAGCTGGCAGGGGAGTCAGCATCAAGGGATGGTTTCTTGAGCAGAGACCACACCACTGCCTCTTTGAGACAGCTCAGCACTCTTCCCTCCTGCAGGGAAGCGTTGACCACCCCATCCGGCAACGGCCCCAATGTCTCCCGGCAGCTCTTAATCAGCCAGGACGGGCATGGATCTAATTCACACGAAGTGACTCGAATAGCCCCAAGCACCCCCACCACATTAGCGGGTGACACTGACTGAAAGTGATCCCAGAAAAATTGACAAGTCGGGGCTTCTACACCCACTACCTCCTCCACTGCACTAAATGCGGCATCGAGGTCGTGGTGGATCAGAGTGATTTTGTCCACAAAATAATCTGCAAAAAGGTCACAGCGGGTGAAAGATGACTCAACCCCTGGGTTGAGGGAGGCTGGACTGACTAGCCCCCGCACCACCCGGAACAGCTCCGCCGGACGGGATTTAGCGGATGCTATGAGGGCAACAAAGAACTCTCTCTTTGCTATCCGCATAGCCTCAGCATAGGCTCGTAAACTAGTTCTATGTTGCAATCTGTCGGCTTAAGTACGAGATCGATGCCACCGTCACTCCAACCGTTGCCCTTCTTGCTTCAGGACCCTCAGCGAACCAAGGAGGCCTGCAGGGCTGCCGCATGGGCAATGGACATCTGGGAGCCGTTTGATCTATGACCTCAGTCAGCAAGATATTTCATAACTTGACGAGGTCATCGATGAGACGGTCGTCAAGGTCAGAGGGTAATTCCCCCAGAGCACCTAGAAACCGCACCGGGTTCATCAGCCTCCGGGGGCGGACCATCCTGATAGTTCCCGCACCCTGCCGGGGCAGACATGCGCTAAAAGGGAGGTCTGTAGGAGGTAATGATCCATCCATGACAAGGGCACAGTTGATAACTCCCCCATTAATGGAACACCCGTTTCAAGGCCAGTGCAGAACATGAGGTCCAAGGTATGTTCTCCAAGATGTGTCAGGCCGATGACCCTCTGGGACAGGCCCATGGTGACCATGAACTCAAGCTCAGCTCCCCCGAGCACAGCATCGGCATAAATGCTGACGTCGCCCAAGACTATCATCCTGGAGGACTGAAGCACCACCTCCGACATTGCCTCTGCCAGAGCCTGTAGGGAGACTTCCGTACTGGTAGGTGCATGGTAAACCAGCAGCACCCCCCAGCTGTCCCCTGCCAAATCAAACACAAGATGGAGGCCTTTAATGCCTACCATGGTCTGCACCGGATACGTCCTCACAGATCATCCCTCTTTAAAAATCATAGCTACACCGCCCCCTCCCCCCCCGTCCCTCCAACCAGGGCTGGTGCTGCACGGAATACCCAGCCGGAACAAGATCAGCCAGGATAGGCCCTGATTCATTGTCCAGCCAGGTTTCCGTGATACACACGAGATTGGCAGCACAGTCCAATATTTCCTCCTGGACTGTTGTTGCCTTATTTACCACCGACCTCGCGTTAAACAGCACCAAAACCGGGTTGTGAGTCCCCTGACCATGTTCCACTTACTCATCCACTGGGGGAGGGCCCAGCAGGATGTGCACTAAGCACCTGTGGGATGGGGTTGCAAATAGATGTTCAGGCCCACTATGGCCCATGTTGACCCACCTGGGCAGCTCAACAGCTGCCCAGGTGGGTCAACATGGGCCATAGTGGGCCTGAGTCACTTCGTGTGAATTAGATCCATGCCCGTCCTGGCTGATTAAGAGCTGCCGGGAGACATTGGGACCGTTGCCGGCTGGGGTGGTCAACCCTTCCCTGCAGGAGCGGAGGACAGGATTTGGGCCTAGAATCATCCGGGAGACCACATCTGTGCTAGCCCTCTACCCGGGTTGGGGCAGCAGCTGGTCCACATCTGGTGGCCTGGAGTCTCTGGCCCAGATGAGCCCCTGTCATTTATTATCACCCTCAGAATGTAAGTTTGTGCCACTAGCAATTATAAGGGTGAAAACAGACATGACAGTGGCCTGCCTTGCCCCACTTTGGCCCGGGATTCACCTGCACATTTGTTTGTTGCTGCCAGATGTGCACCTGCATGCGCTGGCTGCTATGGGATACGTCCTTCAGGAAATTTTGTTGATGTATCCTGAGACAATGCCCACTGCTCAAGCCAATTGTGGCCAATTGTGCATGTTTGTTAGGCACTGCCCAGCTCCACCTCAGGACAAGGGCTGCCAGGACCACAGAGTCATGGGACGAAAGGGCCAGAGCAGTCAGTGGAGTGGCCATTCCTCAACACCCCCTTCCCATGAGACAGGTTCGGCAATAGGGGTGTGCATTCCCCATCCCCCGTTTTTAAAATTATTATTATTAATTATTATTATAAGCATTTATATAGCGCCAGCGATGTACCTGGTGCTTTACAAAAGACAAGATAGTCACGGTCCCTGCCCGAGAGCTTACAATCTAAAGACGGGAGAGGGGAGACAGGGAAGGGGGAAAAGAGGGAGAGACGGGATGCAACATTCATGAGGATGCAAGAACTCAGGTACACGTTCTTGGCTTGGTTACAGTATGAAAACAAAAACAAAAAAAGGGGGGGGGAACAAAGTAATTTTTCCCCATTTTTGTTATTATTTTCATTATTGTCCGATCCCATTTTGGAGGGAAAACCTTGTAAACAACCAGGTTGGGAGGGGAGGGAGGGAGCAGATACCAAGGAGCCAGAAGAGATGATTGACATGCCCAGACAGTGGTGGCATGGTACTCTTTGATTTCTCAATGCTTCCAGACTCCCAGAACCAATCACAGAGGCTCTGGAAGGGCACTGGGAAAGCTTTATATCACCACAGACAGCCTGTTTGCACTTGTTCTGGGTTATTCTCTTGCTTGTTGGGTGACATCTGCAGAACATTGGTGCTTTCTAGTAAATATTTTCCTGCTGGCACTCTATCCTCTTCCCTTCCTCCAGCCAATCACTCCACAACACCCATCCTCACACTACCCTTGTGTTCTAAATCCAATCCCACTACGTTTAATCCTTCCCTTCCACAATGCTTATCCCACATTATTCCTTTAACCCTCCCCATCCGTGTTAGTTAACCCTTAGTTAGTTAGTTAGTTAGTTACATTATTATACAAATAGTGTAAGCTAGTTAGTTTGTTATAATATAATATATACTTAATATATAATATATAGTTAGTCTGTAGATTAGGGTATAGGATTATATGATATTCTAGGATTACAGGATAGGATATATAGGATTACAGGATAGGATAAGGGTAGATAAGGATATAGAAGATAAGCTATTAAGCTATAGAGCTATATAGATAGAATTATGATAACAGATATAGATCTATATCTGTTTTAATGTCTATAATAGATATAGAGATGAATATAACTATAATATGTTAAACATATACACCATGAGGAAGGGAAGAAGAGCAAGCTCTGGCCATTGGACAGCCAAGGCAGTGCCAGGTAGCGCCTCAGGCACTGGAAGAGGGTGTGGACATGGAGGGGTTCATACTCCTGCCACTGCCAGCCCATCCCCAAGATTAAATGCCCAGCGTTTCCCTCCCTGCAGCAGCAGTGTTTCTTGGGGGAAGAAATGGCTGAGATATTGGGCTTGATGGCAGGTGGTGATAATTGAGGTAGGGACCCCCAGCCTTCCACCAGCAGTGGAACTGGAGGTGGGGGGAAATGAAGGGTGCAGCACACCCTTCTTGAAGCACTGACTGGCACTGACAGCACCGATGTGGGCAGCAGTGATGTTGGTGCTGATGTGGGTGCTGTGAATGATACTGGGACACCCACCCATCCTGTTGGGCAGGCTTACCACCCTCTAGGGGGCACTTCAGTTTGGCAGGATTTGAGGAACGAGTTGTTTGGGCTTACCCCCTCTTTGACTCATAACAGCAGGGCATCCATCCTCCTTCTAGTCCATCCTCTCCTCTTCATTCCAAAGCACCATCTTAAAAGCTCACGTTAAATGTATTCAACAAATTTAAAAAGGTAAATGTCTGCCTGTGTGGCTAAATGGTGAGGTGAAGGATGTTATTGGAGCCAAAAAGGCATCCTTTACAAAATGGAAAAAGAGTCCCAATGAGGTAACTAGGGAAGAGCATATACATTGCCAAAGTAGATGTAACAAATTAATAAGGCAAGCCAAAAAGGAATTTGAGGAGCAGCTTGCTAAAGATGCTAAAACTAATAATAAAACTTTTTCAAATATATTAGAAGCAGGAAGCCTGCTAGAGAGTCAGTTGGACTGTTAGATGGCATGGGGCTGAAAGGGGTGCTTAGAGAGGAAAAGGACATTGCAGAGAAGCAAATGAGTTTTTTGCTTTGGTCTTCACTGTAGAGAATGTTGGGTAGATACCCACGCCTAGGGATGGGCGAACGTGGTTCGGATGTTGGGAGTTCAGACCGAACTCAGTCTGTTCGGACGTCCGAACCGAACTCTTGAATGACCAAACAGCTCGGTCGTGTTCAGATGAGTTCGGGGGTAGGAAAAATGTCTTTTCAGGGCTGAAAATTAGGTTTTGGTTTTGGTTTCATTTCGGTTTCAATAGCGCTATTTTTGACTGTTCGGCCAAGTTCGGCCAACCCGAACTTGGCTGAACAGAGCCATCGAACCCAAACTTGGGTTTCGAACCAAACGACTGAACATCCGAACCGCATTCTGTTCACCCATTCCTACCCACGCCAGAACCTTACTTTGTAGGTGATGAATTGGAAGAGCTGTCACAAATCAATGTGACTCTGGAGGAGGTCCTAGAAGAAATTGTCAAACTAAATAATAACAAATCACCAGGGTCAGATGGTATTCACCCCAGAGTTCTGAAGGAACTCCAATATGAAATTGCAGACCTACTGTTAGTAATTTGTAACCTATTGCTAAAATCTGCCACTGTACTGGAGGACTGGAGGGTGGCAAATGTAATCCCAATATTTTAAAAGGGATCCAGAGGTGATCCTCGAAACTACAGACCAATAAGCTTGACGTCTGTGCCGGGCAGTGGCAGCTCCCCCTGCAGGGCATTTGGAGCCATTCCCCCCAAAGCACTGCGGGGGCCACCGCCACGGCATTAAACTGCTTATGACAGCTACAGGAGCCTCTGAGTTGCTACAGAGGCTGCTGTAGCTGTCACTGAACTTGTTCTCCCTTCGGGACCCACCCACTCTGCTAGAGAGGGAGTGGGTCCCTGAAGGGACAAAAAGGCTGAGCTGCTCAGTCGCCCAAACAGCGTTTTCCTATGGAAAACGCGATTTGGGCGGCTGAACTCCTCCATCCACAGCACGCATGGGGCATGCTGTGGAGGGAGGGGCTAGCCTTTCCATGTGCTCAATGGGCGCAATGGAAGATCTCGCCAGGGCGGTCGTGCTGATAGCCCTGGCACGATAGCTTGACTCGGGGGACTGAGGCAGGGAGGAAGTGTGCATGCGCGCTTCCTTCCTGCCTTAGTCCCCCGAGAGTCTCAGTCTGCACCCGCGTGCTAGTTCCCGCTCCCGCTGCCTCCCAAAGGAGCTGTCAGAAGCTGAGAAGAGCAGCCTGCAGGTAAGCACTGACTGATCCCCCCCCCTGCATCC
>QEPC01007800.1:2099560-2113992 GCA_003113815.1 Sphenodon punctatus
AGGCTGTTTTGATCTTAGGAAGTTAGGTGTGTTCACAATGCTGGAAATTTTGTGCTTTTGGGTTTATACATCATTTATTTTAAGCTTGATGTGCATGTAGACTGTGTTTTCTTCCATCCAATGTTAACCCTTGGGACTCCTTGCTGCTGTGTTGTGCCAGTGTTTTGCCAGTGTTTTCTGTGTTTCCCTGTGTTTGGGGTTTATACGTTATTTATTTTAAGCTTGATATGCATGTAGACTGTGTTTTCTTCCATCTGATGTTAACCCTGGGAACTCCTTGCTGCTGGGTTATGCCATGCCACTGGCCTACCATTGCCCTGGCTCCACCTACCATTGCCCTGGCTCTGCCCACCGGCTCGCAATCATAACAAAAAGATAAAAACAACAATAAAGCTAAGAACAACTTGTAGAAAGGCAGATTAAAATATCCCTCCCCACCACCCACCCAAACCCACTCCCCCCACCCAATCACCCATCACCCCCACCAAATGCCTAGTGGAACAGCCAGGTCTTACAACTTCTTCTAAAGGAGGGAATATCTGGGGCTAGTTTGGCCTCCACTGGCAGGGAGTTCCACAGCTATGGTGTGGCCACCGAGAATGCCCTCCCCAATGTGGCCCCCTGGAAGACTCGGGGGACCTCGAGAAGGGCACCCCCGGATGACCGCAGGGTCAGAATCCGGAGGGTGAGGCAGTACCACAGATAAGTAAGGACCTAGGCCGTTTAGGGCTTTATAGGCAAGCACAAACACCTTGAATTGAGCCCGGAAAACTACCGGCAGCCAGTACAGAGAAGGAAGAACTGGCGTAATATGCTCCCGGTGGCCCAATCCCATCAGGAGATGGGCCACCGCATTCTGTACCAGCTGCAGTTTCCGAGCCATCACCATGGGTAGTCCCGTAGAGCACGTTACAGTAGTCCAGTCTAGAGGTGTTGAAAGCATTGATGACATTAGCCAGGTCAGAGTCCAAAACATATGGCCGAAGCCGTTGCACCAGATGTAATTGGCGGAAAGCACTCCTTGCCACAGCCCCCACCTGAACATCCAGGCGGAGTTGCGAATCAAGGAGCACCCCCAGACTCTGCACCTGGGAGACTAATGGAGGACAGACCCCATCAATAATGGGAGCCGTCATCTCCATCGTCTTATTTACCAACATCACCTCCATCTTGTCAGGATTCAACCTCAGTCGATCAGCCTTCATCCAGTCCCCCACAGCCGCCAAGCACCGAGTAATCACCAAGACTGCTGGGCCTGGGTCTAATGAAAAAGAGAGGTATAGCTGGGTGTTATCAGCATACTGATGACACCGCATGCCAAACCCCCTAAATACCTCACTGAATGACTGCATGTACATGTTGAACAGGAGAGGGAACAGCACAGAACCCTGCGGAACTCCACACGAGAGGTCTCAGCATGATGAAAAATAATCCCCAAGCACCACTCACTGGGTTCTTCTGGCCAGGAAGGAGCAGAACCATTCAAGAACAGTCCCCCCCCCCACTGAATGGTCCCGCAGGTGCGTCATGAACAACTCGTGATCAACGGTATCAAATGCAGCTGACAGGTCTAAAAGAATCAACAGGGTTGAACGACCCCGGTCCAGTTCCTGGCGTAAATCTTCAACTAATGCCACAAACGCAGTCTCGGTGCCATAACCTGGATGAAATCCTGACTGAGAGGGATCAAGAAAACTGATACAATCAAGATGCTCCTGTAGCTGTCGAGCCAGTACCTGTTCAGTAACCTTCCCTAAGATGGCAGATGAGATTTAATGTAGACAAGTGCAAAGTGATCCACATAGGGAAAAATAATCCAAACTATGAGTACACAATGCTGGGTACTAAGCTAGGAGTTACCACTCAGGAAAAGAATCTGGGAGTGATTGTGGACAATACACTGAAATTCTCAACCCAGTGTGCAGCAGCAGTCAAAAAAGTAAACAGAATGTTAGGAGTGATTCGCAAAGGGATACAGAATAAAACTAAGGATGTCATAATGCCTCTATATAAATCAATGATGCGACCGGACCTGGAATATTGTGTGCAGTTCTGGTTGCCCCATCTCAAAAAAGACATAGCTGAACTAGAAAAGGTACAGAGAAGGGTAACGAAAATGATAAAGGGTACGATAGAGGTTTATAAAATCTTGAGTGGTATGGAACAAGTAGATAGGGAACAGTTATTTACTCTCTCAAATGGTACTAGAACTAGGGGACACTCCATGAAACTAGCTGTCAGCAGATTTAAAACAAATAAAAGGAAGTACTTTTTCACTCAATGCATAATTAACTTACGGAGTTTGTTGCTAGAGGATGTTGTCAAGGCCAGTAGTATAGCTGGGTTTAAAAAAGGACTGGACAAGCTCTTGGAAAGTAGGTCCATTAATCGCTATTAATCAAGTAGCTTACGGGATGAACTTCTTACTGTTGGAAGCTGGGAGTGAACAACTGGAAATGGATTGCCCATTGTGACTGTTGGTTCTTCTCCCCTGTGATCAGGATTTGCCACTGTCAGAGGACAGGATGCTGGGCTTGATGAACCACTGGTCTGACACAGTATGGCACTTCTTATGTTCTTATTTCCCAGAACCCTCAGTCTGGCAGGAGCAGAAGTAGTAGCAGCAGTAGGACTAGCAGTTGCAGCAGCAGAATTGGGTTGGGCTCCCACTATAGCCCTGCTGTTCCTGCTGAGCCCCTACTTGTCCTCCTCCTGTGGCCCCCTTGGGGACAAAGGCAGCAGTATGCAGCAGAAGCAGGAAGGTGGTAAAATTTGTGGGCTAACTTTAGGCAGGTGGGGGTCATGTAGGAGAGGTGGAGTGCAAGCCTTGTGGGAAGTTCATCAGCCATGGCAAGCAACAGGGCACTTCACCAACAGTGGGATGAACTCCCACATGAAAACCCACCACCGAGCTCTGCTTCTGCAAGAGCAGACAGGCATAGCGGGTTCCCTGCTCCAGTGGGCCTCTTTCGCTGAGGGGAAGTGGAATGAGAGGGACTGGGCAGAGCAGGTCCTTTCTCAACCCCTCCCACCCATGTGCATGAACATCAGTAGGCCACCATGGAGGAGATGGGGTTGGGGCAGGTGCCAGCGCATGGGGGAGGGTGTCATCCAGCAGCAATACAGATCACCCAGCTGGGTAAGATGATTGTACTGGTTGACCAGCCCTTCACCATCATAGAGAGTGTGGACTTCTGCAGGCTGATGGCACTTCTGGCACCCCACTACCAGATGCCCCTGCGTACCACCTTCAGCAGGCATGTGCCTCTGTACCAGGCAGCCAGGGAGTGGGTGAGGGAGCAGATGACCATGGCTGGTGAGCCTGTTGTACATTTTACAACCAACACCTGGAGCAGAAGAAATGTACAGCATGCCTACCTGGCCGTGACCATGTACTGGTGATGGGTATGGATGGCAGGAGGAGGAGGAGCAGTAGGGGGCAGCAGTAAGGGAGCAGGGTACAGGTTGTCTCTCCTTCACTCGCAGGTCATGGACCAGAGCCACACCATGAACATTCTTGAAGCCCTGAATGCCATGGTGGAGGAGTGGCCAATGGCAGGAGGACCATTCACCAGGGGATTCGTGGTGACAGACAATGGGATGAATATGTAGAAGACAGTGCGGGAAAGTGGGTTTGTGGCCACCCCCTGTGCTGCCCAGACACTTCATCTGGTGATGAGGGATGCCCTGGACTTGGGGGAGAAGGGACCTGAAGGATCTGTTCCCTCACTGATTGAAAAGGTCAGGAAGATCATGAGTTATTTCAACAAGAGCGTGAACACCTCTTGAGGGAAAAGCAGGTGGAGCTGGGTGCGCAGGAGTACTGCCTTGTGCCGAATGTGAGCATGAGGTGGAACTCCACCTACCTCATGCTGGAGCGTCTGGTGGAGCAGCAGTGTGTCCTGCATGAGGTAACCCACTAGGGCGGGAAGACTAGGTCATGATGGCCCAGGTTGTGCCTATCCGTAAGTCCTTTAAGGTCATGATGGAGATGTTGAACGCATCAACAGTCACTCTGAGCCAGGTCATCCCTCTGGTCTGGATTCTGGGAAGAAAATTGGCAGGCTTTCTGAAGGATTAGGACTACAGGCTGGAGGACCGGCGCCTCATACCAGAGGTGGTGACCATGGTACGAAGGTTGCACGAGGGGCTGAGAAAGCGCTTCAACCCACTGACTGGGACCCTATGCTGGACCTCTGAGTGAAGGAGAGAGTGGCAGCTTGCTCTGTGGACGTTACCCTGAGGAAGCATGCAGTGGTGGGTGCAGAGGGTGCAGAGTCAGTGCAGAGAGGACCATACGACAGGAGTAGGGCCCTGAGGAGAGGGTATTTGGCAGGAGGGATGAGATGTTGAGCACCTACAGTAGTAGCGCTAGCAGCGGGGCCAGCAGCAGTTCTTTGGCCATCACCTGCAAGAGTACGCCAGGGCAGGCACTATGGGCACAGGCCATTGGAGAGGAGGTTGGTAGCTGCAGTAGCCACATGTGCAAGGAGCCTGATACTGTGGAGAGGGCAGTGGCCAAGAATCTGGAGGAGCTAGTTGTTGATTCTGGCAGTGATCCATTGCAGAACTGGGTGCAGAAGGGCCAGGTATGGAAGGGTTTGGTCAAGTTGGCCCAAGAACTGTTCTCCTCCCCATCAACCAGCGTACCCAGCGAACAGATGTTTTCTCAGGCAGAGGGCATTATCAAAGCTGGGCGCTCGGTTGGTGGAGCAGTTGCTATTCCTAAAG
Organism: Sphenodon punctatus; assembly: GCA_003113815.1. Classification (NCBI taxonomy): domain Eukaryota; kingdom Metazoa; phylum Chordata; class Lepidosauria; order Sphenodontia; family Sphenodontidae; genus Sphenodon; species Sphenodon punctatus. The sequence goes on from QEPC01007800.1 coordinate 2,104,292, forward strand.
GTCAGTCTGCCATTGTTGGGATTCTCTGAGCTGCCCTTCAAGTTGGAGTGGGGGGAGGGGCACACTGCCAACTCCAGGGGCAGCCTTGCTGCTCCTCCTTCCTGCTGGGTCTCTCTTTATGCCTGTCCAAATGCTGGCTGCTGCCCCCTGCCCCTGTCTCTCTCATATGTCCTGTCCCTTGGGGTGCTGTCTGCCACACTTTGAGGTGTGAAAACAATTGTCAGTTCCTGCTGCTTCTCAGTGTCAGCCTGCCCACCACCTGCCCGTGTGTACATGATGCTCCATCTTTTGCCTGCCTGTCATGTGCCAGTCTCTTCCTGATATTCTGCTTCCAAGAAGTTGAAGCTTTTTTGAGGCACACACCACCGTTTGTCTCCTCCTTCCTTTGTGAGTCATGGACCCTGCTGCTTCAGTGCACCGCAAGTGCCCACTGCCTGCCAGTGTCTTCTCTTGCTCTGTCCCCTGCTTGCATGCCATGTGCCAGTCTCTGTGATATTTCTGCTGCTCTGCTGCACTCTCAGCAACTTTGGGGAAAGGGGAAAGTGCTTTGGAGGCAAAATAAAAGCAATTTCTAGGCCTTAGCAAGCCCTAAAGTTATCCCCCTTGGAATCCAATGCAAAAAGAAAAACGAACCTATAACAAAAATAACTATTTCCCCCCCTGAAAATTAAAAACAAAAAATTGAAAATGAAAAATTGCCCCTTTTGCACACCCCTAATAATTATTTAACTGCTCATAATATCTGTGGCAGGTTCACCAAATAAAGATGCAAGTAACAGGTAAAACAACAATCCCCCCTCCTCAGAGTTTGTCTAATGTCCTACTAGTCTAATTACTGGTCCTGTAATTTCCTTACAGACTAGTTCCACAACCTGACACTGAAATGGTTCCTCTTGCCACACTTTCAGTCTGTTACCATAGCAGATCTTTCCCTCAAGTTTCTCCTACCAAGCCCCTTCTCTGACTAGGGACCCTCCTTAACATCCAACACTGTTCTTCAGGTTTCCCTGATGGTCTGCTCTCCTCAGCTGAGTCCTGGGTTTTATACAACCTAGCGTCAGCTGACCCATTTCAGGTGCAGTTGCTCACAATCAATTTCCCCTTTTACAAACTAAAAGTTCCTTCAACTGGGGTGAATTGGCCAGGAGCAGGGTGAATAAACACACTAATCTCCTCAGGACCAGCTCAGTCTGCCACAATTCCCCATTACACAAATGTAATAATTAAAAATACTCTGTCCTGGCTTTTCCTTTTTAAAGGTTATGCATTTTTGATATGCCATAACTTTCCGCATTTTTTGCCAAACATCCAAACTGTAAACTGGAGTGGATTTCTCAATGAGATGACGAGCTACTCAAGTCAGAAACTGGTTTACAATAAAAAATTTCAGCTGACCAGGATGCACTAGTAATCTGGTAAACGGAAATAAATATGTGCAAGATGAAAAACAGTTTCCAGGAAACTTCATTGTACTCTGAAAATGGAACACACCAACACTGAACAAAATGAACATGCTTTAGGACATGGGGAAAGCAAGAAGATGGACTATTAATTAATTTATTTATCCCTCCCATTCCTTCAAGGCTCAGAACTGATTACAAGACACAAAATGTTAGGCAGGAAGGGAGCAATAATTTATAATACTCCACGGTAAGGCTTTATTTTACATGTTTATATATGTTGTACACTGCTGTGGGCTGCCATTGGGTAAGAGGGGGCGGTATAGAAATATTATAAATAAATAAAATAAATATTTTACCGTGCCAGTGCAAAGAAAGCTGCAGAGAGATGTTTTATGTGCTACACTTCCTTGTAAAAAAAAAAGATTGTCTTAACAAGTTAGGTGATAGCTGGTTGTATGGGGAGACACAGGAGCAAAATAACCACATGATCCTCAGACTGTTTAGCAGTGGTGCTATATAAATGTGCTATATATACACTGTGCTATATAAATGTGCTATATATACAGTGGTGCTATATATATACTGCTGGTGCTATATAAATGTTTGTTAATAATAATAATAATTAATAATAATAATACCAATGTAAGTTTTGTTGAAGTGAATGGAACTCATACTAGTGCTAGATAACTTTGAGATTGTTGCCCAAATAAGTTGCTTTAGAACTAAAAATGTAATTCTGGCCACCGTGATTGACAAACTTGTGTCAGGGTATCCTATTGGCTAAGGATTTGGACTTGGGAGAGCAGGGTTCAAATTCCCCCTTAGCGATGAGTTCAGTGGACGGCGTTGGACAAGTCACTGGGTGCAGCCACATGAGCCAGGAGGGACCAATCCCCTGTGCGCCTCATGGCAGACAATCGCTACTGCCACCTGTTGGAGCCAGTGTGAAGAGCAGGGCAAATGGTCCTAGGGATGGGCGAATGCGGTGCGGAAGTTTGGAGTTCAGACCGAACCGAATCGAACTTCCGAACCGAACTTGATTTTCAAACCGAACCGAATTTCTGAACTTGACTCTGTTCACCCATCCCTAAAAATAATATTCCATTTATTTCAATGAGGTTTGAATTTCTGAACTTTGTTTGGAAGTTCGGAGTTCAGACCAAACTCGAATAGTTCGGTTGACCGAATCCAACCGAATTTCCGAACTGCACCGAACCGAACCAAATTTATGAACTCAGTTCTGTTCACCCATCCCTAAATGGTCCACCCCCTGGAGGGGGAAACTGGATGGGCAGGCCCTTGTCAGAGGTCCCACTACATCCTGGGGAAGCCTGAGGCATCGGTCACACGTGTGGCCACCCAGCCCAACTCTGCCCTGCCCTACACATCCTCCTGGGGCCTACCCACTATCCTGCCCCCAGCCATGATGTGGCTGCATGGGAATGGAGGTGGCAGCTGCCACTCTAAACTCTGTGGTGGACTTCATCATGCAGCGGGGCAGACAGGAACCAGGCATATGAGAGGTGGTGCGCTACTGCACATTGAACATCCTTTTCCTGAGGACCCAGAGCATAGCAGCCACCTGCCTGCCCTACTGTGGGGTGAAGCGGTTGCCCAAATCACGGTAACTTCTAATTTGGCTGCAACCCACTATCTTTCAATTGCAATTCACCATCTGTAAAACAGGAATCAAATAATGACCTACCACACAGGGTGAACTAGGTAAGGAAAGCACTTGTAATACTCAAAGTTCTATACACTTTATCTAATGGTTAAATAGCAAACATCTGTGATCTGCTGCAGAGTTTCAATTAGTCTTTTTTCCTTTCCATAATTCAGAGAGCATTGGAGAGTGGGGGGGCTCATCTCCAGCCTCTGCTAAGAAGCAATTTGTAAGTTGTCTAAGGCAAAAGGTGTGATGCCAGAAATCTACAAACATGTGGAAAAGGCTGACTCTAAATTGCACAAAATAGACGTTAGTGCATAACTAATGTAGCTTTCGAGCATTTCAGTATTTACACCCAGTAAGGCAATAGTAGTGCCATTTCTTGGATATGCCTGTGGTTGAAGCAGGGCAGGCAGCATGCATTTACAAACCATCACTTCACATTTTGTCTAGCTTCACATTTGTTAAAGACATAAATATTTTTAATGAGATATTAAAAGGGTTATAATGTGATACACATCTAATATTTGCCCCCACTTCCAGAAGGACCTTTTGTTTTCCCATTCTCAACCTGTGTACCTTGTACTACTATGCAATAGTTATTTATTCTATAGTGTCTTTTCCAAGGATCTTCATTACAAAAATGCACAACCTCTTCTTTGTCCTAGTTTTCATAAAGTAACACCACATCAGAAAATAATATAATCTCACCCTCACCTTTTGAAAAGGCCTGGCACTGAAATTGTGCATATGGGTTTCCCAAAGTTCCATTGTACAAATAGGAATTTCATCCATTGTTGTCTCTAGCTTGCAGGCACTTTTTCAAAAGAATCTGCAATGGTGTGACCAACTACCTACCCCGGTATCACTGTCCGTCTCTCTGGTCAAAAATCTCCCTTTGAAAAATATGCTGATTGTCTGTCAGAACTCCAAAAGGGCTTTTACGGCTTTGTGTCACACCTTTAAGATTATTTAAATGTATTTTGTCTGTGAATAGACATAAACTCAGTCAGCTCATTCACAATAAAAGCTGTGGTGCCTTAAGCTGCTTTACCAGTCACAGGATTGTCAAGGTGACCTTTCCTGCTGTTTCAATAACATAGCTGTGCCATCATTTAACTATTAAAATAATGGAAAGCATGCACTTTGATATCTGAGTGGCAACATTTCTAGTAATGGAGATTTATGAGACTGGGTGTCTGAAGGGATATGTATGCGCGTGTGTGTGAGTGACATTAAGGTGTTACAGATAAAGAGCTGTAGGAAAACAAAACTGGTGGAGCAAGCTGCTGCAGTCAAAGGCCTGGAATCTAAAAATCCATTTGGAAAGTTTTCTGGAATCATGATGTCTCTAATGGATAGTGAATCATTAATTATGATGTTGTGCTTGATTTCTTCTAGCACTAGTGCTGTTTGGCTCTATGTATTTCAGTAGATTCTGGTTTTTACCACAATGAAATTCTGAAACATGTAGAAAAATGCCATTTCTGAAATGTTGGGTCAAAACAGACATGTGGGTGGCATGGTGGCTCTCTGGTCCAGCTAGGGGCAGGAAATTGCAACCTACATGGCCCAGGCCTGCAGTCTAAATGGCTTCCTGCTGCCCACACTGCCCAGGGCATGGTAGGAAAGTTGGTCTTTTAGATATATAGGGCCCGGCTGTTTAGGGCTTTAAAGGTCAAATCCAGCACCTTGAATTGTGCCTGGAAAGCTATAGGCAGCCAGTGCACCAGTGTAGTGTGCTCCCGCCGACCTGTCCCCAAAAGGAGCCGGGTTGCATTCTGCACCACCTATAGCTCATGAACAGTTGTCAAGGCAGCCCTACATAGAGTGCATTGCAGTAATCTAGCCTCGAGGCGCTGAAAGCATGGATTACGGTGGTCAAGTCCAAATCAGAAAAAAAAAGCTGCAGCTTCCTCACCTGATGAAGTTGGTGAAAAGTACTCCTGACCACTATTGCAACCTGATTATCCAGGTGCAGCAAGGGATCCAGAAACACTCCAAGGGTACGATCCTGATTGACTGATGGACCACATCAATAACAGGAATCTCAGTTTCCCCAAGTCAAAGGACTGGCCAACCATCATCACTTCAGTCTTGTCAGAATTCAGGATTCAGCTTAAGCCAGCTCATACTCATCCAGTCCCCAACCACAGTCAGGAATTGGGTAAGCACTGAAACTTCAGGACCTGTGTCAGATGAAAAAATAAGTTAGAAATGGGAGTCATCAGCATATTGATCGAAGTACAAAATGGGGCCTAGAGGTGCACACAGAGCTGAAACAGACAAAAAAAATGCTACTTCAATCTAAATTTATTCTAAGTATCTAAGCTCAAAGGAGCATAGCTAACATAGCAAAATAATACGTAGGCAAACATAACAAAGTAGCAATACAAAAGAGCAATGAAGATAGACGTAGTAGAGCTTTTCTTACGTAAGTTCCAGGAAAAAAGATTTATAAAATCTATTGTGCAAAACCGAAAGAACTTTGATCTTAGACTTCTTTCTGTTGTAGAGGTAAAAATATGATTAATCAAAAGGTAAACAGTTTTTAGTATCAGTCTATCACGAATTCAAAAAGAGCTCTGGTTGAAGTTTCCTTCCAAAATACTGGGCTGAAGTTTCCTTTTTAAGTGTAGAAGTAAAAATATAGTCACCCACAGAGTAAACAGCCCTTAGTATCAGTCTATCACAGATCCAAAAAAAGCTCTGGTTCAAGTTTCCTTACAAGGTTCTGGGCTTGAGTTTCCTTCTGAGTATTTATCTTGAAAGAAAAATTTTCTGAGTGTAGCAAAAAATATGAACGAAAACTTAGTCTTATCTCATCTCAGCACTAGCATTTCCCTGCAAATACAGCAGCTTCATCAGGAGATGATTACAAAAGGACCATCATCTGTAGGTATTCTGTGGGAATACATAAACAAAACCTAATAAAAGAAGTACATTTAAAACAATTATAAATAGCCTCTGAATTAGGGTCACGAGGCTGAATTCTGATAGTTCTGAAGACCAAAGCCGTTATTTGGAAAACTTCAGAAACCTCTGCGCGCATGGGGGGCTGGTAGACAGTTGAGCTTCTTCTGGAAATGAAACTTAGTGCCATATTAGGTAGGAGGGGGTATGGGAGGGGACAACTGAGTAATGGTAATCCAGATGGCAAGTTTTGATTGACTGGCCAAGTCAGATGGTCAGCTTTTGAATTGGCTGGCAGGGCAAAATAAAAATGTCTACACTGCAGACATTTGTCCATTCTCTTTGGTGAATTTGGCTGCACTGCATGCTACAGTGCTGCTGGATCTGAGACTAATCAGCTGGGGAGAGGGGTGTCTGGCCTGGTATGGTATGGTTTGACCTGTCCTGTCCATAGGGCCAAAGCTGGGGAAAAGGGGTTACGTTACCCTTTACCATGCCATGCAGTTTGTTTATATATATATATATATATATATATATATATATATATATATATATAAAATTGGGTGCCACTTTGCTGCCTGCTGCTTGGTTGGCACTTGGCACCATGAGGAGGGATCTCTCTTCCTGGCTCCACTTCCCGTTTGCTTGTTCAAGTTACCATTGCCACAATGCCATGCCAAGGAAGAGAATGCCCCTGGAGGGGGAGGGGTGTGACTGTCTGGGTTCTTAATTTTGTGACTGCTGCCTGTGCTTGCTGGCTTTTTTTGGTGGGATTTATTTCTCCATGCAGTTGCAGACTGTTTTGCAGGCTTGTGTGTGTTGTCTAGGCTGTGGCATGGCACATAACAGAGCCTAATTTATTCATTGTGAAGTGTGTGAGCTGACCAGCTCCTCCAGTTTGCTGAGCAAGCATTTGGGATGTCACCAGTTGTATTGAAGGCAGTTTATTACCTCTTAGGGAATGATTTGCTATATGTGCTGTCCAGTTTCACGTGGTTAGCTGGGTTGTTGGATGGAAACACCTATAAGCTTTATTTAAACTACCACTGCCCTGTCCCCCAATCCTTTACCCAATAACTGAGTAGGGGGAGAGACTGTAACCCACTATCAATTCCTGGGTGGAACAATCTTAGGCCACTTTCTGACATGCCCCCCCCCCCGGTGCATATTTGGGCTGCAGGGGGTGAATGCGCAGCCTGAATATGCGCGGGGACTGGCCGGTCCGAGAGTCTCCCCCCCGTGGCTTTGCTGAGCTCGATTTCCTGCTCTGCATCCTGCGCGGCTTTGCTGGCAAATCTGCATGGGGGGGCCTTTCAGACCGACCAATCCTCGTGCATGTTTGGGCTGCGCATTCCCCCCCACAGTCCAAATATGCGCACGGGGGGGGGGCATGTCTGAAAGTGGCCTTAGTGACCCAATCCCTTGTCAGTTTGGCCTAGAAGGAAATATTCTTTTCTGGCCAATGCAATGCAACAATCACCCACAACCTACTCTGGTGGTACCCATGCACTCTTGTGAGCTATAGTCCCATGGAAGTGAGGGAAGAAAAATGCTCTGAGTCTTAAGATGCACAAAGCAATGTCCTGTGTCTTCTGAGCTTAAAAAGAGGTGTACTTCCAATAATCACTTGGGCCCTCAATTTCCCCAAGAATCTCAAAGTCAGGAGCATACCCAGAGGGAGCAGGCTTATTTTTTGTATGGCCATCATTTTCAGTCTTTCTTGGTATACGCAGGACTTAAGTGGTGGCTTGGTCGCCTATTGGCAGAGTAGAATTCCTCTCTGGCAATTTTCTTTTAAAATCTGGTACAGCCAACTTTTCCATCTTATAGGGCTGAATTCAAGATTGTGCCAAATCTGGACTCTTCACAGCTGTGGAAATAAGTGACTACCAGAAAGCTGTAAAATTACCTCTCTCCTCTCCTGAATCTGGGTCAGTCGGGAGGACTTAAGTTAGCCCCTCTAGCAAAATTTAGAGCCTAAGGGCTGCTGTAAACTACTCCAGCTGAAACAGTGCCCTAGGGACCATTCTGCCAACACAGGATCAGTAGAACTCTCACGTTCCTTTCCTTGCTCATGACATGCCCCCTACCCAAAGGGGGGAGGGAGAGAAAGAGAGATGGCTTCTCATCACATAAGAATTCACCTCCTGCTATTACTTTAAGCTAGTTGTTTTGTGCTGCTAAGGTTTAATTGTGCTTGAGAATCTGGCCTACACTGCTTGCGAGGAGGAAAAAAAAAAAAGAAAAGAAAAAAGAAAAAAAAGAGAGTATTTCCAAGGCAAAAACAGAAACTTGAGAAAACTGTAGTTCCTGTTTCTAAGGTAAAATGGAGAGAAACCCACTGATCTTAATTTTGCTGTTTATGCAAGTGCAGCGAATTGCACATGGTTGCCTTCCTGAAAATTATTAGAGTTGAAGTTTCAAACACATACTTCTCTGCCTGCTCATTATCATGCTGAAGATGGAATAAATGTTGCATGGCAGTGAGATTAAACATGAACAGTTTTACCAGAGCATGCAGAAAAACTCCACTTTGTGCATTTGCACAAGGCACAATCACTCGAAAAACATAGCTGGTGGCAAACCTTTGGTCTCTATCCTCCTAGGAGCAGAGTAGTAAGATTTCAGAATTGTACACAAACTTTGTAAGCTTCGAATCGTAACCAGAATTTATGGAGAATTTGTAGGGACTTCCTTTTGTATCCATGCTAAGGTGATTTTATGTGATGTATTTTCATTGGCATTAATGGAATTTATTAATGCCATGGATCCTAATGATCCTTCCCTCCTCAGGCTTCTGTATTCTAGAATAAGGACAAGCTTCAGCCTAACCTGACAGTAAGCTAGAGGCCAGGGGACTCAATTTGCCCAAGGCCTTTATTGAGATGGCTACTGGAACTGAAAACGTTATTCATGTGGATAGCCAGATCCTGCACACACAGGATCCTTTGCCTGGTATCCGCATGGATATTTGTGCAGTCAGTGAGAGAGTAAGGAAGGTCTGTGGCTGTACCTGGCCCAAATCATGGGGCAGCTGTCCCTGTAGCCAGCATGAGCCAGCCTCCCTGCACCAATATGCCGACTTCTCAGGACCTGTGTGCATGCAGGCCTCTGGAAGCCTTCTGAAATCTCCAGGAAAGGAGGACCAGTAGAGGACGGAAGTGGGGTGTGTGGAGTCTGGGACCTCTGATGGGGTGCAATACCAAAAAGGAGAAGGGGGAGGGATAAACCACTCACAATTGAACAGATATTTGTACAAGAATATGCAATTTATCATGCAAATGCTAAAATGAATCAAATGTAATGATGATCCAAATATTGTACAGTGTGTATATACACACTGTACAATATTTGGATCATCATTACATTTGAGATATATATATAGCACCAGCAGTGTACCCGGCACTTTACAAAGTAATAAAATAGACACGGTTCCTGCCCCTAGGGCTTACAATCTGAGAGACAGGAGATGGGGGAGAGACATAGGAATGGGAACAGAGGGAGAGACAAGGGGTCTAACATTCATGAAGATGCAAGGTCTCAGGTGCACGTACATGGCTTGGTTACGATGAGAATGACAGCAGGCAGGTCCATGTGGCAAGGATAAGGGTAAACAGACCGTAGGTATAGGAAATAGTGGCTCAGCAGGATAAAGAGTCAGACAGAGCAGAGCGAAAGAGGTGAGTTTTAAGGAGAGATTTGAAGGTATGAAGGGAGGG
>QEPC01007800.1:2138691-2188001 GCA_003113815.1 Sphenodon punctatus
CTGCCTGCCTGCCTGTCTGTGTGCGTCCCTATACCTGCTGCCCTGCTACCACCTATCGCCTGATCAAATGAAGTGTGCCCCATAGGCTTTAGGCTGTCATTCCACTATCCCTGATTCAGTCATGCCCGCCCATCCCAGGGACCATCAATGAGATTATGGGACCATCATTTCAGTCACTGGGGGCTGCATTCCATTCCATTGCATCCAGAAGCCCGGTGCCCACACGCCAGCCTTCCCCCCCTCCCCAAAAGCCTACATCTCTGCACCCACCCGTGGATGCCCGCTGAAGCTGGCTGCTGAAACTAAAAGCCCCTCCGACCATCAGCTTCCGCTGCCTGCTGCCGAGGAGCCTGTCTCTCTTTCTCTCTGTCACACCTATCCACACAAACACAAGCCCTGCACCTCCTGGGGGGCTTTCTGCTAGTTGAGACCCTGCTGCTGGCACAGCACATCTTTCAGTTAATAACTACGCTACATGAGGTGGCGGGTGCTTCTGGAAGGGATCGACAAGCTGTATGAGATTCTGCCACCTGCCAGCCAGAACTTCAGCACAAAGGGATAAAAGATTGGACACAGGTCAAACAAAGCTCATAACAAGAAATACAACAACTTTTATTAAAACTATTTAAATAACAACAACAAGATCAAAAAGCAACAACAACAACAACATTTAATAAAACAAAAGCAAACGTAAATAAAACTTATTAATTAAACTAGTCTCTGCTGCCACTGGGCCTGTTCCCCGGGAATTGGGGAAAAGGCAACAGAGGTTGGGGCGCTTCACAGGCCTGAGGGCTGGCAACCTTATACATGCTCAGCATGCCATTTAGCATGGCAAAATCCAGTCCCTCTTTCATTGCCGTATGCCACCTGGAGAGCGACTGGTGGTACAGCTGCACGTGGCACAGCTCGCCGGAGACATACTGTCCGTATGCCTCCACCTTCTGCTGCTCCACCTGGACCGCCTGCAGCTGTTCCACCAGGCGGACGGTTCTCCAGGTCGCCAGAAGAGCACTGGACTGCTGCAACATGGTTCCAGGTGGCCTGCTGCAAATTGGCCCGAAGGGCTTTGGCCTCTAAATCCTCCGGGGGCCCGGGGGTCTCCACGTCGGGGCTGGAGGGGGGGAAAGGAAAGGGTTTGTATGCTGCCGTTGCGGGTTGCCTTCCCCCCCTTCTTCTGGCACTGAGGCTCAACATCCCCCAGCCGAGACTCCTCACCGTGCCACCACACTTTCAGTCCATGGGTGCACTCAATATGCATTATGAGCCCCGACGTGGTCCCCTCCCTCTGCCGGTGGAGAGCTTTCTTGCAGATCTAAAAAGAGCAGAAAAAAAGATAGGAACATGAGAAATGCCATACTGTGTCAGACCAATGGTCTGTCAAGCCCTGCCTGCATTCTGTCTCCACAAGTGGGTGGACTGGGTGGCCTTCCAATCTCTCTCTGCAGGGGACTTCCGTTCCTAACAGGTCATAGGGCAATTCATTCCCTTTTGTTCTAGTCCCCATGCCATACCTTGCATATGGAGATTCCATTGCCCTTGTCGTAGAACCTCCAGACATCTGACATCTGGCGCTGAATGTCTGGGGGTGTCACCACTGGCAACCTCCACCTAGGGGTCCGCTGAGTCCTTGGACTTGGCCTGGTCCTGGCAGCAGTGCTGGGGCTGGCATCCAATTCCTCTCTGAAATGGGAACACATTAAGAACACCAAAGTAATATCATGAACTTATTATTATGATGCCTCTAGACTAGTCCTCCCTCCTTGGGGTGCTAGGGATTGCAACTAGAAAGCACATGCAAATCCTGCCCTCCTGGGGGTGCTAGGGGATACTAGGGATTGCAACTGGAAAGGCCGTGGCTGGCACGTACAAACCCTGCCCTCCTTGTGGTGCTTGGGATTGCAACTAGGAAGGCCCTGGCTGGCACGTGCAAATCCTGTCCTCCTTGGGGTGCTAGGGATGGTGACAGGAGATGTGACCCTGGCTGGAGGAAAGACCCTGCCCTTATTTGGGGGTGCGTAGGGAATGAGATGGCAACTGGAGAGTAGAGGCCCTTGCTAGCCTTGCACATGTTTGGGTGGGGGTGCTGCTCGTGCCAGAGCCCCCCACACTACAGTACCCTCTCTTTCTGTGGCAGACATCCACTGCCACCCGCTGATGCCCACTGTTTGTGCCTGACTGATGCCCACCATCCCACGCACTCACCCGCACGCCAGTGAGCTCACTCTAACGGATAGAGCTGTTCTTGTCCTCAAAGTAAAAAAAAAAGTTTACAAACCTGGCAGCTCCTCCAGAGCCCGTTGCTTCCTCCTCGTCCGAGGAGTAAGTCATCAGTGCCACGGGAGGTGTAGTAGTAGGGGCAGCAGCCTCGACCGCTACCACCACCACCTCCTCCTCCTTGAGCGGCAAGTTGGCCCCCAGCTGGGGGATCAGCACTACAGCCTTCTTCATTTTTTAAAAAAAATTCTTTTTAAACAAACTCAGTCACTCACACCCAAAACAGTCACCCACCCACCCAAACACGCAGCACAGCCAAACCCAACACAATCACAGCCAAAACACACAAACCGAGCAGCCACTGAGTCAAACACACACTCACTCGCCACACAGCTCCACACACACTCGAATTTCCGGTTTCCAGTGAGATTTCTGGCTCTCGCGTTATCGCGTTATTTTTTCAGCCAAACGGCCAAACCGAGCGGCCAAACCGAACTGCTGCAGTTCTGAGAGGCCATCAAGACCCTGCTGCTTAACAGGGTGGTCCAATTGACTGATCCCAAGGAGGTAATGGAAGGCTTCCAGGCAGGGGTGGGAGTTCCCCAATTGGCAGATATCTGCTGCCACCCGCTGATGCACACTGTTTGTGCCTGACTGATGCCCGTCACCCAGGCACGCACCCACCCGCACACCAGTGAACTAGCTCTAACCCTTTCTTGTCCTCAAAGTAAAATAAGTTTACAAACCTGGGATCACCCCCTGAGCCCACCGCTGGTTCCTCAGCTGAGGAGCCAGACTCCACCACCAGAGGTGTAGTAGGGGCAGTGCCAGCAGTGACCTCTACCTCCTCCTCCTCCCCCTCAACTGGCAAGTTCACCCCCAGTCAGGGGATCAAAACTATAGCCTTCTTCATTATTATTTTTTTTAAACACACCCAAAAAAGTCACCCACACAACACACACCAGCACTCACCAACCACCCAAACACACAGCACAGCCGAACCTAACACAAACACAGCCAAAACACACAAAACGAACAGCCACCAATTCAAACACACACTCACTCACCACACAGCTCTGCACGCACTCGAATTTCCGGTTTCCAGCTTCCCGTGCTCTCGTGACATTTTTTTGGCCGAACAGCCGAACCCGAACCCGGCAAACCACCTGAATGCATGAACCCGAATGCATAAACCGAACGCGGCCGAACCAAATGGCTGAACCCAAACCACGATCTGTTCGTGCATCCCTAGCGAGTGCCTGGGATTGCCGGCTGTATGCGGAGGTGCTGGGCCTGTGTCCCTTTCCCGAAGGGCACATCCCTCAGATGAGGTGCTCGCACGTGAGGTGGTCAGCTGCAGAGACTGCGTCTGCCCTCTCTGTGTGCAGCCTGTCTGGCTACATGGCCTGTCTGTCGGAGGGGGGTCCTGCCCTGGCTGTGTCCTCCTTTGGCTGTGCTCACGGGACCCGAGGTTACCAGAGGTCCTGCGGGGCGATCTATCACCACCTGTTGGAGCTGGGTCACCTTCCGTGGTCCCCACCTGCAGACTATGGCCTGTTGGAGCCCTCTGAAGTGGAGGTGGTGGTGTTGGCCGGTGTGTGGTCCCAATCTGATGTGCAGGTGGGGCTCTCCGCCCAGGATCCCTTTGAGGCATACTACCTCTTTGCCCACCACATGTTTGCGCAGGGCATGCCTCAGTGGCCCCACTTCATGCACCTGGCAGGCCACCCAGCCCCAGGCCCCTTCGTGGCCCCCTGCAGCTGGCTGTGAGGCTCCCCTGTGCCTTCCTGGCCCTGGATACTGGCCCTGGTGTGTGCTTCTGCCTCTGTCCTGGCGCCGTGAGTCGTTGCCCCTTCCCTCCCTGATGTTCTTGGCTCACTCCTGTGCTGGCTGTGTCTTGGGGTTCCGCTGCCCCTGCCTGTGGCTCTGGGTCCCATCCAGACTGGAAACGGCCTCCTGGACCATTTTCAGTCTGCTCCCTGGTCCGTTTGCCCTCCCCCTGTGACTGTGCTGTGCCCCTGGGGTTTCCCCCTTTCTGGGACTGCCTGTGTTGCTGTGGGGGTGCCCATGCAGGCTGTGCTATTGTGGGGGTTCTGTTTGCCATTCCCCTTGTCCTGCCCCAGGCCCTGGGCTGGCTCCCCCCACTCTCTGTCCCCACCCCCTTTCTCCCCCCTGTGCCCGATGTGCTGTGTGTGTTGTCTGTCCCGCTGTGTGCCCCCTTCCCTTTCTTTCCCATGAGGGTGTGTGTGCGCCCGGGCGTGTGCTTGTGCTGTGTGTTCTGCTGTGCGCTCGTTTTCCCTGTGCCTGTTGTGTGCACTGCCACGGCGGCTCTCCTCCCTCTTCCCCCTCCCTTCCCATTTCCCTTGTGTGGGCGTTTCCTTTTGGCACTTTTGGCTTTGTTTGTCCTCAGTTGGCCATGTCTGTGTCCCGCCCCTCCCAGGAGCCTTCAGGGTGTTTTGACCATGGCTGGGAATCGGCGACATAGCTGTTGCACTGCCCCGGCCCGTGATCTGCCAGGCCAATTCCCTGCTGTGGTTCCGATCCCGTCACATCTGTTCGGTGCCTTCTTTGACCACGGGGGGTGGTTGATCGGTTCACCGCTGCGGGGAATCCACTGTGGTGACTCAGGACCACGTAACGTCTGAAATCACCCCACACTTCCAGCCTTCTGGCTGTCCGGAGCTCCGGATAATAACAGCAACACCCTAGAGCAAACAATTCTAATGACTTGTCCTAAGAACGTGAATGGCAGCATAAGTCACTCTAAGGACATGCCTCTGAAGCTCTGCTCTAGGACACATCTCCAGGGTAATGAGAAAAGAAGACTAACTTCTTATTATGATTGGATTCTTTCCTGCCACCCCACTCTTTCTCTGTAGTGCAGTCATTGTACTGTTGGTATAAAGACACAATGACATTTATGTTTGGCAGTGTATCAGAAAGAACTGCATGAAATAAATGCTATTTTTACCATATTGTTTGGGTTAAGTTGCATTGGACCTGGTAGATTTCTTTAGGTTCCAGTCATACCACTTACCTGCTCACCCTGTTGCTGTGCTGAAAATGGATTCCATGGCTGTGCACCTGTATTAATAGTGTTAAAAACCTTTCTTTGGAAAGACATAACAAGGTCCTTTTTAAAAATTAAATTTCACATAAAAATACAAAGGGAAATATTTTAAACCTTTGCATGTCAGAATGGTGCAGATGTACCCAAAGTCATCTAAACAGCATGCAGGATTTGGCATGTGTGAATCTGACCATTCTGAAAAGCAGTTTTAAAAATTCCTCCTTCTATATTTTTGTGTGAAATTTAAATAGAAAAAGTGACCTCATTATATCGTTCAATAGAAAGACTTACAGTAGAGAAAATATCTTTGACAAAATGGACTTGACATCTTTTCCCTCTCCTATTGCGCAAAATGTCCGTTTCTATTACTGTTTCTTTTTGTTCACCATCCTTTTGTGTAGACTTTTTTCCATTATGGGGATAATCCTGCAAAGAACCTTGACATGTAACATGCATAAATTGGCAAACATCTGGCAGATTCTCCATGGTGAAGACACCGCTAGTGCCTGTAGGAGGCACTTATTGTGCTGTCTAAATAAATATTAGCATCTCATCTTTTCGTATCTCAAAGTTCCTTTTCTCCATTGGTCAAGGCTTCTGTTTAAATCTCCTGGTTCATTATTAGGATGGGAAGATGGGGTAATGAAAGAGATGAAGCTGTTTTACCCTCTCTAAGAGGTGTTCAAACCTTTTTATTGCAAAATTACCTTGTGGAATTCATTGCCATGGGTTATTGGGAAGGCCAATAGTATAGCTGAGTTCAAAAAAGGATTAGACAAAGTCATGGGAGGCTATTAGCTAAGAGAATGCAAAGTCATGCCCAGGGTATTCCTGAATCTCTAACTGCTAGAAGTTTAAAGCGATTACTTAGAGATGGATCACGCTGAAATTGCTGTGGTTCACAGGCACTTCCTCTAAAAGATCCAGTTCTAGCTACAGTCAGAGGCTGCTTTCAGACCTGCCCCTCCCCGCACATATTCTGGCTGCGGGAGGGAATGCACAGCCAGAATATGTGTGGAGTGCCACCGGTCTGAAAGCCGCCCCCCCATGCTGTTTTGCCGGCAAACACCCACAGAGATACAGAGCAGGAAATCCAGATACAGTATACTGTGCTGGATAAGCTATTGGTCTACCCAGTATGGTAATTCTTCATAGTGTTGACCTCATTTTGATAGATTGTTTTGTTGACCAATCCTTTCCCATTCATGATTGTGCAGATACTGCATCTGTCTGAGTGGAAATATAGGAAATTATTTGTGTGTTCATAGCTTGTTGGTGCACCCCAAGAAAGGAGACAGGACACCAATACTTGGATTGAAATATGGCCGCACCCTTTATTAATCCAATTACAACAATTAGAATTAGGTGAGGGGGTGACATCTCCTATTGCAATTCGGGTCCAGTATCAACCATAAACCAAACTCATTAACAGCAGAGGAGGTCTCGATATACCCTCGATAACCTCCTCACAAAATTAAGGCCTCCCCTTCGTCCAGCGCTGGGGGCGTGGCCAAAGGGGACATAGTCCTTCAGAACTTGAGTAAGGCATCTTGTTCCCACCAGTGGGGGCCATACTATGCCCTACCACCGTGCCAGGTGACTCTTATCCCGGGGAAGTAGCACCTCGCCTACCATACCCTGCAATACGTTAAGCGTGACTCCCCCATCTCTTAAGGAGATGCCTCCTACAAACAACTTATTCTACTTCCCAAGCGATACTGGACCCCTGCCACCAGGTGCCGCATGACTTAACATGCGGGTCCAGCCCCCACACCTATCCTATAACTTCTAACAATCTATCACGTAGGGCTTGCAAATACAAAATATTACCGGCCTGGGGCAGGTGGATACCATCCCCCCTAAATATTTCTAAATTTTTATGTGAAATTGCCCCATGCCTAATTGTGCCTCCTCCAATTCCCCTCCACCACTTCCCAATTTCCCTATTAACTGTCTTTCTAGTTTTATCTACCTTCCTCGGTGGTACCCTATCCCCCCAACTCACCCTTTCTACTAATTCGGTCCAAATCACCTTACAACTTTGTAACATTTCTTTCACCACCCAGAGATCCCGCTTCATGTCCCTAATTAATTGTACCCCTTTTAGCCTCGGTAAATAGTTCTCCCCTAGATGAACCACCATTATGTCCGGCCTATCACCCTTTGTGCGCAATGCAAGGCTCGGAATAAGCTGTTCCCACCGCACCCCACTCTGTCCATGCCATTTCATCATTGCCCATTCAGACAAACCCAGCTGGGTTCCTAGGCCGCTGCTCCTTGCCGCCGTTGCTGCCCAACACACCAGGCTATGCCCTATAATCCAGATTATCGATCTGTGACCCAGGACAGGATCTGTCAAAGAAAATACAAGTTAGGTCACTGTGTACCACCAGCTGGGTCCCCTCGCACATACGTGCGGTAAGCCCTAGACAGCCACCGCCCAATCCTCTGTATATCCCTGGCATTCATGCCCATCTGAGCTGCAAAGGAGGCTGTCCCAATCCTAAATAAATGGGATCCATTCTCCCTGGCTGGCAGGCCAATTCAGGTAAGTACTGCCTGGAGGATGGCAACAAATTGGTACCTGGTAACTGGTGCCCCACCTTGATGACAAAAGAAGGGGCCAGCCACCTTCAGGTGAATTTCTTTGTAAAGCTGGACTGCCAAAACTGGGCAGATAGCTCCGTCTCCTGATCTAGCCAACCTAACAATGCCCCTCTGATCTGTCTTTGATCTCCTTAGGTGGATAGCTAGCTGCTGGTCCCCAAGTGTAATGTCCTGCCTTGTCACTGCCCTGTCTGACTTATCCCTAGCTGATTCAACTACCGATTCGCTAACCCTAAAAGCCCCCCAAAATGCAACTTTAAACAGTTCCGCAAACATACTTGTTTCCAACTCATCGTAACACACCAATGATAATGAACTAACGATTCTGTTTAACAGTTGTGGGTTACTGGGAAGCCTCGAATCAGCAACGGGTGGCTGCTCGCGGGACCATGCCTCGATTATTTTGCGGGCAAAGAAACCCCTAACTGGTGTTGGGTGGCCCGCCAACTGGCTCATAAAACCTATTGCTGCTAACTTCCTGGCAATTGTTCTTGCTGCTAATCCCTCCCCCCTAAGGGCCATGGCAAATTGCAAAACTTGCGCTTCGGGGATGGGGAAACCCAGGCTCCATTCGTGCTGGGCCTGGAATAGTTGAAATGCCTGAAAGGCACCGGCATATGCTGTTCTGGTGCGAGGTGCCAGCGAAGCCTGTACTGTTGTGTAGAGTTCTAAGATCCAAGGCTCCATAGGCATTGTGACATGGGCTCTGGGTTCAGGTAGGCATGAGGTGCCAGCACATGGAAACGCTCCATCTGGAACCAAGAAAGAGCATCAGCAATCTCATTCTCGATTCCCGGGACATGCTTGGTGTGGAATAAGATGTTGTGCTGCAGGCAAACGAGGACCAATGCCCTAACCAACGTCATTACCCGCCGTGAGCGTGACGACAGTGTGTTAACTACGTGCAGTACTGCCTGGTTGTCACACGAAAACAGTATCGCCTTGTCTGCCCACTGCTCGGTCCAGAGGTGCACTGCTGCTACTATTGGGAATAACTCCAGAAATGTGTGGTCCCTTGTTATGCCATTCCTGCGGCCATCTGCCTGCACACCACCTGCCATTGAAGTACAGCCCAAATCCCTGCGCACCCCATGCATCTGAATGGACCTCAAGATCTGCTGCCAAAAGGAGCTTCTCCCTCCACACAGTCACCCCATTGTACCCAAGCAGGAATTTGAGCCAACCCCCCAAATCCAATTTCATGTCCTGTGTAACCCTAATGTGGTAATGCGGCAATGGATTGGTCGTCAATTTGCCATACAGCCGGGACATAAATGCTCTGCCTGGTGCTAACACCCTACACGCAAAGTTCAAGCTGCCCACCAACGACTGCAGCTGCCTAACCGTGATCTTGGCTACTCCCCTACACTCCTCCAACTTGATAATCAGTGTCTTCAATTTGTCCAACGGCAGCCGGGACACGCCTGCTACTTTGTCCAACTCAATGCCTAGGTATGTCAAAGTTTTACTGGGCCCCTCGGTTTTCTCGACCGCCAAAGGAATGCCCAGGTGCCTGGCGACACTCATAAAGACCTCCACCAGGCTGGCACTTTTTGAGACCCCGCCTGTCCGATGAAGAGGAAGTCATTGAGATATTTCGTAATGGCTCCCCCTTCTTCAGCGTGGCACACGACCCATTTGACCAGGAAGCTGAAATGCTCGAATGCCAAGCATGAGATTGAGCATCCCATGGGCATGGCCTTGTCGTAGTAGTACACCCCCCCCTGAAAATGGAAACCCAGGAAGAGGAAGCTATCCAGGTGCAGCAGCAACAGGCGAAATGCCAATTTGACATCACACTTTGCGAGCAAAACTCCCTTGCCGAATTGCCTCACCAATGCAACCGCCGTGTCGAAAGTTGCATAATGCACCGACACAAGTTCCCTTGGAATCCCATCATTGACCAATCGCCCCTGTGGGTAGAACAAATGGTGAATTAGGTGATACTGTCCCTGGGCCTTTTTTGGCACCATACCCAACGGGGAGAAGATCATGCCAGGCAATGGGGCAGTTCCAAACAGATCGGCCACCCGCCCCTCTGCAACTTCCTTAGCGATCTTGCCGGCAACAATTTCTTCCATACCTAACACTGACTTCAAGTTGGGAGCCATCCTGCCTGGCTGTACGTCAGCCTCCGGTATTCTGAACCATTCCCTAAAACCCTGCACTACATACTGAACTTCCTGCTGGTTGGGATGTGTATGCAGGGCGATCCACAGTCTCTCCACTTTAATTGGTGATGGAGCCTTTTCCCACAGCCCCCGTGCCCCCGGACTCTTGTCCCCTGGGGACCTTTGCCTTGTTCCCTGGCTTGTGCCTGGTTTAGGCAGACGCGGCATGAAATCCCCCACAGGAGGAGCAGGTATGCCGAAACCTGTATGCCAGGCGGATACATTTCCCGAAGCGATCGAATTCCCAGCATCGTCTCATGCTCCCTGACACAGCCTGCCTACCCCAGGCCTTTTCTGGGTCATTTATCGGGGTCATCTCTCCTCTTGTCAAGCGGTGACCGCTGTCTGCCTTTGGTGCACCCCCCCCGCATCACTCATGCAATTTAACCAAAGGTCATGTGCATGAGTGTCCCACTGGAGACCTGGTGTGAAGGCTGCCCGATGCCGGAACACCTCGTCATATCTTTAACGAGGTGCTGGGGGGCCCGGTCTCATAGGCCCTGCGGATAATTTCCCCGTATTTCAAAAGGATTTCTCCCTTATCAGGGAACATCTCCAGCAGCATTCCATGGTAGATAGCATAAGCTGCTGTCCAATTGGCCCAATTCACCCAATTCCGGTCAGCCTTGGGTTGCTTGTATTTCTCCCTGTCCTTTTTATCTTCCTCTTCCCCTTGATCCACGATTGGATCACTAAATAACAGAGCAAAGAGGTCAACATACTCGCCTCTCCATATTTTTTCCCTCGCGGCGGGCAGCAAATGTTCCCCAATAGGCAAGGATAAACTGGCATATGTGCCACTGAGCAGGGCGGGGGGGGCACCCCGACGTGGGCTGACCCACTTGGCCGGCCCGCTGGGGGTCCAAACCTGAAACGCGTGCTGGGGCTGGTTTGGCCCCCCACTGGCGCCCAGTTGCTGCATGCCATCCTAACTGTCCCTGTCCTTGCCCCACACTGGCCCAAGCAATGGTAGGGGTGCTCACTTGCACCCAACCCCCATTCCACCAAAGATACTGTGGGGTCTTCCTAGCAGGAGGGATTCTGCCCCTCCTTGCGACACCCAAGGGACCGTGGGTTTGCCCATGCCACCCATCCCCCCGCCCTGATATCCTGGCCGCCAGCACGGGAGTGGCTCCCATGATGGGGTGGGTGTACAGGGCCCCAAACCACCCCACGTGCTCCCGTGCCCTATCGGCAACCATCCGCTCACCGTGTCCGTACCTGGCTCAGCCGCACGGGGCTTTTGGAGGTGTTGCTCGCACAGCCTTCCTACTTGCTAGCGCCCGTTCAAGTGCCTCAATTCGTGCCAAAATTCATCCTCCTCGTCTTCCTCGCATCCGCCATCCTCCCCTTGCCTGTAAGCATACTGAAAGGGAGGGTCATTGTTGCCCTGCACCTCGCTCCCCCAAGCCTTGGCATTTGTCCGCCCTGCCTGATCCTGGTCAGGCCTGGGAGCCTGGTAGGAGGGATCCCACCTCCCTGTGGGAACAACTGCATGCGCACCCCATCATCGTACCACGCGGGGAGCACACTCTGCCTGGTACTCTGCCTAGGAGGCACCATCCTATCCTGCCCTCGAGCCCACTCACTCTGCCCGCCTGGGCCCTGTCCTGTGCTGGGTGCAGCCGGCAGCTCCTCTGCCAGGGCCTGCACTGCCTGGAATGATGGCAGGGGAAATTATCCTGGCTCCCCTGCGTCCCTGACCAAATCCCAGCCTTCTGCTCCTTGCCCCATATTATGGGGCTACCCCCCTGCAGCTGCCTGCTCCTCCCCCAGCAGCAATGCTTCGCATGCCACAAGGTGCTCCAGCGCTGACCATGTCCTTGGGGGCCGGTTCAAGCTGACCCTTCCTCCCCCCCTCCGTGTTGAAGGCCCAGTGGGACTGGGGGGCCAGGTCCCTTGTCCCACTGGGGAACCTCCCCCCCTTTCCAACAGGCCTCATGGGCCCCAGATCCCCACTGTCTTTTCCTGCCCGCTTCCCCCCTTTTTTGTTTACTGAGGGCTGGGCCTCACTCCCAGCCCCTGACTTCCCTGCCTGCTTGGGGCCGCACTTCCTTGCGCGCTCCATTCTCTGTTTCTCCATCGCTCCGCTACTCAAAACGGGTGGGTGGGGGGTCAACTCAAGCAGCGCCGCTAGGCCCTGCTGCTCCATTCCCCGCTCTTCCCTAGAATGAGCGGGGAATGCTCCGTGTAGGCTGGTCACACCACGTGACACAGCAGAGCCAATGGCCCCTAATTTCGCGCTGCCAGTGAGGGTTGCTAGGGCAACCCTCGCTGACAGCTTCTCCCCACGGCCAGCTAGCTGGGAAGCTGCAATGCAGCCTCCAGTACCTGTCTTCTCCTGCCCTCCTTTCTTTAGGAGGGTGGGGGTGCAACAATGGCCTCAGTGCTGCAATGGCGGCAGAGGGCAATTCTTAATGTAATGAATGTCTTGCCGTCTAGGGTGTGTGTAAACAAACAAAAAAATTAACCAAACTGCCCATTTGCTTTTAATTTAGTTTTCTTCCCTGATCTGTTCTTCTTTTTTAAAATCACAACTTTATCCATAAAACTTTCTCTGCCTCATCACCCACTTCTTCTATAGGCCTGCATAGGCTTGCCTGCAAACTTGTTCTCCTCTTGAGTCACCTTTCATCCTCTATTCAGTCTGGGCACCAATTCTTCCTTTCTTTATGTTCTTCTGGATAAACTCTTCCTGCTGCAGTTATGGTTCTATGGGTAGTACTGCCCCCTCACCTGTCCAATAGCTCCAGTTGTGTTGATGGGGTTGGCTTCTGAAGGCAGAAACCATTTCACCCCTACTTCTGTGTTTTGATAACAGCCCTTTCCAGAAGCAGCTAGGCAGAGTTGTCCCATTTCAAGCTACGTTTAGATGTTTTCAGGCAAACAAAGCTATCTGCATATGGTATTAACTAAATAAAAAACCTGTTGGTTTCAAAAACTGTTACGCTACGACACTGTCATAAAGCATCAAGTAAGAAGTGCATGAAAAAAACAAAAAACAAACATCACAAGCCATGGAAACAACCAGTTAAGCACTCCACCACAAGAATCATTTACAAATACCAATGTGTACTACAACCAATACACACATAATCATGTCAAACACCCGACCTAACCGTAAAAACTACACAAAGAAGAAAGGGGAGAAAAAACAAGACACCAACCCCACCCCCTACCCAAGCCCATAAAATAACCATACAATGTGCAGAACCAACATTATAGCAAACTGTTCAACACTATAGCACATTAATAAAATCCCAACCGATTAAAAAACCACAAAAACACACTCTAATTACATCCACTTCTAAAAGAAATCTGACATAATTCCCCCCCAAACAACAAACGCATACCATGAGACAACTACCAACCTTCAAAATTACTAACAGCCAACCTTCAAAACTGCCAACCTTCAAAACTACTAACTGCCAATCTTCAAAACTGCTAACCTTCAAAACTGCCAACCTTCAAAACTACTATGGTCCTGCTGGGGATGACCAGAATGGGGACAGAAATTTGCTTTACTGCAGTTAGTTTAGTTTTTACTTACAGTCTAAGCCAAAAACACTTTACTGTAGTTGCGGACCACTTACCCACAGGCCAGCCTTGCTGACTACAACTTGGGATGCACTCTCCCAGGGAAAATCATTAGAGGTAGTAGATAAAAAAACAAATAATGCATAACCAATTAAACTAAAATCATATTGAATGGTCAAAAAGCAACTAGGTTATATGAAAACAAATTTTAGATTGGGCAGCTTAGATTTTCTTTTGTATTGCTCTGCTGTGAAAAAAATTAGTCAAACAGGTAATTGTTCTGAAAGGAAAAGTACTGGAAGATATAAGTTTATATGCACATATATCCAAGTTCTTTCTAATTAAGGTTTTCATATTTTCATTAAACACTGGGTGACTCACATGCAGATTCTCTGGTAGGCAACTTATAATAACCCCACCATTATGATTGTAACTAAAATTCAGCAATCTGGAAAATGCCATTAAGGTTGTCTGTAAGCATTAATTTTTGTTTTGCTTTTAAGAGAGACCAACAGAGAGAATTTTCTAATTTGTAATCTTTCCCCCCAACTTCATTAGTTGCACAGGTGCATGCATACAAAATTGCATAGTAAGTCCTTGTTCTTTTTTTAGATAACTGTAATAAAAGAGTCATGGTGGAAGTCTGGTAATTTGTTTCTAGGTCAAAATTATTTGTAGGTACTCTCGTAATGTTACCTTGAACTTGTGGCTGTGGCACCCCAGAGGAAATGGCTAGCTCTACAACACCACCACCACACTCTGGACAGCTCGCTTATGCTAGTCATACCACACCCCTATAGCTTTTTGATAGACTTCTAGATTCCAGCCTTGTCCTATGTCCCCATCTTCCTGATTGACTGCCTGCTTCTGCCTGCCAAGGCTGACTGGCAGAAGCAGGAAGTGGAGTGAAACAACAATCTGTTTTCTCTTCTTGCCTTGCTATGTTCTTGCTCTTCTTGCACCATTAGGAATGACTCCATGGCTTGATATTCTGCTCAGTCTCCTGACTACGATTGCTGCCCTGCTCCTTGACCTCAGACTCCTTGTCTGGCCCTAATCCTGAATCTATATGCATAGAGTGTACCACTTTCTTCTGCAGGAAGTTCCAGAATTAACTACCCTCACTCTGTAACAGGAATGGGATGTAGATATCTGAGACATGGGCAGAGCATAGAGTCTGGGCCAGCGCATAGAGTCTGGATTGGGGTCATACAAGGAGTCTGAGGTCAAGGAGCAGGGTAGCAATCATAGTCAGGAGCTAGAGCACAAGGTAAAGTCATGGAATCATTCTCAGTAGGCACAGGAAGAAGAGGAAGGCTAGGGACATAGGACAAGGGTGGAGTCTAGGGGCCTATCAGGAAGCCATAGGGGTGTGGCATGACCAGTGCAGGAGAACCCTGGCCAGAGTGTGGCAGTGGTATTGTGTAGCTAGCCACATCCTCCAGGGTCCCTCAGCTACAATTTCAAACCACAGTCCTTACAGCACTGACAGCTATAATATTCTTGGACACACAAAATCTAGGGGACTCCGTTTTTCAGGCGCAAGGATGGAACATGACCTTGAACACAAGTTGGGGTGGGGAGAGGGGAAATGAGAACAGAGCACATAGGCAAGGGCCAGGATTTAAGGAGAAAACTAGGAGGAAGGGCAAAAGATGACTAGAAAGCACAAAGGCAGGAGGCAGATGGTTCAAGCCCCAGTCCTTACCCACTGCTTGGAAGTTTGGGCCGTTTTACACGGGCGGAGGGGGTGGGGGGATGGGTGTTTTGCCATGGTGAGTGGAGGTTTGTGTGTGTCCGTTTACATGGACACCCACCCCCCTCCAACAACGGAGCCTCCTCCAGTTTTCCAGAGGGCTCCAAGGGTTGAGGTGGGTGGAGATGGGTGTGCGATGGGTGGAGGTGGGTGTTGCATGGGAGCACTTACGTACCCCCACCCATCCCGCTCACTGTTCACATGGGCAAACACCGAGCAGACACCCATACCCCCACCTACCGCCGGCTGTATACATGGACACCCCACACCCACCTGAACACCAAGCAGGGTGGGGAGGGGCATCCATGTAAAAGGCCTTTGTGTTTCTCTTCTATTAGTGTTAATATTTATAGATTTTCTGCATTGGTAGTATTTACCCTAACTTACTGTACTTGTACTTATTGTAGTCATACAGCACCCTAACATTGCAGGAGTTTTCTATTACACTTTTGAAGACAGAATGTATATTATGGACCATTTCCCTGCGAAGCCTTTGTTGCTTAAAACTTGTTTCAACAAGATGCCTTTTTCTTTTCCAAGAATGGAGTAAGAGCAGCAATTGTGTCTGAAATGGATTAAAGCAGAAAAATCCTAGCACTTGATTTGTAATTAAGTGATAAAATAAAGTGTTGGCGCACACAAAGGAATAGCCTCACACAAATGATAGACATATATTGAGCAGTCATTACATTACACTCCCTTAGAGAACTGCTTTAATGGTATATTAATATGTCAGTCTTTGGAAGCTCTCAGAAAGGTACAGAATGGCAGCTCTGAGAGTTCAGAGCTTACTCTCATTTCTGCACAGAGATGTGCAGTGGATTGGGTTTTACACATATTGAAAGACAGCTGTATAACTAATGAATAATGTATAACAATATACTGTAGCATAACACAGAATCATATACACAGTCCTACTGCATTCTTGGTCAGGTCCAGAATTCTTTTCATAATCTCTGGGCAAACAGATATTGCATAGACATGAAAACATGACTGTCTGGATCAACTGGCCATTCAGTCCTATGTAGGGTTTTTGACTGCATCATCAAGGCTCCCATATCAAACTATAATAATAGGCTATGATTCAACCTCCATATGGACAAAAAAGAAGAGAAAGAAACATAGGTTGCCATAGATTTTCATCTTTTCCATCCATAGCACCGCACTGACCACTTACACTTCAACATTTGACAGACAGGTACACTTCATGCCACCCCCTGATTCACACAAAGTTTCGTGTGTTTATGAAAAATTTGAATAGTCCACTTTGAGACTGGGCTGTGAGGGAAAAGAATGCCTGTGTGAGAGGCTCTTTGTACACTTATGTTTGTAGATGCAGGACTGATGGTTTGAGTTAAAACTCAGTCTATTTAAAAAGACAAAATTCTTAAATGAGTGCATTGACTTTGGCTCTAAAATATTAGTTCTAAAGTCACCCAGAGGATCATAGGTGGAAGCAGTGACAGTCCCTTTCAGCATGTTAACAAATCATCTCTCATAAACCTACTAATACCCCTCCTAACTTTTAAAAAAAGTTTTTATCTTGATCCAAGGCACACTGCCTAGGTATTACCTTTCTTTAGGAGTTTATAAATGAGACAATACCCCACAGAAGGTGGGGTTTCAGCCCATGTTTGTTTCCCATTTATTAGTGGCTGCAAAATGTGTGTTCCCATGTGCCACGGAGCCTCCACTCATGGCAGAGTCCCAATTCAGGCCAATGTTAGTCCGTGTGTCCGCCTCCATCTGTTAGGGTGCATGCAGTCCCAGCAGTCAGAGAAATGGACACGCTTGCTTCTCTCACTCTCCCTGGGCTTTCTACTATTTAGTTTCACCGTGGAGCACTCCAAAATGATGATCCAAAAGGAAAAAAACCCCAAACAAACAAAAAAACCCAAATAATAACCAACCAACCAACCAAACCAGGAAGCAAATGGCAGGTGGAGCTTCCTTGACCCAGAATTCCCTAAGGTTGTGCATTATGAGGGAGGGGTGCTGGTGGGTGGAGTGTGGTGCCTGCCTGTGTATTGGGTTTGCCATGTGAAACCCCTTGAGTGGGGGCTGTCTGGTCCAAACATAGGACTCCTGTGGGGTTTTGTCTCTTTATTTATACCTATAGCAGTGCTTAATATCCCAAGTGAGAAAAAGTACTCCACCCCTGACCCTAACAACAAACAAACAGTACCAGCAGCCAGCGCAGTGAGTCAGCCATAAGTCAGCCTGAACTTTCTCCAGCTGGATTAATGAGGTGCTAACAATCGCCATTTTCTCCTGAAACTGGTACAAATCTTATATTGCTGGGAGCCTGGTAAAAGATAACAAATCTCGTTAATGTGACCATGGATCCTTGTTCCCACTTGGTGCTTGCTTTGGGGTGTGGCTCAAGTCACATGGTACATGGAATAAACGTAGAGGTGCCTTGATATTGACATGATAACCGTATACATGAAAGGAGTCTGGCTCTGACAAAAAAATATACCAGATAATAAAGAAACGGTCCCCTAAAGGTATTCTGAATTTAATCATGGATGGAAGGCCCCTCTTCTCTAGAGATGAAATAAAGATTCATGGTGAATACCATGATTTTGTGTTTATTGAAAACAGCCTATCCACTTTCTCCCCTACAATGCAGAAACTTTACCAGGTTTTTGCCACATTCATTTGTTGCTATTCAGGTAGGTACATTCTGGTACTTTGGTACATGCCATCATGTTCAGCACATAAACAGGAGAGGGAGGCAGGTACAGTATACACAGATGAGAAAAGGCAGACAGCCTCCTTCTCCTCTCACCTCTCATCGCCCTGATTGGCAGAAGAACACTTAGTAGGCAAAAAAAAAGGTATGGCGATGGGGAACCAGGAAAGCGGCAACACTGGGACACAAAAATACTGAAAAATGAGCATAGGTATAGAGAAATGATGGTTAAATACCAAGAAATTACAGAATGTAACAAAAATAATGGAAAGTACAAAAATATTAGGCAAGTTATGAAAGAATTGTCACCAGCAATCCCGAAAGCAACAGAACTATTAAACATGTCCCAGACTTGAAAGTTCTAAGAAACATTCAGCAAAGTTCCCAACATGATGGGATTTCCTGTCATTTGGGAACAGCAGCTTTCAATTCAGTACTGTTCTTGTCCCCTGTACAAAATTTTGCCTCTTCCTCACCATCCCTCTTCTCTCTTCTCCATTCTTCCCTCACCACATTGTTTCTGAGCATACCAAATGGGCAGCCATGGTGGCCAATGATAACCAGCCATAGCAGTCAGCCATGGTGGATCCAACTTGGGCCATGTTGGTGGCCCAGGGAAGAGATGTGATAGACCGTGGTGGCCTCCTTTGGTCTGGTCTGGTGGTCCTTAGCCAAGGTTGTGACCTCAGAGGTTTTTTGTCATGTCTGTTTTTACCAAAAGCAATTCAAATGATATCTTTTATAGGACCAACTCTAGTTGGTGAGATTATGCAAGCTTTTGGGACCATCCTTTGGCTGCGAACATGTCATAACTCACCAGGTCAAGACGGTACTACATTTTATTGCCCAACTGGAGAGGAAATTCATAAGCCACATAATCAACAATTATAGCTGAAAAGCAAAAATGTAATCAGAAAATGCAAGGGAAGTGCAAATGGCATGACAAATTAGCCATGCTGTACATGAACCAAATGCAAGAATATCTGCTGTGTACACCAGGATCTCATTATAGGGGCACTTCTACACTTCTGTACATGATTTCTCATCATGTTGTTCTAACCTCTGACTTCTTAGCTATTACCCCCCCCACTCACATTACTCACCACCTGACTATTATGAACGTGTTAACACAGTTTTAGACATTAACATATATTTTATTAGCAATTATGTTTCAGGTTTGCTCTCCATATAAATGTCCCATTGCGAAGCGCATGCCATCCCATTGATTCTACTCCATTGTGCTCTGTGCAGCAGTTTCAAATGGCTAATAATGCACTAATATAACTTTACAGGTACATTTGGTACCTTTCTCTCTTCTGATTATAGACATATCAGCTCATTAAACACTAGTATATGAACACAGGCTGAGCCCTCTCTTTTAACAAACTAGCAGTGTGAAACTAAAAGCTAAGCCTTTCTCCTTTAATGATCTGACACTACCACCTCCATCATCCAAGGGAGCAGAGGCAGAGAACATACTATTTTTCAATTAGCAGTTGCTGTGGTGCTTTTGATGTTTGATTCTAGGCATTTGTTTAACGTTTCTATGTGCCTGTTCCAGATTTCTTCCTTAGTTAAAGCATGTGATATTGTTTATGGTTGCTGTACCACGCCGTACTGAACCAAATGTCTTCCTATCAGTCCCTTATTGGCTACTTAGAATATGTGCAATGTTTCTGATATGGAAAGAGACTAGTGGTTATTTATTTATTTATTTCACAACTTTTTTACCATACACCCTCCTGCTCACAGAGCAGCTCGGGGCGGCTCACAAAACATACCATCTGGTAGACACTGACACACTGATATACAACAGGAATCTAATCTGGTACAGAAAGGTGGCTAAGGGTATTTTCAGACGTTACGAGATCACAGTCAACCACAGTGAACCACGCTCAATCCCGCGGCGGGGCCAAAGTGGCCTGAACGTCTGTTCGGCGGCCGCCAGATGTTCACCACAGCCAATCCCCATATGGGGTCAAAATCAACCATGCTTTTATAGCTCTGGCCCAGAACTTCTTCAAAAGTGTGGTCAAAGAGATTCCCAGTGGGAAACAAAAAAAGGTAACGTCTGGACGGCAATCACCAGTCGGAATCAAACAAAATGATTCACAGCTGCAGTCAAAGCACACAACATTGGGTACTTTCAGACATGATGCTTACCACCCTTTAACCACCCTTGGTGGTTATTTATGCATGTTGCAGGACTGTATTGGTGCCCTATGCAGCCCTGAAACATGCATAAATGACCACCAAGGTTGGTTAAAGGGTGGTTAGTGTCATGTCTGAAAGTACCCATTGATGCGAGGCAACCAGCAACAACACAGGCTGCGGCGGGAGATTTAAAGGGCACACAGCAGCAGGGGGACGTGGCAGGATGGAGCAAGGTGGGAAGGAGAGGAGAGCGAAGGGTGAGAGAGCAAGAGAGGAGGAGGTGGAGGTGCAAGCGGAGGAGGAGGTGGTTGTGCTGCACATGCAGGAGGTGGAGGGACAGCAGCAACAGCAGCAGCAGCAGCCGGGACAGGCCGTCCCGGGGACATCGACCGGGTCAGGAGAGGAGGCACCCCGGAAACGGGTAAGGGGACCAAAGAGGGAGGGATTCTGCCAGCACAGGGGCACCAAGGGGGGGGCGAGGGACCGGCCACCCAGCCAGCAGGTGGGGGGAAAGGGGGAGGGATGCGGGACTGGCACAGAACAGCAACCAAACACACACCCCTGCTTGTGTCCTGCAGACATGGAAACGGGCCCGGGAGCTTGAGCCCCTGGAGGAAACGGGCCCTGGCCAGGTGGAGGAGGAGAAGCAGGAGGAGGAGGAGGAAGAGGAACCATAGGGGAGAAGTGGGAGAAGGCCGTACCACCGAGGGGACCAGTGGGGGCTTCGGGAGACCCGGGACTTCATCCGCATCTGGGGGACCCTGGAGCATCAGCTGGAGCTCACACTCAATCAGAGAAATGAACACGTGTTCTGGGAGATAGTGCGGGAAATGGAGGCGGTGGGGCATCACCGGACCATCGCACAGTGCCGCTCCAAGTCCAAAGAGCTGAAGAGGGGGTACAAGGCAATACGGGACAACAACCAGCGGTCTGGACACAGAGCCAGGACTGCCCCCTTCTATGATGCCCTGGACCGCATCCTCCATATGACGGGCTCAATAGTCACCCCATACCTTGTGGGGAGCGCCGTGGTCCAGAGCAGGGAATGGGCCGAATTACCCCTCCCCTTGCCGACCCACAAGAAGGCACCGGGCCAGGCCCCCAGGAGGAATGCCCTGGGACCTCTGAGAGCAGCAGGCTCCCCCACAGACATCAGCACGGAGAGCCCCCACCCCCTGGCTGAATAGCCGGACTCCGAGGCTGGCACCCTCATCACCCTCAGCCAGTGGTCGCAGGGGGAGCACAGCAATATGGAGGGGCCGGTCTCGGAGGGATTGGAGACAGACATCGAGGGTAAGCATGCAGATGGGACGAGGGGATGGACCTGGGGCGAGGGGGATGGCACGGCCAGGGGGTGGCCCCACCCAACCTCAACACCCCAGAACATGGCAATGGGGCCGGGAGGGCTGCCCGGGCATGCCGACAGACCCCCACAGAATGCCCTGGCACCAGAGGCAGGTGGGCAAGTAGGCCAGCGCACAGCAGCCCAGGCAGCAGCCAGAGGACCAAGATGAGGCACACAGGTAGGGGCGGGGGGACTGGGTGGAGAACCCGGGACACCCATGGCAGGATGGGGGTTCTGAAAGGGTTGGAACGAGGGGGGGTCGGTACCGGGCACCAAGCGGAGGGCCGATACCCCAGTCCCCCCCCCGTGGGCCAGGGTTGGGTACCCGGGCCTGCAAACAACTAACCACGGTGTACCCTACAGGGCAGCTAGAGGGGCCACAGCAACCCGGGCCTGTGACCAGAGCCCAGCGGATGAGTGAGCACAGGGCACGGGTACGGCGTTGTCATGAGGACCAGGCAGAGGACATCGTCCAGACCTCAGCAGAGCAGGGGGGCAGATGATAGCAGCTGTGGACCATATGGAGGCGGTCACAGAGTGTTCTCTGCAACAGGCGGAGGCCAGGAACCAGAGGCTCCAAACAGAGGTGCGCCTGGAGCGGCGCTGGGAGCAGCGGGAGCACAGAAGGCAGGGTGATGCTTTCAGGTGGCTAGAACAGGGATGGTGTGGGAGCATTCAGCCAAGATGGATAGGTCCCATATCATTGGGACCTCCCTGCTCCTGCATGTGGGCACTATGTTTGCCTATGTGATGGCAGCCACTCCGCCAGGCACCCTGCCTTCCCAGAGCCCCATGGGGGGCCCCTCAGTGCCCCCACTGGCTCCCCAACCACCCCAGCCACCTCCACGCCAGCAGGGGCCCCGCCTCCACCTCCTGGACCCTATAGGCCTCTGGAGGGAGCAGGGGGGCCCCTCGGGTCCCAGGTCCTCCCTCCTTCCCACCACCTCCAGTCCTTCTGGACACTGAGTCCTCACAGGACACCATTGGGGACACAGACAGCGGG
This sequence comes from Sphenodon punctatus, assembly GCA_003113815.1. Classification (NCBI taxonomy): domain Eukaryota; kingdom Metazoa; phylum Chordata; class Lepidosauria; order Sphenodontia; family Sphenodontidae; genus Sphenodon; species Sphenodon punctatus. The sequence continues at coordinate 2,161,247 of QEPC01007800.1, forward strand.
GGGGGAGGGGAGATCCCAGAGCTCCATGGCACCAACAGGATGTTAGAGGGGGCACCTTCAGAAATGTGGGGGATGAGGGGGAAGGAGGAGGGTGGTCTGATGTGGGGAGCACCATGCACCGGGGGGGGGGGGGGAAGGGGCAGACGAAGGGGGGGGGGGGGGGGCACGTGTCTGCGGGGGATACAATAAATGCACGGAGCACACGACCGCCTCCTGTGGTCTGTTCATGGGCCCAGAGGTGGGGGGTTGGTCTGCACCAGTAGTGGGGCTTGACCAGGGACCCTCTGGGACCCCATGGGGTGGGCCGGGCAGTGGGTGCCTTCACGGCTTGGCCTCCTGGCTGATATGCCTGGCTAGGGCGGCACGGATGTGCTTGGTGTAACGGTACTCCCTCGGGTTGCCTGCATTCACGTACAGAGGCACGGGGCCGGGAGAGCGGGTAGGCATGGGGTATTCGAGGGCAGCCCCATTGGTCTCGCACACATTGTGCAGCACACAGCAGGCCCCGATCACCAGGGACGAGATCTCCACTGTGTAGTCCAGCTGGCCAGCGAGGCTCCTCCAGTGCTGCTTGAAGGCCCTGAACACCCGCTCGACCACGGTCCGGCTGGAACACGGGCGGGAATTGTACAATGCCTCCATGGGTTTCCGGGCGACCGGATACACCTTCATCAGCTACTGGGTGAGGGGGTAGGCTGGGTCCCCCAGGATACAGGGAGGCATGAGCACCCCCTCGATTGGGGCCATCCCCATGTCCGCAAAGTCCCCGTGGTACCTCTGGGCATAGAAGGGGGAGATGGTCATGATCCAGGCATCGTGGCTGCGCCTGGAGTTGCCCGTGAAGATGTCAATGAACTGCCCCTGGTGATCCATGACCGCTTGCAGCTGCAGGGAGTGGTACCCGTGACTGTTGACAAACTCTGCGGCCTCCACAGCGGAGGAGTGGAGGATCTCTATGTGGGTGCCGTGCATGGCGCCCATGCAGTTGGGGAACCCTCCAGCCGCGAAGCCGGCCATCACGGCCACCTGATCCACTAGCTGGATTGCTCTGTCCAGGAGAACGCCCTCCACTGCCTCACAGACATCCCGCAGGATACAGGCAACAGTGCTCACCCTGACACCAAAGTGTTGGGAGACGGATCGGCAGGAGTCGGGCGTTGCCAGGGCCCAGATCCCGATGGCCACCTGCTGGACCATGGGGATGGAGGTCCGCATGGGGGTATTCTGCTGCTCCAGCCAGGGCATGAGCATCTCCGCGAGCTGCAGTAGGGTGAGCTTTCCCATCCGGAAGTGCACCCTCCAGTTGGCCTCGTCCCACTGAGCCAGAGCCCGGGACCACCACCCCTTTTCCCGATCTACGACCCATACCCGTCGGGCAATGGGCATAGTGAGCAGGGAGGCCTGGTGCATGGTCTCCCTCCTCCAGTGGAGGTGCCCAGCCACCTCGCGGATTGCTGCAGCCCTGGTCCAGCTTCAGCTCACGGCCTGCCAGTCCACCCTCTACACCCGCTGCACCCTGAGCCAGGCTAGGGTGCGCCTGTGGTTGTGGTGGGCCCTGCGGGCCCCTGCAGTGCTCCAGGACATGTTAACCTGCAGGTGGGCACCTGCAGCTGATCAGTGTGGGCATGGTACCACTTGGCACAGAGCACTAGGTGCATTTTGCAGGTGCCCACCCTGTCCTGCTCCATGGTGTGGTGCACCCCAGGGGGGTCCAGGTGGCCCAGGTATAGGCTGGGACAGGTGGGGACCCGCCCCCGGATGACTGGGCCGTCTCCTGCAGGGCAGGTGGACTGGGGTGGTGAGGGCATGCTATGGAGCGCACCTGCTGTCCCAGCATGGAGCCGTGCGCACGGCCTGGCGCGCATCCGGGCACTCAGGCTGCAGCTGCATGCCTCCTGTCATCACCTCCCACCTCTCCCTGTTAGCAACATCGTGTCCTTGCCAGCCTGATTAGTGTGTCGGCTGTCCTGTCTGTGCGTTCGGTTCCTGCAGCTGTGCTGGGTCCGCACCCCACGCCTCACTCTGTTGCCATACATTGTTGTGGCCTGTGGCTTTCTCGGCTGGCCTTGGTGCTCCCCCGAGCTCCCTCCTGCCCGTCCAGGGAATATGAGGCTCCCTGTCCGTCGTGTTTTTCTCCCTGGCATGCTGGACCATGGATGGCTGTGCTTCCACCGGGCTTCCAGCTCCCGGTCCCCATGGGGCCCCTCACCTGTGGTCCCACCACGAGACCATGGCCCTGTGTGACCTGTGGCATACCCCAGCCATGCAGTTGCTCCTAAGCTGCCCGGACAGCCTGTCAGGTACTTATGCGAGTCTGAGCTCTGGCCTCCATTACTTTGGCTATGAGGTGAGCGCCTGGGATTGCCAGCTGTATGCTGAGATGCTGGGGCTGGTTCCCTTTCCTGATGGGTGCATCCCGGAGATGAGGTGCTCGCATGTGGCATGGTCTGTGGCATAAACTGTGTCTGCCCTGTCTGTGTGCAGTCTGGCCACCTACATGGTCTGTGTGGTGGAGGGGGGCCCTGCCCTGGCTGTGTCCTACTTTGCCTGTGTTCACGGGGCCCGTGGGTACCAGCACTCTCGTAGGGCAGTGTATCACTGGCTGTTGGAGCTGGGTCAGCTTCCATGGCCCCCTGCTGCTGACTGCTGCATATCTGAGCCCTCCGCGGCAGAGCTGGCAGCGCTGTCCAGTGTGTGGTCCCGTTCTGATGTGCAGCTGGGTCTCTCCATGCAGGATCTGTTCGAGGCATACTACCTGAATGCCCACCACCATGCTGGGGTACTGCCGGGGCATGCTTTGTTGGCCCCACCTCATGCACCAGGTGGGGCACCCGACCCCTGGGTCCTTCGTGGCCCCCAGCATCTGGCTGTGAGTTCCCCTGTGCCTCCTGAGCCCTGGTGACTGGCCCCATGTGGGGTCCTGGCTCTGCCCTGCTGCTGTGGTGCGCTGCCTGCTCCCTCCTTGATGTCCCTGCTGTGCTGCCTACTTCCTGGGGCGTTGCTGGCCCTGCCTGTGGCTCCAGGCTCCCTCCGCCGCCCCCGTCTGCCTCTGCACCCGGTGTTCCCCTCCATGGCCGCCTTCTCCACTGTCCACCTCCGGCTCCCTGTCTGCCCCCCCAGCTCACCTGGGTGCTGCTGACCATCCTCATCCGCCTGCGCCCCCTTCAGTGCCCCTGCCCCCCATGGGTGCCCATGTACCCTCGGAGTTCCTGGGCCCCAGAAAGCCCCACCTGGGCTCCTCCTGGGGGGGAGTATGTGACTTTGGACCTGCTGCACTGCTCCATCTCTCCTGGCTCCCCTCCATCACCCCCTCGCCGGTGCCTGGGGTCTGTGTGTGCCTCCTGGACTGTTTCTGGACTGCACCCTGTGCCATGTGAGGTCCTGCTATGCCTCTGGCCGGACCTCCTGGCCCCCCCCCCCGCTCTGGGACTGCCTGTGTTGCTGTGGGGGTGCCTGTGTGGACTGTTCCATGGTGGGAGTTCTGGTTGCTACTGCCTGTGTCCAGCTCTGCCCCTGTGCCGCTTCCTCCCCTCTTTCCTGTCCAGTGCCCCCCCCGTGCCCATTGTGCCATGTGTGTGGTCTGTCCCACTGTGTCACCCCACCCCCTTCCCTTCCTTTCCCATGTGGGTGTGTGTGTGCCCGGGCATGTGTTTGTGCTGTGTGTTCCCCTGTGCCCTCGTTGTCTCTGTGCCTGTTGTGTGCGGTACCTCGGTGACTCTTCTCCCTCCTCCCCCTCCCTTCCCGTTTCCCTTGTGCGGGCATTCCCTTTTGTCCCTTGTGGCTTTGTTTGTCCTCCATCAGCCCTGTCTGTGTCCCGCCCCTCCCCAGTGCCTTCTGGGTGTTTTGACCATGGCCGGGAATTGGTGTCACATCTGTTGCACTGCCCCGGGCCATGATCTGGCGGCCCAATTCCCTGCCATGGTCCCACTCCCATCAAGTCTTTTCAGGGCTTTTATTGACCACGGGGGGTGGCTGATAGGTTCACCACCACTGGGAATCCACTGTGGTGACTCCGGACCGCGTAACGTCTGAAATTACCCTAAGTCTCCAGTCTATATGCAACTGTAGTTATAATGCCTATTTATTATTACACTTTTAAAAAGGATTAAAATGAGCCCCTTCTTGATAATAGTTCAGTGACCATAACTATTGTCGATTATTCAGTGGCTGCCAATTACAGGTATAAGGAATAGTATGGCAGAAATGTATGTATCAGCAAACACAATAGTGCCCATCTGATTCATGGCTGATGCAACCGCTTTTATGCCCAAAGGCAAAATGAGAAGAGATAACAAATTCTACAGTAGATGAGGAATTAGGGTTTCTCATACTCTTTTTACTGAACATTTAGATAAAATGCTTTTTACAGCTGCCAGAAAAATTACGACACATACCACAATTTGCAGTTCCATTACTCCCGATAAATTAATACAGTATGACAAAGTTGTTCAGCAGACTAGCTCAGTTATTAAACTTGCTTCAGAACTACCAAATAAAATCAGTCATCTGCAATACATTCTGTATTCCAGTGAGGTCTGCTGTTTCTAATGATGTCTAACTACTAGTGATTGCACTAGAAACAGACAGACCACAGCCTCTGAAATTCTACCCACCTATTATGTGGAGTAAGTATGGTGGTTTCCTTATCATGGACACCCATGGCTGAAAGTTGAAAGCTTTGATTTTAGCACAAAGAAAGCATGTTTCCTCCAGAGATATTAAATTCTCTTATAAAAGAAAATATTGCAAATTTCGCTATCCTACTTTTACAGAAGGATATACTGATTACTATTAACTAATTTGTTCAAGGCTGCCCAATGTATCAGTTACACTTTCCAAAGTAGAGCTTAGATGTCCCATCTCTCAGATTATTGACCAGATAAAATTAACAGAATTTATACTCAATGTAATAGGGTTAATTAACATGTTTTCCATATAGGAAATAAAGGTACCAATTGATGTCCATGAGTTTGAATGTGGGGCATTAATACAGCAAATATTTCTCTTCAAAACAAGATGGTGTTGAGCTCATTAATTTTCAAGATGATAATACATTAGTTTACTGTGAAAATATTTTTCCAATTAATACGTACATTCTAGCAACAAAAGCTCCTTAATAAAAAACCAAAAAAACCCTGAAAATGATGGTTTTGTTTATAACCCCCTCCCCAAATGAAGTTTTTTTGGTAAACAAAAATAAAAAAGAAAAGGAAAGTGGTGCCTTCTGCACACCCCTAGAAATTACACTATATAGTAAAGCTACAACGAAAAGTGCTCCATGTATTATTCCCTTCTCTTCACTACTCTTTTGGTGAGAAAAAAATTGCATTCTAAACTGATTGTCACAATGTAGAATATTCTCTTTCTCTGTTAGATTCAAAATTAACTTTACAGACCAACCAAACACCATGTATCCTATATATAAAAGAGTATATATGTCTGCATCATCCTGCTGTCATCAAATATTATACAGAACACAACCAAGGCTCTACCATCTCTGTCATGCTTGCACTGCTCTTTGTACATCCTTTCTTTTGTTAAGTATCATAAGTTTCCCCTCTCTGAGTATAGTACTGATTTAATTGCAGTCTTCTTTAGTTTGGTCCATTTTACATATTCCTTCAGCTACACGGTGGCGCACATCCCTTGGCAAACATCCAGGCTTCATTCTTAACACACATTGGGTGAAAACACATGAGACACGAGTACCGAACTGTCCAGGGAGGACCACTGCAACTGCCACTCCTTGAGTTGGTGGCGAGGGCAGTTCACACAAGCAGATCCCTCCTGGCAAACTGGGCATGGGGGCTGCCATCACAGGTTCCTCCATGACACAGGTTAGCTGCAGAGCCATCCATATGGGAGAGGATAACTGGACCCCCACCACACAGAAGGATGGGACCGCTGAGAACAGCTGCCACAAAACAGCTGATGGGGGCCTGAAGGTACACCCTCACCCAGCCTGGGTGTGTGCTCCAAGCAGCTGATTGGGGTGTGTGTGTTATGACGGGGACCTCATCAGTTATTTGACAGGTGGGGTGCTCCTCCAGGCCTGATCCTCTGAAATTGTTCCATGACGGGGTAGGGTGGAGCCTGAATTCACGGGAAGGAGACCATTAGCCCTGTTTTGCCTTGGTGGCCAGAACTTCACCCAGGCTGCATTGCTGTCCGCTGCCAGCCCATGCATCCCTTAGCAGCTGGCCACCCACCCCAAGGTTGTAGCAGGTGAACATCTGGTGGTGACCTACCAGATGAACAGGTGGTTCCTGGGCTACTGTGGTCTACCACGGACTAATACAGGGTAATGTTTTCTTTATTTTCATTCGTAGATGCAGACATGCAGCTATTTCCCTTTTCCTTTTTGGACTACTTTAAAATAAGGGGTTGCTGAATCATCTGAAGAATATCAGCATTTGTCATACCTAATGTTTTCTTTAGGCATTTGCTTTCATAAACATTTTGACTTCTTTCTGAATCTCAGATATCCAGCTTCCTTGTCTTGTATGTTAAGGTGCAAATAACAATTAAAGTGAAGATTCATGATTGTATATAACAGCAACTGCTACAAAACTTAATTTCAGTCACCAGAGTGATATGGGATTATTGTGGATAATGCTGATCAAAAGCAACCCTCTCACTTTAACAAACAACAACAATAACAACAACAAAAACCCCAAATCGAAATTGTTTCCAAACAATTCAAAAAAACATTTTTGATTTTTTGCAGAAATTTCATTCAAGTTGAAATTGAAAATGCTGAAACAAAGAATGTTCCCAATATTCCTAATGTCAGTTCTTAATGTTTCAGTGTAGTCAACTGGATCAATCCTGTGCCCTGTGTGCACCATGCACAACCCGCATGCACATCCATTGAGAGCACATTGTGCCACATAGAACCCACGCAGGATCCATGTGGATCCCACATGGTTTTCGTGTAGAGGGGGTTTGAGATTGTGGTCATTGTCAACATTTAACATTTTTTCATGTTTCACATTTCTGAATATGTTGACATTTTTAAAAAGTTCAAGAATTTTGACAAAACGTTACAATAGATTTCAATGTTTCAATGTAGTCAATGTGAATATTAAATTAGTTTAATCTTGGTCCTACATCCGTGTTATGGCTGACAAGCAATTTCAGTTTCAGAAGCTCCTAGATACCTATAGCACCAAATAGAAGGGTGATTTCAGATGTTATGCAGTCCCGATTCACCGCAGTGGATTCCCTGTGGTGGTGAACCAATCAACCACCCCCCATGGTCCAGGAAGGCCATGAACAGACGTGACGGGAGCGGGACCATGGGAGGGAATCGGGCCGTCAGAACACGGGCCGGGGCAGTGCAGCAGACGTGACGCTGATTCCCTGCTGTGGTCAAAACACCCACAAGGCACCAAGGAGGGGCGGGAGGCAGACATCACCAACTGAGGGCAGAGGAAGCCAAAAGCACCTACAGGGAATGCCCACACAAGGGAAACAGGAAGGGAGGGGGATGAGGGAGAAGAGCCGCCAAGGCAACACACACAGCAGGCACAGAGACAACGAGGGCACAGTGGAACACACAGCACACACACACACCCACGTGCACTCACACCTGCATGGGAAAGGAAGGGAAGGGGGGGACACAGTGGGACAGACAACACACATGGCACAACGGGCACAGGGGGGAAGGGGGGGCTGGCCCAGGGGCAGGGCAGGACACAGGAAACAGCCCCCGGAACCCCCACAACAGCACAGTCCACACGGGCACCCCTACAGCTACATAGGCAGTCCCGGAATGGGGGGGAGGCGAAAGGCCAGGCCACAGGTACAGGGGGAAGCCACATGGAACAGGGAGCGGCCTGGGAATGGCCCAGGAGGCAGACAGGCACCCCAAGCGCCGGCCAGGGTGCATGGAGAGGATGCAGGAGAGCTGGAGCAGTGCAGGTGGTCCACAGATGCACACACACCACCGGGCAGATGTCGGGAGGCAAAGACCAGGGGCCCCAGAACCTTGCGGTCACGTAGGCACCCAAGGGGGGGGTCATGGGCACAGGCGGGAGCGATGGCGGATGCGGAAGGTCAGCAGCAACCCAGGGAGCTGGGTGGAGGCATGGAGAGCAGGACTCGGCCACAGGAGAAGGCAGTCATGGAGGGGAACACTGGTTGCAGAGGCAAATGGGGGGGGGCTGGAGGGGGCTTGGAGCCACAGGCAGGGGCAGTGGAACCCCAGGAAACAGGCAGCACAGTAGCAAGGCCGGGACATCATGGAGGAAGCAGGCACCGGCCCGTGGCAGCAGGGAGGAGGCGGGAGCTCTCTACGGGGCCACCAACAGGGGCACGGTAGGCACAGGGGCCTCACAGCCAGCTTCAGGGGGCAACAAAGGGGCCCGGGGCTGGGTGGCCCACCAGGTGAACAAATTGGGACCACTGAAGCATGCTCCGATGGTATCCCAGCAGAGGCATGTGGTGGGTGACCAGGTAGTAAGTCTCGAAGTGATCCTGCGCGGCGAGCTCCAACTGCACATTGAAATGGGACCACACACCAGACAGCACCGCCAGCTCCACCTCAGTGGGCTCAGACAAGCCATAGTCTGCAGCAGGGGGACACGGAAGGTGACTGAGCTCCAACAGCCGGTGATACACCACCCCATGCGATCACTGGTACCCATGGCCCCGTGAACACAGCCAAAGTAAGACATGGTCAGGGCAGGGCCCCCCTCATTCAGACAGGCCGTATAGGCGGCCAGGCTGCATAGGGACAAAGAAGACACAGTCTCCACCACCAACCACCCCACATGCGACCACCTCATCTCCAGGATGTGCCCATCAGGAAAGGGAATCAGGCCCAGGGTCTCCGCATGCAGCCGGCAATCAAGGGCACTCGCCTCATATCCAAAGTAGCGCAGCCCCGAGCTCAGACTTGCATAGGCACAGGACAGGCTGTCCGGGCAGTTCAGAAGCAATTGCACAACCGGGGAATGTCACAGGTCACACAGGGCCATGGTCTCGCGGAAGGTCCAACGATGGGGGGGCCCCATGGGTGCTGGGAGTCGGGAGCCTGGTGGAAGTGCAGCCAGCCATGGTCCAGGAAGCAAAGGAGACAAATTGCGAGGACAGAGGGGCCCCACAATCCCTGGAGGTTTGGGAGGGGATGCAGGGGGGCCTCAAGACCAGCCGATAAGGCCACCGGCCACAACATGGCATGGCAAGTGAGAGAGGCATGGGGTGTGAACCCAGCACAGCTGCAGGAACAGAGCGCACCGACAGGACAGCCTGCATGCTAATCAGGGCGGTGAGGACAACAGGCTGGCAACACTGAGAGGTGGGAGATTGATGACAGCAGGAATGCAGTTGCAGCCCGCACGTGCCCGGGCGCAGGCTGGACCGTGCGCCAGGCCCTTTTCAGGGACAGCAGGTGCATTCAATGGACTGCCCCCAGCTCCCCGGCATGCCCTCCATGCAGGAGCCTGGTTTAACAGTGTATTAGAGACATGTCAGTACCCAGATGTATGGAAAGGCCATATTATAGTCATGATCTATAAAAAGGGTAGTAAGGACAGACCAGAATCATACCAACCAATTAATCTATTAAACATCTCATGTAAAATCTTTGGACACCATCTGTTACAACATTTTACCAACTGGATTGAGGGTGAAAACCTACTTTCTGAGTCTCAGGCGGGGTTTAGGGATGGATGTTCCACACTGGACCACCTATTTATGTTTCAATATTTATACCACAAATGCCCCAAAGTAGTTAAAATAGAAGTATATGTAGCATTTATAGACCTAAAAGCTGCCTTTGACACCATTGGCAGGGGAACACTCTGGTCAAAGTTGCACAGATTAGGACTAGATCCCCCACTTCTGAGACTCATTATAGCTTACCACAAGAACACCTGGGCCCAAGTCCGTTATGGTATCCGGCGGGGAATTGACTGAAAAGTTTGTCACATGAAAAGGAGTCCATCAAGATTGTGTTCTTGCACCCATATTTTTTAATCTATATGTTAATGCCCTTATAAATGATATGTACAGCCCAGACTTTCATCCCCCCAAATTGCTAGATACTCCGGTTGGAGTCCTGAGGTATGTAGATGACACCATGATTATATCTAGGACTCCAATAGGTTTGCAGAGAGTGCTTGTTAGATTTGCAGATTTGTGCAAAAAGAATGAACTTCACATAGATACTGCTAAGACTAATATAGTGTTCTGGGGTGACAGAGCTAGATGTTTTTGTTGGAAAATAGACAATTGTATTCTTGAAACTCTAAAGGACTTTAGATATAGGGGGTTATCATTATGCCCCTCAGTCTTCTGGAAAAAACATCTGCTAGCAGCGAAATCTAGTGCCATGCATTCTGCTAGCGCTATTAGTAGATTTCATAATAACTATGGATTAAGCCGACCAAACAATCCTGGACTGAGGGACAATGCAGGCTCCCAGGCTGGGCGGGGCAGCTCTAGGAGGCGGGGAGCACAGCGTGCGGCAGAGGCAGCGGCAAAGCGAGCCTGGGGGAGCCTGAGGCGGCAGCGAGGGAACAGAAAAAGGCAGCGGTGGGAGCGGGCATCCCCAGCAGCAACACATGGCACCCTTCACTTCTGCTGATTGAAGGGCCGCCGGCAGGCTTGGTGATTGAGGACGGCGGTCCATGGGGATGCCTGGAGCCCCGAGAGCGTGGGCAGTTTGACTTTTGTCCTTTGTGCTCAGTTGGAAGAGCGTTGGAGGGGTGACTGTGTCTCTTCCCCCCCCCTCCCGTGTTGGGGCTTTGTTCCTGAAAATTGGAGGTTTCGGCTACTATGCTGCCGAAAGATAAGATCAAAAGCTCCAGAAAGCAGTCAACAAGTATTTTAGTCCCAGGTACTATGCAGTTGGGCCAGCAGAGACTTGAGAGTTATTACTCTTTAAGGTCTAAATCTCAGGCACCTGTGAGTATGGATACAGTTGGGTTTTCCGATTCTGTGTCTATGCTGGGGACTAACGAACTTGTGGGTTTAGAGGAACCTTGCAAAGACTTGTGCATTCCATCTCTGGAACTTGCCTCCTTGGATTCCTTTTTGACACAAGAGGTAGACTTGTCTACCTCAGATAGTGATGTTTCAACAGTTTTATCTGGTCCCTCCATTTGTGATTTACTTGGTAAACATATCCAGATGATGGGAGATCAATCCAAGAAATTATTAGAGAAATTGGAGGAACTGGTTTCCCTAATGAAAAATCAGCACTCAACCTTGATTAGAATGTTACATTCTCTTTTAGACAGTAGGTTCTCAAAATTAGGTTCGGCCAACAAGAATTCTTTGAAATTAGATCAAGGCACTATGACTGGGGTTTCAATATCTACCTTAAACAACAATGGTAATTCTGAGGGCAGTACTTTTCCACAGTACCAAGGCCCCGGGGTGGGGACTCCACAAGTTAATAGGCTTAGTCCTGGTGGTTGGGGCAGTCGCCCTTAGAATTTGTCCCTTACCAAATGGAGTGTTTCCCCTTTGGGACTCTAAGTGGGTCATAGTGTCTCATCTTGAATCCATCCTTGGCTGGATTCCACCAGGAGTCATGAGGTCATTCCAGGTTCTTCCCTCGCCTAGGTTTTTGCAGAGGCTGATTGTTTATTTCTCCATGCCTTATTTTGCTGATAGGGTTCTTTCACAAGCTTATTTGTTTTCTACTTGGGTGATTTATGTAGGAGAGGTTTTTAGGGACCTAAACATTCAGCCTTTAGTTTTGTGTTTACCCAATAATCTTGGGCTTTCTTCAGTTTTTAGTTCTCCAGTGGTTAAGAAGTCTCCAGCTGGTGATCTAAAGACGACATTACAGGTAATATCCCCCTGCCAGGGGGAGTCCATACAGGAAAGACTGCTGAAGCTGGCAGGGGGTTTGGATAAGAGCGTGGACTCCCTACTGGAGACTTTAACCTTAGACTTGGACACCTCTGCACATAAAAAAGAGCTGCAGATTGCAGTTGATAGCCATGATACTAGTTCCTCGAGTTTGTCTTCTCCCCAGACTCTAGCCCCATTGAAACTAACTAACTTGCATCAGCCCCCAGTAAGTCCCCAAGTAATAGCATCTACTCAACTAGGGGATATGGGAACAATTCCCGGCCAGAGATTAGTTCCTTAACAGGTTCTACCCTTGGCCTTGGTACAAGATAGTTCTGTATGATCCGTTCCTGGCTCTGGTTTTATAGAGTGTAAGATAGCTACTTGGAATATAGCAGGCTGGAGTTCTAGGCTTAGAGACCCGATTTTTATTCAACATGTGGGGAAGTTTTGTATTCTTTGTCTTAAAGAGACGTGGGAAGTTTGTTCCCTTAGTCTTCCTGAAGAGTTGTCTCAATATTTGGCCTATACCCTCCCTGCAATTTCTTTAGCAAACAGGGGCCATCCGTGTGGTGGCTTGGCCTCCCTGGTTCATATTAAGTTTCAGGGGTCAATAGTAGACGTTTTGAAGCATCCTTCCTTTCTTTGGGGTCTGGTTTTAGTACATGGGGTGGTGGTCTTGCATAATATTGAACGTGTATATTCCCCTCCCCCCAGAGCACTAAGATGTATGACCCCTCTGTTTGCTGTAATCTTGAGATAATTATAAAGAACCTAGGCAAAGCTTACCTTGGTAGTCCTCTGGTTATCTTGGGGGACTTTAATGCTAGACTTGGGACTAATGACCAGGATTTATCGGGCCATTGCCCTATCTATTGTGCTGCAGCCACACCTTTGTATGGCTAGCGGCGTTCCAAGGATAATACTATTAACGATCCGGGGGTTAATCTGGCAAAGTTGGTGGTAAACTGTAAATTGTGCCTATTGAATGGATCATGTTATGACGATACCATGGGAGAGTTTACTTTCTTAGGACCAAAAAGTTCAAGTGTTCTCGACATCGTAATGGTTTCTCCGGACATTTTTTCCCTTCTCAAAGGGTTTGAGATAGGGCAAGTGCGTTGTAGTGACCATCTACCCGTAGAATCTAGTTTTTCTTTTCCTAGTCCAGAGGGAACCTTGGTGAAGGCATTGCTTGGTATTCCCTCACATGACCAGGCCCAGGGTTTTTGTGCCCCAGCGTGAGGGAATTTTGTTCTCCCTGTTTTGGAAGGTTGGATGAATGAGGGTGAGGTTATTGCCCTGAAGGCCGTTATAATGACCAGTGAATCTAGCCAAAGGGTGAGCAAGGCCTTTGAAGTGCTTATGCAGCACCTTTTCCAGATTATTCAGATTGAACCTTCTTGTAACTTCAAGTATTTACACTCCCAGAATCAAGTATGGTATGATGGGGACTGTGTAATAGCCAGGAATTTGATAAAATCAATCTACATATCGTATCGCCAGGGTCGGGAACTTTGTTTACCACCATCTTATTTTCAGGCCAGGCGGGATTATTGGGCTCTAATGAAAAGGAAAAAGAGGGATTATTTCCAAATCAAATGGGCCTCTGTTATAGAGGCCACTCAGACGGGCAACTTCTGACTTTTCTGGAGGCTGCTAAAGGGGGTCTAAGCCTTTTATTAGTCAGAATTTATTTTCTATCCCGGTTCAAAAATGGGCAAATTACTTTAGGCAGATTTATGCACCCCCTGCAATAACAGTTACACTTGATCCTCTAGTTGAAAAAACATCTGTCCTTCCTGATTGGTCCCTTGTATGTGATCCCAAGGATCCCAATAGAGTCATGCAGGAATAGCAAGGCCCCAGGAAGGGATTTGGTACCTGTGGAATTTCTCAAATGCTTTAAAGTATGGTGGGTCCCTATGTTATCTGCGCTTTTCTCTGCAATTAACCAATCAGGAATTATTCCATCTATGTGGAAACTTGCTCTGGTAGTCCCCATCCACAAGAAGGGCCCGTTAACTGATCCTGCCAACTACAGGCCCATCAGTTTGCTATGTGTAATTGGCAAAATTTATGCCAAGTACCTGTTGGGCAGATTGAGGTTGTGGATGAGAACTTGCAAGATAATACATCCAGAGCAGGCAGGCTTTCAGGAGACGAGGGCGGTCATGGATCACTGTATAGTGCTTTCTCATATAATTGAGAAGTACAGACATCTTAATAAACGTTTTTTTGTGGCCTTCCTTGACCTCCGAATGGCCTTTGATACAGTCGATAGGGCTATTCTATGGAGTAAGTTGGCCAAATCTTCGATAGACCATCGATTGTTGTTCCTAATTCAGTTGATTGTTGTTCCTAATTTGGATTCTTCACTTGTAGTGAAATTGGGCCCGTGCGGCCATGTTTTGGAGAAGGTGGAGGTCCATAGGGGAGTGAGGCAGGGTTGTGTGCTGGCGCCTGCTCTTTTTAATCTTTTTTTTTAATGACGTAATTTCACAAATGGCTCAGATTTCATTCTTCCCCCCTCATCTTGGCCATCGCCATATTGGGTGTCTACTATTTGCGGATGATCTGGTTTTAATGTCCCAGACTCAGGTGGGGCTAAAAAGGCAGCTAGAGGCAATGTGTGACCGGGGTAGGGGGAGATGGAATACACGCACACAAGTTCACTTGCGACCACGGTCTCAAGTCCGGGGTTAGGGGCACGCGCCCTGCAGAAAGAATGCCCGTCAGGATAGTGTGTGGGTCGTTACCTCTAATTAAAGAGAACTGACCCCTATCATCATAGGGCGAGCGACAACCAGGAAACCGTGGTACACCCTGCCACTCGATTCTCACATATGCCAGGGGGTAAAAAGGGGGGAGAGGGGGCCAGGGAGGGGGAACCCCAAAGGGCAGGGGGCAAAAGGGGCACTTGCACCGGGGAGAAGGATTACCCAGGGAGGGGAGGAAACACTCAAGGGAAACACACTCACACGCTGCTGCACTCTCACACTCTGCAGTTCTCAGGTCTCAGGAAGGGAAGGTCCACTCGTTCTCCAAACATGCTCAGTCACTGGGTTTGTCAAGCACTCGAAAGCAATCAACAGGGGGCTGGTCTCTTAGCAATCACCAGCACCGCTGGTCTCAGGAAGGGAAGGTCCACTCGTTCTCCAAACATGCTCAGTCACTGGGTTTGTCAAGCACTCGAAAGCAATCAACAGGGGGCTGGTCTCTTAGCAATCACCAGCACCGCTGGTCTCAGGAAGGGAAGGTCCACTCGTTCTCCAAACATGCTCAGTCACTGGGTTTGTCAAGCACTCGAAAGCAATCAACAGGGGGCTGGTCTCTTAGCAATCACCAGCACCGCTGGTCTCAGGAAGGGAAGGTCCACTCGTTCTCCAAACATGCTCAGTCACTGGGTTTGTCAAGCACTCGAAAGCAATCAACAGGGGGCTGGTCTCTTAGCAATCACCAGCACCGCTGGTCTCAGGAAGGGAAGGTCCACTCGTTCTCCAAACATGCTCAGTCACTGGGTTTGTCAAGCACTCAAAAGCAATCAACAGGGGGCTGGTCTCTTAGCAATCACCAGCACTGCTGTCTCTGCGGTGCTGGCTTACGTACTGTGAGCCCTGCCCCTGTACGTGCCCTGAGGCATTCTGAATGCCGTAGCAGGGGCGGGGGCTTTCCCAGAACGCGCGCTGGCCCTGGGGGTGTGGCCGGCGCATGAACACCTAGAGCTGCGGGGCCTGTCGAGGCTGAGGGTTTTCCCCGATGTCAACCCGTGTCGGGGGCATGGCCGGTGAGCGTGCCTCCGCTCTCAGCGGTGACGGAGATTCCCGGGGTCGGAATTCTGCTGGGGGCGGGGACGAGGCGTCTGGCACCATGTCATGTTGCCGGGGGGGCCTACTGTGCGCTCGACCCCCCTAAGGACCATGCACCTTACAATACCCCCCCCTCGAGGCTGCCGAAAGGAGGTCTGAGATGGCCCAGGGCAACCTGGGTGGCGCAAATGAAACGCGCGCACTAGGCGGGGCGCCAAGACTTGCGTAGCGGGCTCCCAAGAGCGCTCATCAGGGCCATAGCCCACCCAGTCAACAAGATAGTAAAGCCTACCACGAAGTACCCGGGAGTCCAATACAGCCCGTACCTCAAATTCGGGCCCCAAGGGAGTCCGCGAAACGGGCCCGGGAGGAGGGTTCACCTGCAGGGACCGGCAAGCATTGGCCTTCTTGAGGAGAGAAATATGAAAGGTGGGGTGAATACGGACATGTGACGGGAGCTGGACCGTATAGGTAACGTTGTTAATGTGGCGCAGCACCGGATAGGGACCTATAAATTTGGCCGCTAATTTGGCCGAGGGACGTGCGGAGGGGTAGTGGTGCTGATCAACCCAGATGAGATCCCCGGGGTTAAGGGGTGGCGTGTCCTGTCGATGTTTATCAGCTTGGGTTTTATATTGCTGTCGGGCCTCCTGAGGGACACGTTTCGCTAGGGTTTGAGCCTCATGCATCTGTTGCACAAGGGCTCCTGCGGCTGGTACCAAGAGCGAGGGGACTTCTACTGACCCGATTTGCGGGTGTTAGCCATAAGTTACATAAAAGGGAGAGTTTCCAAGGGACGCACTGGAGGCATTATTATAGGGAAACTCTGCCAAGGGGAGCCATTGGTACCAATCGTCTTGTAGATAGTTAACATAACAACGAAGATATTGCTCCAAATTTTGGTTAACTCATTCCACTTGACCATTGGCTTGCGGGTGATACGCTGTCATAGGACTTAGTGTCACTTGAAGGGCTTGAAATAGAGCTCTCCAAAATCGAGAGGTAAATTGCGTCCCCCAATCGCTCACCATTTCCTTAGGGACTCCGTGGAGCTTAAGAACGTGGCGTATAAACAACAAGGCTGTTTTCTTCACGGTGGGTAGACCCTTACAGGCAATAAAGTGGGCCATCTTATAGAAATGGTCCACTACCACTAAGATGGTGGTATATTGACGGGAGGGAGGAAGTTCCACAATGAAATCCAAGCCCACCCATTGCCACGGTCCCGCAGGTATTGGACGTAGTTGTAACAGGCCTTGAGGCTTCTGGCGAGGGACCTTAGTTTGGGCGCACGTGGCACAGCTAGTCACATGCTGTTCAACATCCCGGGTCCATGACGGCCACCAAAAGGTCCTGTGGATCAATTGTTGTGTTCGCTCGACTCCGGGGTGACCCGCTGTTGGTGCTTCGTGGTGCGCCAAGAGGACCTGGGCCCGACATGAAGGGGGTACTACAATAAGTCCTTTCCGACAGTGGATCCCATCTTGGATGTTTATTTCAGGATCCTCTCCTACGGGGAGTTCGCATGCAGAAGCATCACGAAGAGCCGCAAGGGACAAGAAGGTGGCCGCAAAAGTTTTTGTGGGGAGGATGCGGCCCGGAGCCACTAGCTGACCTGGACGTTCCTCATAGTAGCGAGATAAGGCATCCGCTAGCACTTGCAATCGTCCTGGTCGGTATTTAATCCGGAAATCAAAACGAATGAAGAACAAAGCCCATCGTGCATGGCGGGCGTTAGAGATATGGGCAGTTTGCAAGAAGGTAAGGTTCTTATGGTCGGTGATTATGGTGACCGGATGGTTCGCACCTTCGAGGTAGTGGTGCCACACTTCGAAAGCCACCTTGATTGCGAGGAGCTCGCGATCCAGGATGTTATAGTTTCGTTCAGCTGGCGTCAACTGCCGCGAATAATACGCACAAGGCAGTAGCTTCTCTGTGGCTAGGGGGGCTTGGAGTAACACGGCTCCTATGGCTTGTCCGGATGCGTCCGCTTCTACAAAAATTGGCTGGGTGAAATCTGGATGTTGAAGTAAGGGGGCGGACGTAAAAGCCTTCTTTAGAAACTCAAAACTAAATTGTTGGTCCGTTCCCCATTGATACAGGGCATTCTTCTTCAGTAGTTGTGTAAGGGGGGTTGTAATCTCGGCATAGTGGGGGATGTATTGTCGGTAATAGTTCGTACTCCCCAAGAAGCATTGCAAGGCTTTTACCGTCTTGGGTGGTGGCCATTTTCGTAGTGCCTCGACTTTCTGCGGATCCATCATAACCCCCGTGGGGCTAATGATAAATCCTAAAAAACTAACTGATGAGATGTGAAACAGACACTTCTCTCTTTTACAATAGAGCCTATGGGCGCGCAGGCGCCGGAGAACTTCTCGGACGTGTTGCACATGTTGTTTCTTTGTGGATGAATAAATAAGGATATTGTCTAGATAGGCAATAACGTACACATCCAGGATGTCTCGGAAGATATCGTTGATAAAATGTTGAAAGGTCGCTGGGGCATTCGCGAGCCCAATTGGCATCACACGATATTCGAACAATCCGTAGCGTGTACGGAAGGCCGTCTTCCACTCGTCTCCGGCTCGGACCCGCAGCAGGTTATAAGCGCCCCGTAATTCGAGCTTTGTAAACACCTAGGCCCCTTGCAGGCGGTCCAGGAGTTCGGGGATGAGGGTAGCGGGTAGTGATTCTTGATGGTGATACTATTGAGGCCCCGGAAATCAATGCAGGGCCAAAGCCCCCCATCCTTCTTGGCGACAAAAAAAATAGGAGCCCGGGCAGGGGAATTCGAGTGGCAGATGAATCCCTGACGGAGACTCTCTTCCAGGTACTGTCGTAGGGCTTGCAGCTCGGGCTCCACCAAGGCATAGATTCATCCAAAGGGGGGTTCAGTCCCCGGGAGGAGTTCAATGGGGCAGTCGTACGGGCGGTGTGGGGGAAGTTCTAGTGCCCGTGTCTTACTAAAGACATCCTGAAAATCATGGTACTCCTCCGGGATAGGTTCCGGATTCTCGGTCTTGGTTGACAGAGGAGTATTTAGGGTGGCACAGCCCTGCACCTGCAGGCCCGACCACAGGCACCCCTGTGCACACTGGGGGGCCAAGAATTGAATTGTTTGTGTGGACCAGACAATGTGGGGGTCGTGGGTGCGTAACCACGAGGCTCCTAAGACTACACGGAAGAGGGGGGTACATACAAGGTCAAAGGAAATAAGTTCAGTGTGCTGCCCAATGTCGCAGTGCACCAAGGAGGCAGTGGTCATTATGGGTCCTGAAACCAAAGGGGATACATCAATGGAGTGGATGGACTCCAGGATATTCTTGGCCTGGGTGCAAAAACTCCGGGCATGGGCGAACTCCATGTCCATAAAATTTCCCGATGCCCCTGAGTCTATAAGGGCCCACATTACCAAAGAGCTCCGGGGGGACGTGGAGAGGGTAATGGGAACCTGAAAATGGGAGTCGCCCTTAAGGTTCCTAATGGGGTTTGTGGAATGGCTCAGAACCGAAACGGCCCCGGTCCGTCTTGGTTCTGGGCGTTTCCCGGGTCTCGCCGGTGTGGCGGCAAGGCGGGACATTCGCCTATAAAATGTGAAGGTTCCCCACAATAGAAGCATGAGCGCGAGACGCGACGGCGCTCGCGCTCCTCCTTCGTTAATGGGCCCCGAGAAGCCCCCAGCTGCATGGGCTCGGCTTCAGGGCTTTTGGGGACTCCTGGAAGCGGAAAGGGTTTACTAGGGATGGTCCTCGTATCTTGGCGTCGTTCCCTTCTACGCTCGGTCAACCTTTCCTCAATTTGTATGGCTAGATGAGCGATAGCCTCCGAGGTCTCTGGGAGGGCCACGAGGGTGAGCTGGTTCTTAATTTCATCACACAGACCCTTACGAAACATCACCCTTAATACGTTGTTGGGCCATTGCAATTCTAAGGCTAACTGTTGGAATCGAGTAACATAGTCCAACATGTTCCCCTTACTCTGTCGAAGGGACATAATCAAGGTCTCCGCATCTTGGTTGCGGTGGGGGTGATCAAACATAAAGGTAAATTCCTTTACAAAATTGTCATAGGCCTCCAAAAGGGGGCTATTTCCTTTTAACAATGTCGTAGCCCATTCCAGGGCGGTACCCCCTAAATTTCCGATAATAAAGGCCACCTTAATTTTATCGGAGCTATAGGTGTTAGGCTGCAGGGTGAATGTAAGGCGACACTGGGCCATAAATCCCTGGAACGTTCGCCTATCCCCATGGAACTTCTCTACCTGGGGGGCCTTGGGCTCCTGGGGAATAGCTCCAAGGGGAGCCAGGGGTGCCGCTACTACTGGCGGGGGTGGCACGGGTGCAGCCGCACCTTGAATCTGGGTCACTACCATAGCAATCTCGCCCTGCTTGGCCTTAAGGTCCTTGACCTCCATAGCCAGAGATTGCACGGAATGAATTAATTGTTTAATTTCGCTCGCTATATCCATTTTACTCAAGCCTGGGGTAGGGCCAAATAAGGGCTGGTGATTTGTGACCGGGGTAGGGGGAGATGGAATACACGCACACAAGTTCACTTGTGACCACGGTCTCAAGTCCGGGGTTAGGGGCACGCGCCCTGCAGAAAGAATGCCCGTCAAGATAGTGTGTGGGTCATTACCTCTAATTAAAGAGAACTGACCCCTATCATCATAGGGTGAGCGACAACCAGGAAACCGTGGTACACCCTGCCACTCGATTCTCACATATGCCAGGGGGTAAAAAGGGGGGAGAGGGGGAGCAAGTGAGGTCTTGTGCACGGGGCCAGGGAGGGGGAACCCCAAAGGGCAGGGGGCAAAAGGGGCACTTGCACCGGGGAGAAGGATTACCCAGGGAGGGGAGGAAACACTCAAGGGAAACACACTCACGTGCTGCTGCACTCTCACACTCTGCAGTTCTCAGGTCTCAGGAAGGGAAGGTCCACTCGTTCTCCAAACATGCTCAGTCACTGGGTTTGTCAAGCACTCGAAAGCAATCAACAGGGGGCCGGTCTCTTAGCAATCACCAGCACCGCTGTCTCTGCGGTGCTGGCTTATGTACTGTGAGCCCCGCCCCTGTACGTGCCCTGAGGCATTCTGAACGCCGTAGCAGGGGCGGGGGCTTTCCCAGAACGCGTGCCGGCCCTGGGGGTGTGACCGGCGCACGAACACCTAGAGCTGCGGGGCCTGTCGAGGCCTGAGGGTTTCCCCCGATGTCAGCCCATGTCAGGGGCGTGGCCGGTGAGCGTGCCTCCGCTCTCGGCGGTGATGGGGATTCCCGGGGTCGGAGTTCTGCTGGGGGCGGGGCCGAGGCATCCGGCGGCGCCGTGTCATGTTTCCGGGGGGGCCTACTGTGCGCTCGACCCCTCCTAAGGACCATGCACCTTACACAATGACTGTTTACTGTTGGGATAATAACCTTGAACTGAATTATTCAAAGTCCAAGGTTATGGTTTGTGCCAAATCTCTAAAGAAAAATCGCCACTCCTGGTTTATAGGGGGAAATGGAAATCCGATCGAGCAAGTGGAGCAGTTTAGATATTTGGGTATTTTATTCCATCACTCAGGGTGTTGGAAACCCCAAACAGAGGGGGCATGTTTAAAAGCTAAAAATTCAGCATTGGCAATTGGGAACTTTTAAAACCGTTCTGGCAGAGGAGCCTATAAAATGGCACTACGAGCTTTTAATAGCAAGTCCTCGGCCCAGTTCCTTTTTGGGGCTGAGCTATGGGCTCCTTTCACTACATCTAGTGTGGATAGAGTCCAAGGGAAATCCTTGAAGACCTTGCTCATAGTGCCTGGGGGCACCCCAGGAGCGGCTATATGTATAGAAATGGGGCAACGGAAATGGACATTTAGAGCTTGGGCTGCAGCCCATAGAGCATGGCTTAAAATATATGAACTGGACCCAAAGGGTCTTTTTTCTTGCCTCTTGGAGGATTCATTTCAATGTAAACATCTGCAAGCTGTTGAGTCCCACCTGACCTCTTTAGGTCTATCTAAGATCTACCTTCTGTCTAGGGGTCCCCTTCAAGCTTTGGCCGGGGTTAGAGTGCGATGGCAGGACATAGACCAACAGGCAGAGTGGGAAAGGATGGGCTTATCAAACCATTTGAGTCACTATTTAACTTGGCTCCTGAATTAGATACTCTGGCCTGGTATCTTTCAGCCGATATACCCCCAAGAGGAAAGTGGTTAATAATGGCAGCCAGGTGAAATGCTCTTCCAACAAAGCTTCTAGAGGACCGCTTTAAGAAACTACCTATAGCCCAAAGGTTGTGTCCCTATGACCAAGAGGAGGTCGAATCAACTAGCCATGTGCTATTTAGGTGCCATTTATATGACGATTTGCACACTGAAACTTTGCAGCCTTTTTTGATGTCGTATTCAGATTGGACGGATGACTTTATGAGAGATAAGTTCCTGGGTGATCGAAATCAAGAGAAAATTTGTGCTGTTGCTAGGTTCCTTACCTCTGCTTTTGTTAGGCGGAAACATTTTCTGGAGTTTATTTTGGTTGATTCACTTATGTCGATCAGATTAAAATAATTTCTGATTGATCACAATGTAACCTGTATGGACTGATGCTAGTATGCTGTTTACCTATTCTATAATTTTATGGATTGTATGTTTGTGTTTGGGCTATGGCCGTGAGCCTGCCCTAATAAATTTGATTACCTACCTACCATAATAACTATGCTAGGAAATCAATAATGGCCACTCTCCATGTTTTTCAGGCAAAAGCCTCTTCTCAGATTCTCTATGGTTCTGAGGTATGGGGCTTTGTGGCAGAAGAGGATATAAATATACACCAAAACAAATTTCTGAGGGGTTTGCATGGTCTCTCATCTTCAATGCCGGTGGCATTTATGAGGCTTGAGTCTGGCTTGCCTATATATGATTAACAGGATACTGGTTTAAGATGCTGGCACTTTCTCCCACACATTACCCCAAAATGTGTTTTTTGGAGGATAGAGAACGCTCACATTTCCATCATTCACCCTGGTTGAAATTTGTGAACCGTGCTATGAATATGATTGGACTAGGATACTATGTAAATGATAACCAAAGGCTGTTTACTCCATCAGAAAGGACCATGGTGGTGCAAAGATTGACAGACATCTCTTGGCAGGAAGATGTAGTCTCTATTAGATTCAGGGTGATTTCAGATGTTACGTTTGTGGCATTCACAACAGTCAACCTCAGTCAAATGCGGGCGGTGGTGAAAGAGCCGTGCATGTCTGTTGACCCACATCCAGATGTTCACCACTGTCAAACACAGGCTTGGGTGATCTTCTGTAAATATTTTCAGATGTGATGGCGCACTGTGCCATCATGTTTTGATACTGCCTGGGGTGAGGGCTCTCACCTCGGGCAGGATTCGGCTTGGCTGCCAAACAGACATGTCTGAGAGAAGGCAGGGCCTGAGAGAAGGCAGGGCGACGTGTGGATGTGGGTCCACAATGCCTTGTCCCCCGCACTGCTGAGCATGGCCCACTCTCCTCCCTGATGGGCAGTCATGGCAGCCTATGAGGCGACTGTGCCCACCCAGAACAGCCCCAGACCATGACCAGGGTCTGGTAGAGAAGGGCATCAAATATGATGGCCCACTCTACCCTGGTCCAAAGTTGTGTTGTACAGGCTGCAGCAGCACATAGCCCGAGCAATTTGTAATTTATTAAAGATCAGCTTTTGCCATAATTCAATAAAATCAACACAAAAATGCAACACAATAAAACATCACAAAACTGCCCAACAATGGACTGGTAAAACATGCCAAACAAAACCAGAAAATAAGATAATTGCAAATTGAATTACTGTCAGTAAGACAACCCTTATCTCTATGTACAGAATATTATGACTAAGAAGTCAGGCATTCACAAGGTTTTCCTTAACCATAGTATTTCGATGGGCTTAAAATGTATACTTGAGTCCTGGTGCGATTGCAAATGATCTTTTAAGAAAAATACAGCAAAAGATTATTTGATCAGACAAACTGTCAATCAGATTTAGGGTAGGCAGATGCAGGAGATCATAATGCATAGGCTATCTGCTGGGATTTTCCTCTTTTACTTCCACAACTACAAAGGATCTACAAAAGTAATGGTACTGGAGACTTTCCTTCTAATAGCTTCAGCTTTTAAGGCAAAAACCACTAAGTTAGATAGGATATTGATTTCTTCATAAGAAGAGAGCCAAATTAATTTTTCTCAGTTGGTGAAATACCTATGGCGTGACAAATTAGTTGGTAGATATGATTTCCTAATTCCTCTTCGGGGGAAGAGAAAAGTGTCCTAGACAGGACACTATGATTTCCTAATTCCTCTTCGGGGGAAGAGAAAAGTGTCCTAGACGGGACAGTAAAACCACTATTGAAAGGCATGGAAGCCTAGCCAAGTGATTTCCATTTATTTCAATGGGAAACTAATGCAAAATTAAAATTAAAATTAAAAAAAGGGAAACAATACATTTTTGGAAACAAAAATAAATGAAATTTTAAAAATAAAAATGAAAGGGAAAACGAAAATGAATGATGTTCCTTCTGCATACCCTGAGTCTCAAGTGATGTTAATTGAATTTTACAGAAAAACATAGCACTTTACCCTATGCTGATGGGTAAAGAAAGTGTGGGGGAGAGCCTCTTTGCCCTGCCTCCTTTTGATGTGCCCTTACCCAACCACCTCTGAAAGAAAAAAATTGTAGCAAGGTCATAGATAACCCAAGGAAATAGCGACGTCACCCAGAACCCAGCGATAGTGGGTCAAAACCACAAAAGTGTAGTAATACCAAAGCAGGAGGTGTAATATCCCTAGTCTTGAGCTCCATTAATCTGCATGTCTTTGTGGCTGTCTGAGGTCATGGGACTATAGTGAAGCCTCAAAATGGAATCACAGAGGCAAAAAGTTTGGGAACCATTGCCTTAGACTGACAGCAGCTCTCCCCAGCCATGACATATCGAGGCATGCAATAAGTAAAAGTCTAGAATCATGGAGCCAGATCTGAACTCTAATACGTTATCACAAACAGACTGATTCTGTGGAGAAACACACCTATTTGGTAGTAGTGTGAAAACTATGGGAAACGTGGAGAACATTAAAAATGCTAGCTAAAGCTTCAAATGTAATTGCATCAGAAACACAGGGATTAAGTTATTAGCACAAAAAAATCCAGTACTTTTAAAGATAAGCCAAGAAAGACTAGGTTAATCAAATGTCACACTGACACTGGCAATCATGATCTTATTGCCCAGATGCCTTGCAGAGCTTCACCTGCTAGGGAAAAAAGGTAGAGAGGATCAGTTGAATGAAATGTTAAAAGAGGACATTATCTCTGGTGTTTGTAGTTCATGGGTATCTCCACTTGTATTAATAAATTTCCTCTGGTGAATGGTTTTATATGGACTCTAGGAAATTAAACAATGTCACTCAAGAAGATCAATATCCACTGCCTGGGGTTGATGACTCACTAAATGTTCTAAGTCAAGCCAGGCACATTAGAACCTCAGATGTATCAAAGAACTACTGGCAAATGACTCAAGATATTCAGAGTAAGTTGAAAACTGTCTTTGTGCTATCATTTTAAAATCATGTCCTTTAATTCACCTGCAGATTTTCAGAGATTAATGAGCCATGCTATGGCAGCTTTAATTTACAAAATGTATGTTTTCTATTTAGATGACTTAACAGAAACATTTCCCATTTTAAAGATGCAGCCACAGCAGCAGCTTTTACAAGATTTAGAAGTATTTGATAGACTATGAAAAGCACAGATTATCCTTATATTAGAAAAATGTCAATTATACTTTCTCTGACCAGAATAGTATGGAAGGATTAAGAGCAGCTTTCCATAAATGCGAAAGTGGCTCAAAACATGGGCTCTCGTAGTCAATTAACAGAAATCAGGTCATTTACAGGAACCATCAGGTGTCATTGAAACTGGATGCTTGACTGTTCTGTTAAAGCTTCCCTTTCAGTCAAGATGTGCCTTTTGTGCAGACTCTGATACACTATCATTCACAAACAGAGTCAAAAAGTGTTTGTCAGCTGTTTTAGTATATTCACATTTTTAATTCTCATTCAAATAGCTTTTGGTGGCTTAGACCTGTAGTTGGAATGCTTCCCATAAAGAAGTATACAGTGGAGTAGCTTAATTGTTCTTTCAGTTCATAAAAGGAAAACAATAGCATAGGAAGTGTTAGTTTAGTCCCTTTGTTCATCTGAATGTTTCGTCCTCTACGAGCAGTTAAAATAGCAATCCTCCAAATGGTTAACCAGAGCTAGCAATTAGCATGGGCACACATTCTATTCACTTCAGTGAGTCTTGTGCCCACATTAAGTTCAGATGAAAATTTTTCTTCATTCCAGTAGAATTAATCTCATTGCCAAAACGTTTTTCCTGAATTTCAGTCAAAATTGGGGAAAATAGCATAAATAGCTATTTGTCAAGTTGGCAGGGGTCCGTGGACATTGAGTGGTATGGTTGCAGGGCGCTCTTCACGCAATGTGCCTGGGGAGTGCTTCAAATGAGCGTCTCCGAGCATTGCTGCCCCATCCATGGAATAAATATATACCATTCCAAACAGAGGCCAAATAGTAACATACATCACAAGGGCAAATACTTCAAAGGAGTTTTAAACAAGATACATTTATATATCAACGAGGGTGAGACAATATAAACGAACAAGGCACAAACCAAAGAACCATACAGGAATCAGGAGCTAATGACTACAAAAGTTACAGCTTTTGCTGATACTTTGACTCTGTGGATCAAGTTACAACTTTTGTTGACACTCTGAAGATTGCTTATTGAGACAACGTCAGTAAAGAACCCCCAAAGAAGCTGCAGTGGCAGTGAAACGTTTGTTGGGACTTGTTTGATCTTTTTGCCTTACTGTTTTCCCCTTTGGGTATTTGGGACCCAGTCTGCTTTGAATCCATTTGGGAATATTGAGTTTTTGTAGTCATTAGCTCTTGATTCCTGTATGGTTCTTTGGTTTGTGCCTTGTTCGTTTATATTGTCTCACTCTCGTTGATATATAAATGTATCTTGTTTAAAACTCCTTTGAAGTATTTGCCCTTGTGATGTATGTTACTATTTGGCCTCCGTTTGGAATGGTATATATTTATTCCTAGTGGTTATTTTTA
>QEPC01007800.1:2188542-2215959 GCA_003113815.1 Sphenodon punctatus
AATTGGTTAAAAAACCTTGAAGCTGTGGTCAGTTCTCTCTATAATCTGACAATTAATTTTGATGGAAATATGAGGTTTTGTTCAAACTTTGAAGGAAATCTGACTCTCTGTTCAGTCTCAGAATTAAGAGAGTCAATTAGAATCCTGTGTATTTCCATGCTAACTGATGTCATCAGCGTCACTGTTCAGGAGTGTCAGCTTCTGGCAAACTTTGCTTTAAGAAGGGAGACACTAGCTTTGCTTTTTCAGATTGAAATCCTACACTATGTTGCGGTTTCTCTCTCACCATCATGGCAGAAAAAGGGAAGAACTGGGAAGAATGTAATGTATTATTCTTGATATCTTTGAGACAATGAATTGAGCGTATGTTAAGCTTTTAGAAGCTATTTTCTTAAAATAGAAATGTTTTTTAGATCATGTGACTTTGATTGGTTATCAATACCATTCTATGTAAGCTACTGATATTTTCTATTTAAATTTAAGTAAACTATGTCTATTTTAAAAAATATATTCTGAGTCTCATGTTCCATTTATTTATAAATATATTGTCATTTTACAATACTTGCTTTACTGGCTTGGCATCAAAGTAAAGTGTAAACTCATTTTATACGACTTGGAAAAGAGTGGCCCAATCCAGTTAGACCAGATCTTCTGGGAAACATAGCTCTCTTTCCTTTTGTAAAAAAGAGACACGCAACGCAACAATGCATGGACATGTCTCATTTGAAAACACCCTCTGTGGTGCCTAGGAGAAGAGGGGATTAATGGAGCGGCTGCATGCCGAGGATCCTGCTGAGTCCATCTGAAGTGGACCCAGGTGGGACTGCTTGGATGCGGAGCTGCACCCTGGAACAGTTCTAAATTAGATGGTATCAGTCAGGAAAACTATCTTGGTGTCATTGTGGACAATTCATTGAAAACATCTGCTCACTGTGCAGCAGTGGGCAAAAAGGCAAACAGAATATTATGAATGATTCAGAAAGGGATAGAGAATGGGTTACTATATCTCCCCTTTAAAAAAGGACGCTTATGAAAAATACATGGTGCAGGACTGCATTGGTTTCAATGCAGCCCGACAACATGTATTTTTCATAAGCATCCTCTTTTAAAGGAGAGATATAGTAACCCTAATAGAGAATAAAACTGAAACAATCATAATGCCAATATTTAAATCTATGGTATGACTACACCTGGACTATTTTGTGCAATTCTGGTTACCCCATCGCATAGAAGATATAGTAGAACTGGGAAATGGCAGAGAAGAGCAACAAAAATGATCAAAGGTATGGAATAAGAACATAAAAAGTGCCATACTGAGTCAGATCAATGATCCATCTAGCCCAGCATCCTGTCTCCGGCAGTGGCCAATCACGGTGGCTTGGGAGAAGCACCCAACAGGTCACAATGGGGGAGCCATTCCCTGTTGTTTTCCCTCAGCTCCCATCATGTTCCCTGATCCTGTCTGGTTAATAGCTGCTAATGGACCTATCTTCCAGAAACTTGTCCAAACCTCTTTTAAACTCAGCTATAAAGTACTGGCCCTTACCACAGCCTCTGGCAGTAGATTCCACAACCCAGTTATACACTGAGTGAAAAAATACTTTCTTTTATTTGTTTTAAACTTGCCACCCATGAGTTTCATGGAGTGTCCCCTAGGTCTAGTACTAGCTGAGAGGGTAAATAAATGCTCCTTGTTTATTAGTTCCACCACCTCTGTCATATCTCCTCTCAGTCATCTCTTCTCTAAAGTGAAGAGCCCCAACCTACCAAGCCTCTCCTCATACGGAGGCCCTTCCATGCCCTTGATCATTTTTGTTGCCCTTCTCTGTACTTTTTCTAGTTCAGCTATGTCTTTTTTGAGATGGAGTGACCAGAACTGCACACAATATTTGAGGTGCGGTCGCACCATTGATTTGTATAGAGACATTATGACCGCCTCAGTTTTATTCTCTATCCCCTTCTGAATGATTCCTAACATTCTGTTTACTTTTTTGACTACTGATGCACAATGTGCTGTGGATTTCATTGTATTGTCCACAACCACCCCCAGATCCTTTTCCTGAGTGGTAACTCCTAGCTTAGTACCCAGCATCATGTACGCATAGTTTGGATTATTTTTCCCTACGTGCATCACTTTGCACTTGTCCACATGAAATCTCATTTGCCATTTAGATGCCCAGGCACCTAGTGTCGTAAGATCCCATTGCAGTTCCTCACACTCTGCTTGTGTTTTAACTACCTTGAATAACTTGGTGTCAGTAGGGACATGCAAACCGAGTTTGGGGGTTCAGGGTTTGGCCTGAACTCGGGGTGTTCAGCCAATTAATAAACGCCCTGAATCCGAACTGTCCCCTGCCCGAATCTTTGAACAAAGTTTGGGTTCAGAACCTGTTCGGGGTGGGGGACAGGGGGGAACCCAGTTTTCCCTCCCCCCTCCAGGCTGCACAGGTGGAAGGGGCACCAGGGCTCACCCCCCAACCACCCTCCCCAGTCTGGTAATATTATTTTTTAAATGTCCCACCACCTGAGGGATCGACCTACCTTGTGGTGCTGGGACTCTGGCCCTGGGTCTGACGGTGGCGGGTCCGGCGGTAGTGATGGTCTGGAGCACTTCAGGCCTCTACTAGGCCTTTCGGGTCACAGGCCTAGTAGAGGCCTGAAGTGCTCCGGAGTGCCGCCACCGCCAGACCCGCCCCCGCCACCACCACCACCAGCGGACCTGGAGCCCAACTTGCCTGGTAGTGCCGGGGCTCTGGCTCCGGGCCTGGCAGTGGCAATGGCAGTGGGTCCGGTGGCAGCGGCGTTTCGAGTGCTTCAGACCTCTAATAGGCCTTCCGGGTGACCCGGAAGGCCTAGAAGAGGCCTGAAGCACTTCCGGAGCACCACTGTCACTGGACCTGCTGTTGTTGCCATCGCTGCCACCACTGTACCCAGGACTGGAACTCCAGCACCACCAGGTAGGTCAATCCCTGGGATGGGGTTTAAAAATAAATAAATTTCCGGACTGGGCAGGGGGAGGTGAGCCCAGCACCCCTTCCACCCACGCAGCCTGGAGGGGGGAGGGAAAACCAGGTCCCCCCAGAATGGGTTCTCCCACCTGAACCCGTTCGGGATGAACAGCCCGAACCTGAATGGTTTCGGGGGGGCCAAAACCCAAACGGGACGAACACTGAACCCCCCCGGTGTTCGCACATCCCTAGGTGTCGTCTGCAAATTTGATTACTTCACTCTTAACACCCATTTCCAAATAATTAATGAATACATTAAACAGCACCGGTCACAATACAGATCCTTGAGGCACACCACTTTTTACATCTCTCCATTGTCAAAACTGACCATTTAGTCCTACCCTTTGCTTTCTATCTTTCAACCAGTTTCTGATCCATAGTAAGACACTATCTCCTATCCCATGACTTTTTAGTTTTCTCAAGAGTCTCTCATGAGAGACCTTAGAAAATACTTTCTGGAAATCCAGGTACACTATATCGACTGGGTTTCCCTTGTCCATATGCTTATTTACACCCACAACGAATTCCAACAGGTTAGTGAGGCATGACTTAACTTTACTAAATCCGTGTTGACTCTTCCCCATTAAGCCATGTTTGTCAACATGCCCTGTAATTCTGTCCTTAATGATTATTTCCACCATTTTGCCCACCACAGATGTCAAGCTTACTGGTCTGTAGTTTCCAGGATCTCTCTGGATCCCTTTTTAAATATCGGGGTTACATTTGTCACCCTCCAGTCCTCAGGTACAGTGGCAGATTTTAGTGACAGGTTACAAATAGGTCTGCGATTTCATATATGAGTTCCTTCAGAAATCTGGGGTGAATGCCAGATGAGGGGAGGCTCAATAGATGTGGTTTACATATGAGGGGAGGCTCAATAGATTAAAGCACTTCAACGTGGAGACTAGTGAGAAGGGATATGATAGAAGTTTACAAAATTTGTAGTGATGTGGAACAATTAAATTGGGGTTGAACCGTTATTTACCCTCTCAAATAATATTGGAATGAACAACTTTCTATGAAACTAACGGGCAGCAGGTTTAGAATAAATAAAATGAAATGGAATAATAGGGTGATTTCAGACGTTATGCCACCACGGTCAGCCATGGTGAATCCCTGACCGTGATGGTGTAACTTCTGTTGGGCCGAAAATTGATTCCCGCCAAATGTTCACCCCCAGCGGGAATCACTTTGAGCATGCTTTTGGAGGTCCGGGCAGCCGGACCTCTGAAAGCGTGGTCAAAGTGATTCCCATCGGGGGTGAACACCCGGCGGGAATAATTTTTTGGCCCAACAGACGTGACGTTACCACAGTCAACCACGGCGGGATTCACTGTGGTTGACCGTGGAAATGTCATGTCTGGTCCTGGACCATGGCCCGGAATCGGCGTCCGTGCCCGCTGCCGATTCCGGGTCATGGTCAATACCCCGGCTGGCGGGTGGCCTCGGGAGCATGGGGGGGCAGGGCTGTGTGGCCACACGTTGTGCCACACAGCCCCGCCCCCTCCCCTGAGTCCCCTCTGGAATCAACCGGCATGTCTGTTGATGGGGTGTTTTGATTCTAGAGGGGAATCAAATGGTGATTCCGTGCCGGGGCCAATGGGTGCCCCAGTACATCGGAAATCACCCATAGAATCTTAGAGATGAGAGTGACCATGTGGTCATCTAGTCCACCCACTTCTTAGATTCAGGATTACTACAGCTCCAACATGCCTGATAGATGGTTGTCTATGAAAGCCTACAACTCTCCTAGGCAATTTGATCCATTGCTGCACAACTCTTACCGTTATGAAGTTTTTCTTCATATTTAACCGAACTCCATCCTCTTGTAATTTGAGCCCATTATTTCTAGTCCTGCCTTCCATAGCAATGCAGAACAGTCCTGCCATCTTCGCGGAAGCCCTTTAGATATTTGAAGGTTGCTATCATGCCCCCTATTAATCTTCTCTCCGCTAAGCTAAATGTATCCAGTTTCTTCAACCTTTTATCCTAAGATTTCTTTTCCGGACTCTGTATCATCTTTCTTGTCCTCCTTTGGACTGGTCAATGTTCTTCTTTAATTGAGGTACTCAAAACTGGACACAATACTCCAGGTGAGGTCTGACGAGTGCTGAAGAAAGTGGGATTATTACTTCCTCTGACTTGGAAACAATCACTTCTGACTGTTAATGCAGCAAAAAATGCAGTCACCTTTTTTTGCAGCTGCATTACATTGCTGACTCTAATCAACCCTAATCCCTACTTTTTCATTCAATGCACAATTAACTTGTGGAACATTTGCCAGAGGATGTTGCAAAGATCAATAGATAAGTGGATTTTACAAAGAAGGTTTGATAAGTTCTGAGAGGCTAGGTCCATAAATGGCTATTTGTCAAGCTGGCTGGGGAAAGGAACCTCTGACTGGTGTCAGCAACTGGCAGTATATATCAGGGAATGGCTCACTTCATTATGATCTGTAGTGATCAAAGGTGGCCACCATCAGAGGAAGGATGCGGGGATGGATGGGCAATTGGTCTGACCCATTATGGCACTTCTTCTGTTCAAAAATTGGGAAGGTATTTTAATAAAACTGAATCCAAGTCCATACCCGTACTCAGTGGCTCACAGGGACAGTTCATCCATTAGGATGCTCAGAGTGCTGCCCTGGCAACTGTACTAATGGGGGAACTTTTGTACTGGCTACTCCAGGTGGCTCAGACCTTTCTTTTGATAGTCTCAAACTAGATAGGAAGAAAATTAAATTCCATAAAACTAGCTCTCTCTTGGTCCAGAGTAAATGCAATATTCCAAAAAGGAGTACGTTTTAATAAAGCATTCCATGAAAGCTGAAAGGGCATTTTAGCACAATTCTTAAACATTTCATAAGCTCATCATGTATGTTTGGAGCTGTACAGACACTGTGAGCAATCATGGTGCTTGATTATTTAATTTACCATAGTGACTATAAAATGAACTGGGTGAATGATAAGTGAATTACGGTATCTGGAATGCACGTGATGTAATAGTCAAGTGCACTGGGGGCAAATGAGGGCCTGAGTTTCTCCTCTAATTCTGAATGTCTTGCTTGTGGGTGACCTTAATGTAGTCTAGGTTGTTCAGTCACTTCAGTATACTCAAATTATGCTGTGTCAACTCATGCGCTCTAGGGTGGTAGTGAAAGGAAGGATATGTACACCTCTTTCTTGCTGATGACGTTCTTTGAGCTCTCTGTGGGACTGCTAGCATGACTGGGAATGAAGAACAACCCCAAATGTACCAATTTACCACTAATAAGCAAATTCACCTTTTATAATGCTGGAGTAATACCTGCTCAGACATAACAGTTCCAGCCATCATCACATGTCTATGGTTTCTCATCTGATTTTTGTGTGTTTCATCTACACGATGTCTAGTCAAGCAGTGCAGTCAAGCATTGCTTAAGACTTACCTCATCTATCCTGGACCATTTTTTGTATGCTTCTCTGTGTTGTTGAGTCCCATAAGCTTTCCCTCTCTGACTACTGTTTAACGGAGCGATTCTTTCAGTCAACCCCTTTTGCCTATTCCTCGCAAACTGTATCCATTGATTTGTTTGCCATGACAGATACTCTGGATTTCTTCTTAACACTTATCCCAGACAGTTCTATCTTCTCTTTTAGATCACTTGGGAATGAGTGACTGTTGGGCCCTCTGACCAATACAGGAATTAATTATAAATTCATTCCATTTAACCCCACATATTTTCTTCAGGCATTTACTCTCCAGGTCATATCGACATAATCTCTTTGTCTTTGGTTGAGTATTAGAGGTAGTATTTAAGTATGAGATATTCAGAGGGGATTCACACGTGTGTTTAAATCGCACAGCTGCCTCGGCGGCATCGTGCGATTTAAAGAACCCCGCACTTCCGGGTTAGTGTGAATGCGGTGAGCGCGCACATTTCCACTTAGCCCAAATGTTTGGAGTGCGGTTTGAAAAGCTGCTCGGAGAAACTTTTCAAACCGCACTCCAAACATTCAGGCTAAGTGGAAATGTGCGAGCTCACCGCATTCACACTAACCCGGAAGTGCGGGGTTCTTTAAATTGCACAATGCCGCCGAGGCAGCTGTGAGATTTAAACACACATGTGAATCCGCCCTTAGTGTTCAGTGAGATTAATTACATGCATGTAAGATTTTTGATCCGGAGGTCATGTGGACCTCTGCATTTTCAACGTAATTGTCAATAAACATAACAAGGAATCTGAAAGGCATAACTTTGGACATACCGTTCCTTGGTGCTCAGCAGTGGTAGCAAAGTCAATAGAAGATCACATATAATGTGATCAAATAGCCTATTCTGCATTGACCAAGAATATCCAATTCTTCGCTCACATATTTAGTATTATGGCAGGTGAAGGTTTGAAGAAAATGTTGCTTTGAAGTTTGTTGAGGCAGTGTTATATGGATGGATGGGATGCTCTGACTTACGTTAGTCTGAGAATAACTGATATGGAAGGAGAGAATTGCTGAACAGTGGACTTGAGAATGGCGGAGATGGCTGAGTAGATAGGAGCACTGCTGAAGAGCTCTCTAGCTGCAGAAAGTTAGATAAGGATACAGATTAAAGCCACTGACTTTAAAAAATCAAATATAGGTGGTTTATTCCTTGGAGCATGTACTCAAGACCAATTAGATTTTTTTATAAGAATCCAGAGCTGGTCTTTTGGGGCTAGTGAAGACTGTGGTTTCCCTAGGGGCTTAGGACCACATATCTGATTTGTAGAATCAGATTTTTCACTTTGTGAAAAAATATTTCTTTGCTCATTTATTGGAAAGGAAGCCTACAGAATATAAACTGATGCAAGCCACTTACTGGAACTGAAAACCTGTCACATATATTTTCTAATATCACAGCCACCCAAGACCGCGCTTTAGGGGCATTCATTCCATAGGCCTAGGTAATTTGATTTTTGACAAGACAAATCAGTTCATAGCTGTAAGAATATGCTCCCCAAGCTACTACTAATTACATTTATGCTTCCAAAAGCTTCTTATTAGTCAGCTGCCTGTGTCTGAGCCAGATCCTCTCTCAAGAAACCAACCGAACTAATGACAAGGGGGACAACCATGTAGTATTAGGGACAGCCTGGTTTTATGGAATAAATAAAGAACTGAGAGTATGAGACAATCATGTCACTTTATTTAACCAGAATTTTTTTTAATGTTTTTATTTTGTTTCATTTTGTCACAACCTTTTAAGAGGCTGAATGGGATGATCCTGGTTATTACAGTCTGGTTAGACTGACATAGATCATAAGCATAATAATGAATAAGCTAATGTGAGAGTCAATCAACAATGGTTCAAAGGGTAGAATATAATTAATACCAGTTAGCAGGGCTTTGTGGAAAATAGGTCATGTCAAGTTATGGCTGAAAAGAGAATCAAATTTGTTTCTTGTGAAAATCTTGCAAGAATTGAGAATCATTATTGAGATCATGAGTGAGAATCTCAGCAAAATTTACTTTTTACCATGACTTACCATGTACCGTATACCAATTTACCATATACTGTTTACCATATACCACTTTCATCTCAGTAATGTGCATGTGCAAAATCTCTGCTGCAGCTGTTCTTCCTGGTAATGTGCATGAACAGCCTCTTCCAAGATGGTGCTGGCAGCATTGCCAATATTTAGGAAAAGGGAAGCCATTTAGTGCATGTGTATTACTGGGACGAATGCAATACATGGTAAGGGGTACACGGTAAATCGGTATATGGTAATTGGCATCTCATGGTAAATGGGAAATCACAGCAAACCATGAAAAATTCTCGACCAAGAAAGTGTTGAGAACCAGGGGGTTTCTCATTTCTCTAAAAATGAGCTGAGTCTGAGAATCATGATTTTAGGTGAGAACTGAGAGAAAATCGAGATCGAGTTTCAGCCTGATGTCAAACAAACCTGATTTCATTTTTTAAAGCGGTTACAAGTAGTTGTGCTGATATAATAGAGTCCTATAAGGCATTCAACTTGTATTGTATTCTAGTTTTTAAATTAGCATTTTGTACAACTTCAAAACATGACATCTTTCAGGCATGGCATAGGTGCCATGCATTCTGCTTAATAGCAGGGGCTTGGCTAGATAACCTTTGGCCTTCCTTCCAGCTCTAGGATTCTAAAACAAATGTTAAAGGGATTAGAAACTGGCTGACTGGAAGATCTCAACAAGTAATTGAAAAACAAAGTATCATAAAATGGAAATTTTCTTTTAGAGGGACCTCACAAGACTACCCAATACTCTCCAGTATTTTTACTGATGATCTGGAATAAAATTATGGATGATAAAATTGCAGAGGATAGCAAAATTATCGTGCACAAATTGAGAGAACTGAAAATAATAATGAAGGCAGGGATGTTTTATTTATTTATTTATTTATTTATTTAATGGATTTGTACCCTGCCCCTCCTGCAAAGCAGCCCAGGGCGGCTTCCAGCAATAAAATACAATAAAAACAATTTAAAACATTTCATAACAATAATATTAAAATATTAAAACAGGACTAAATATCAGACTGATCTGTATCTCCTGGCAAGCTGGACCCATTCTAAGAATGAACAATACAAGGTTTCACATGTAGGACAAATTAAAATTAGAATAAGGCCAAAAAAAAGAAAAAAAAAATTACCAGTGAGGGGATTCACCACTACCAAAGGGAATGATGGATTTTCCATTCCTTGCATTCTTCAAATCAGGATGAGGCACCCTTTTAAAAGGTATGTGTTTGCCAAATACTGCCTTCCAAGTTTCATATATTAATAACCAGGGGAAATTAAATTGCCTTGTGTTAAACAAGAAATCACAATAGAAGATCTCAATGGTCCCTTCTTGCCTTAAATTTTATCAATGTATCATGACTCAGGCCGTTTTTAGATGAGCGTGCAGTGTGTTAGCGCTTGTTTTCAAAAATCCCAGGAGACGGGATTAGATGAGACGCTGCCATGAGTCATGTGCACGGGAGGGGGATGCACATTCTTTTCCAGCCGCGATTTGACCGGGTCAGAGATCGAGGTGGTGCAGCCACAGGAGATGCTTTGGGCAGGCTACCAAACCTCAGGGAGCCTGAACCCTGTCTGGGCAGTTGGACAACGCAATGCAGTGCATCGTGTGCCCAGAAGTTGCCATTCCCCCTCCCCCCCCGCTGCATGGTGGATTGAGCAGCTGGCTGCTATGCAATGCATCCTAGGAAAAAGGCCAAGGGCGCATCGCATAGCAGCTTTACCCAAAATGGACGGGGCTTTGAGTGGTTGGTGCTGTTGCCCATCATACATGGTCACGTCACAGATGGGGGTGGGATTTTGGTCAGACTGGGGGAGAGAAGCAGGGCAGGGCCGGGTGGCTTGTGTGGCTGGTGCCTCAGCCCACCCCGGCTCTGGCAGGAGATATGACAGTGGCCTGTCTGCCTGGCCACCTGCCCAGGTGCCTGTGCTGGCCCCACAGCATGGCGGCTGTGCTTGCCCACCATGGGACTGCGTGTGGATCAGGCTTCCACAGCTCATGTGGCTGCACCCTTAATTTGATCAATGTGAGGCACATCTATTAGAATTAACAAAAGATTAAATAAAGTTAAGCAATATTTTCAGTATCTAAGCACTTCCAATATGTAAAACAATTGTGCCATGATCCACAAATCACTTACTCTGGAGTAGTCCCATTGCCTTATGGAAAAACTGGATACTAAATGGTTTGTGGATCACAGCCTTAGTCTCATCTCCCTAACTTTTTCTACAGGATAAGCTCAGTGGAGATGATCTCACAAGAGCTGTAAAATTTTCATTTATTTTCATTCGTGAGGAATGATAAAAGTGAAGAAAGGTGTATGGATCATTTAAACAGGAGTTCCATTCCGGAGCCCTTTCCCACGCTAAGACAAAATCTCTTGCCTAGGGATAAAACTACATAAACTAGCCAGCTGGATATGCTAAAGGATCTGATTTGTGCTGAAGGAGGTGTGAAAGAAGAGAAGATAAAAGATGATTCATGTGGGTAAGGTTTTTGATATGTTCATAAAGCACATGCCCAAGTGTGGTGTTTCAGTGTCCTGAGACAGTGAGGGGAGTTATTTATAGAGACCTTCCTGATGAGGGTGTGGCTTGCTTGTTTTTCACTTTTGTGAAGGTCCCTATTTAGACTTCTGAAAGTGGACTTCACATGTGAAAAAGCCAGATATTTTTTTTTAAATCACTGTTAGAGTTAATCAGCAAGTATGCCCACATGCCTCCTATTTAAAAAATGGGCATTTGTTTCACATGTGACTCTATTGCAGTGTTTCCAAAGGCTGTGCAGGTGCATGAAGCAGCAGCTGCTTAGTAATCAGCTGTTGAAGCAGATAAAGTGCTCTCTCTGTACTTCTGGGTCAGACTCTGATAACCTTACTTGTACTTGAATAAAATGTGACATCTTACTTGAAGTAGTGTGACTCCTTGGGGACAATGGTCAATATGAGTAAAGATAACAGAAATATGTTCCTTTCTGTGTTGTGGGTCTAGGGAGGAATGGGAACGTTTGTTATTTATGGTCTTTGGCGGAATTATAAAACATAGGATATTTGAAGGGAAGCTGTTGCATCACAATTTTGTAAATTTCAGCCCCATTTTAGCGCCCAATTGCAAATATGCAATCGCAGGGGATGGTGTACGAAGTAGGGATGGAAAATCTGGTTGAAAATTGGAATCGGATTCAAATGAAGGGTATTTGAATTGGATTAAAATCAGAATTGGATTGTATTTTTTCCCCATTGACTTCATTCACTGTACAGGTTGCAATGAAAAAGTTCCCATTAAACTCAATGGAAAAATGAATGTGTTCAGTTCAATAGGCTATTCATCATTCCAAGCGACAATCATAGAACAATGAATGGGCCAAAGAAGAGCCTAGCAAATTGCAATAACAGATAGGGGAAAATGAGCAAGACTGCACCTCTGAATTAATCCGACCCAATGGAAATTGGGTGGATTGGGAAAATTGGTTGGATTGGATTAATCTGATTCTGATAGAAATCAGGTGAATCGGATTGATCTGATTCTGATTTTCCAATCCCTAGTACAAAGAGACTTCCCCCCCATCTAACAATCAGGGAAGTCTGGATGTGGCTTGTGGGATAGCAGAGTGCCTTGATCTGTTTCACTAACCAAGACAGAGTGTGATGTGAGAAACCTGTCCCCTTTTCTGTTCCAGCCAAAAAAACTCAGGATTGGAAGGCAAACACAGGATAGATACTACTCTTTTGGCACTGGAGCTACCATCACAGGATGACCCCTCTAAGAACCCTGGGAGGAAGTCTGGCTAAGCTTCCTGTGATTCCCACAGAGTTCCCACACAACACAGCCCGTGTACGTTCCACTCCTGTACAGGTTGTAATTATAAGCCACAAGCTAGCAATTTTTACTGTAAAGTTTATTTAGCACAACAGACACATTTTCATTAAATTAGTTCCATGTTCGTGGCCAGTCTTTGCTGGTGAATGCTGCCTCTGCTGTTGGCTTATTTGTTGCTAGAAATAATTGCTGTACATTAACATTAGCTGAATTTTTCTCCAGAAGAACTGAAATACCCAGGCTCCGGGGGAAAAGAAAGAGTGAGAGTAAATTTTCAGGTCTGGCAGACTGTCTTGCAACACCAGAATAAACATGTTGCTGTGTGCTGCTAACTTTCAATAGCTTAATAGACTAAGAAGTATTGAAACATTAATGCATGGTAAAGTCTCAGAGTTGCCACGGCAAAGCCTAACAGATAAGCGAGTTCCAGATGCTATGTTCACTCCAGTGAAGCGCTGCTGTGGTAGCTCACTCTGTCAGCCAACTTGGAATCTAGATACGTCAGCGCTGCTGCTATCAAATACACTAAACCCCTAAACAGATCCCCCTGCGAATGGCAACTCAAAATGGGAAGTATATTAAGATGAAACCCTATGCTATTTTTAAATGTATGTTTTGTTACCCTCACTGCCAGTTCAATTATTTTCACAAGACTGCTTGCAGAAAGGAAAACTGGGCACTCACCTCATGAAGTTTCCTTCTATAGGGGGCCTCCTGGACATCTATGTTAATGACTCTGGGGACAGATCCTCATCTTGGTAAACAGGAGGCAGACCTAATTGTTTTGGTGCATGCGTACTGGGGATCTAATCCCCATGTCTCCGCTTGTTTCAAAGCTCATGAATTATGCATATGTATATAACTATATGTATATAACTAAAATACCATACCTCTGAAATTTCAGCAAGAACAGTTACCAATCAGTAAGATTTTTCCTCGAGCAGAGTGGCAACTGACGATTCCTAAATTACTAACATAAAAATGTATGGAGGGGAGATGGATGTCCAGGCGGCCCACAACGATGGAAAATTGAAATTCACAAGATAAGTGACCAATTTTCCTTTTTCATAAGGGGCCTCCTGGACATCCATGCTCATGACTCTGGGGGGTGTTACTAAGCAGTACCCCTCACCCAAAATTACATGTGTGGGGTGGGGATACTAACTGATACCTGAAGAAAGATACAGAATCCATCTCCCAATGACTACTTCATCAGACTCCAGAAATTCTATTGAGTAGCCCCTTGTGAGAGAGACTCTAATATCTAGGAATCAGAGGTTGAACGGCTCTATACATTTGCATAAAATTGTAAATGACCCCTATGTCCGATGTCCTCTCTGGGGATACACTTTAGGTAGTCGGCTTCTGACATGGGACCTCCTGTTCCCTCTCTTGGTCTGGATCAGCGTCAACCCCATTGCTCATATTGTCTAGCTCAATGGGCTTTGCCTCTGGTATCCTACCTTGGAAGGGATAGTAGGGTTTTCTGGAATTTGATCCTGAATATCCTCCCAGATTGAAGGGATGAACAAATCCCCTGGGTGTGTTAAAATTCTGGAGGGTCTGCCTTCTGGTGTTATCTAAGGCATCCACTAGGACCGTATACAGACATACCCAGAATAATATATATATATATATATATATATATATATATATATATATATATATATATATATATATATATAAATTCGGGACAGCTTACAAACTAATCACATACATAAAAACAGGGTCATAAAAGACTCCCTTTCTTCCCCCAACACCCCTCCACCCATCCCAATCCACCCTACCTGTCTCCTCTTCTAAGCTCCTCTTTATCTGTTTCATATGAAGGTTCTGGTCATTGTCCTTCCTCCAGAGGTGAAGGGACGTCTGAAACATTATTGGGTAAGTTATGGGTAACTCTTGATCCTCATTATTCTGTTCCTCTGAGTCCTCCTCATGAGGAGGGAGTTTTCTGTTAGATGATTTTTTTCCCCTTTGGGAGGTTAGGAAGTAGTTGATAGTTGGAGTCAGATATTAGGGAATCAATCCCTCTGGTGATCCCCCCCTTCCTCTGTTTCTGAGTCAGCACCTGAGCTCTCTGGGGTTCTAGTGACTCGTGTTTTACTTTTGTCTTTCTTTGGGGCTGGTGTTTTCCTTTTCTTGCTGTGTTGTGGTGTCCCTTAAACACCAAGTTCTTTCCCTTATGTGGTTTACCGGAAGTAGGGGGAGGAGTGCTTTCTCTTGCGAGACTTAGTGCCGATGTCCCACTCTTTGTGGAGTTTGTTTACAGACCCCAAGATTTTATTTAATAACCCCTTATGGGCCTCTCCCAGGATCGGCAGGCAGCAGGTCATCTTTGGGCTGCTGCCTTTTATTTTTTGCTTTCCTTTCCGGTTGGTGCCATTGGGGCTATCTCTATTTTCACTGTGTTACCCTAATGGCATGCAGAGAGTAAAAACAAGTCCACCATTCCTGGCATGCAGAAATCTTTTGCATAACTATCTCTTAAATGGTGATTTTACACCAGCAGTAAATCAGACTCATAGTCATTTGTGACTGAAGAACGCTGCATTCTAGTAATCTCAGGTAATGGAGGACTTCCTGTTTATGCTGGAACCAGCATTATTATTTATTGTATTTATTGTGGGAGTGCCAAAGGGTGCTTGCCAAGGACAAGGACTTCACTGTGCTAGGCACTTCATGAATGCACAACATTAAAAGGCTTTCAAACTAAGTATAAGACAAGAACCAGTGATTGAAAGCAACAGTCAGACAAGGAGATCATGAAGAAACAATAAGACAATAGCACAGCACTAGCCTCAGAATCAAGGATCATTTATCATCAGCTCCTTTGCAATCTCTTCTCTCAGGGAGATGGAAATTGCAATCATCTGAGCAGGCAACACTGACTCTCTAACACTTAGGCTGCTTTTTCTCATGTTACCTGGGGTGGGGTGAGTAATTTCTATGGGGGCAATCACAGCTCTAGTCCCATGTGAATGCGCTAATCTGCTTTTCTCCCAGGAGAATACTAGTGCTTGACCAGTTCCCTCAATATAACTCTTACAGTCATAGGTGTTCTCGCGGGAGAAAAGCAGAATAGTGCATTCCTACATGTGCTAATTCCCATGAGAATAGAGCCGTGATTGCCTTCACAGAATTTCCCTCCCAGGTAACATGAGAAAGTAGCCTTGTTGTGGATACGAGTCCCAATCACTTCAATCAGGCTTATGTCTGTGTTAAGTGCTAGTGTTGGAACTACTTGCTTGGGGGAGCGTGCTACCCATCTCTGCTACGGAGAGATTGTAAAAGAAATGGTGTAAATGGGCTGGACCCTGGGCCCTGTGTCCCTCAACTCACCCTGCAGCATACACTTCTGAAACCCCTCATCTCTTGGAGTTGCCTGTGGTTCGTCTGCAGTTCAAAAAGAAGAGAGAAAAAAAGAGCTGGAGCGTGCGCAGAATAATGCTCCAGCCCAGGGCACCCTTTTCAAAGATGGTGCCGGCAGGGTCAAGCAATTGTTCTGCTCATGCTCCCTGCAGACACCCTTTTCTTTCTTCTTTTTGAACTGGGGCCAGGAAGCACAGCAGTGCGACGAGGAGTGTTGGGACCCTCCCCCACCGTAGTGGTGCAGAGTGGTGCGGTGTGGAGAGGCGCAGGAGGGGAACACCCCCCCCATGGACTCCGGAGGTAGGTAGGTAAATCTTCAATCCTTTCCTGCTTGCTACCTCCCTCCCCCACCCAGTGGGGATGTCACACAGACCCCAGAGATGCCATGGGGCTTGCCTTGCCCCCTGCTCACCTCCGGGGCCCCCGCTGCCGCCCTGTCCTTCAAAGTTCTCTGGTTGTTGGCGAGAAGGTGGTGTTTCTCGAAACGGGGGACACCCCCACCCTTCTTGCCGAGAACCGGCAAGACCAGTGCGACAAGTTTCACCCCTAATCATAGTCTTAGCTATAAATTCCCTGGGTGTCCTTGGGCAAGTTACCTTGGTCAAGTTCAGCCTTCAGTTCTCCTCTATATAATGAGAATAATAGCAACCTATCTCACAGTGCTGTTGTGAGGGTAAGTAGATAAGAACTTCAAAGTGCTCTGAATGCTGAAAGTGCTATATCGATGCTCCATAATAAAAATTTTCCTAAATGGGACTTGTGGTCATGGTTAGTGGTAACCATACACCCTTACGTCACAAAGATAGAAAGTATGACATAAAAATAAAAGTGAAACACATTGGTGACTGGTAACTGTTGATGCGGGGGCACAGGAGTGGGGGCTGAGCAGTGGTTCTATAAGGCTTCGAAAAATCTGAGGGGCCATGCCCTCCCCCCTGTATCTCCCCCATGAGTCGTCTATGGCAAGAAGATATGTTCCTTGTGCTACATAACTCATGTGGAGAGAGAAAGAGAGAACCCCAAGCAAAAAGGAAAGCTATGATGAGGAAAAGAAAGTAGTGAGAATTTCTGAAAGTGAAGGGCATTGCAGAAGGATTTGAAGGAGGAGAGTGATCTAACTGTAATAAGATAGTTAGTGTGACTGGATTTTATCACTAGCTAAGGCATACCTGCAAGACAAGCAGGCAGCAATTAAAACTACTGGCTCCTTTGTTGTGTCAGTCTGAGAGTACAGAATGGCAAATGCTTTAAAATGTAATGGAATAATAATAATACTAGGCATAGGCACAGGTGCTGATGTCCCCTCAGACTAATGTGAGTTTTCAGTGTTTTTCATATCTGGCATTTAAAATGAAAAAAGGGAGATTTGCAAATTAATCCTCCCAAACTCTCTAAAAAATAAAAAAATAGTGGGGGAAGACCAGGAGTCAGGTGAGCTTCCTTATCGAGCACTAGTTTCAAGGAGGGAGAGTCGGTTTTTCAGCTTGTGATTATGATACTCTGGGGGTTAGCACAAATCCTTTAGAATGGCAACACAGGCATCCAGATTCT
Source organism: Sphenodon punctatus (assembly GCA_003113815.1). Classification (NCBI taxonomy): domain Eukaryota; kingdom Metazoa; phylum Chordata; class Lepidosauria; order Sphenodontia; family Sphenodontidae; genus Sphenodon; species Sphenodon punctatus. Next base: position 2,205,808 of record QEPC01007800.1, read on the forward strand.
CAAACCACTCTACTGGTGCAAGTTCCACTGTAGTAAATGGGGGTGGTGCTGACAGGGAGCTTTGAGAGCTAATCATATGCAAAGGGTTGTACAGGAGGACCAAAGCTTTGGGGAAAAAAAGATTAGTTAGATTATGTGTAAAAAGCTTTAGGCCTTTCATCTTAAAAGCATGTATTCAGCCGCCATATCATTGGCGTTTTGAGGATTATATACCAGAGTAACTGCCAAGGAAATGAAACGTTGAATTCCTGGCAGACTAAAACATGCCCTGTTGTGACTTCTTCATGTTAACCTTTGAAAGGACTTTACAAACACTGCACGCTGCAGCAAATGGGCAAACTGTAGGGGTGTGCATTTGTATAATTTTATTTACGAAAATGAATGGAACCCCGTTCATTTTCGTAAACAAAGGATATGAAAATGAATAAGTAAACAATTGTTGTTTGCTTTCATTTGTTTTCGTTAATAAAATACAAAATAAAATAAAATAAAATAGTAAAAAACTGCGAGTGCCATTTTGGAAAAAGGTGCAGAGGCACAGAATGGTTGAGTGGCCATTTTGCACATGTGCAGTGATTTCTTTTAAAATGTAATTTAAAAAACAAAATAAAAACAAAATAAAGACTAAAACAGTAGGGTCATTTATGAAAACCTGCGAAAATTAAGTTTTTTTGTAAATGAAAATGAAAACTAAAATGAAAATGAACAGCCTTCTGCGCACCCATAGTAAACTGTCATAGGTGTCAGCAACACACTCTTGCCTAACCAGTTCCTAATGTTATGCATAAATTCCGCTTTAAACCAATGCGAAATATATACAGTTTGTTTCACCACCACACTCTACTGCAGTGGAGGGTTTTTTGTGGCAAGACTAATGGCATCCATCTTTATTAAAAACCTTAGCTGTTAGCAAGAGGGAGAGGTAGAATGTAAGGGTAAAGACTGTTTGATTGCCGTTGACATATTGACAAAGAACTGGGCTGAGATGAAACAGCCCGTCTGTTTATGCTGAACAGCTCTGCAAAAATGAAAAAGTTTTTGAAATTTTGATCAGAATACCAATCAATCAAAATTTTCAACTGGAATTCCGACCAAAAAATTTGCACGTGCATAGATTTTAAAAAATAAATAAATAAATAAATAAATAAATAAAATGAGTTGGCCTACTGTGCATACAAAAAATGGCACCGGTCCTCACAGCACTGCCACATTACACACAGTTGGTGCCATTTTGCAATATGGTAAGGTTTTTTTATTATTATTCCAGTGAACGAAAATCGGAATGATTGTTCATTTCAATTTTCACTGAAATGGTGGGGATAGGTGTAGTCCAGGGAAAGAAGCTATTTGAAATGAATCCTTTCTGCCACCATGCCAGTGAGGGGACTCTAACCTCCCCATCATTTGTGCATAACTGCAGTATTAGCCCACCTATTTTAATCTTTGTGGTTCCATGATTTAAACTTGACGTCTCCTCAAAGCATTTTTGGAAGCAAGGAAATGGATGGGGCAGTGGGTTCACTCAACTTCTTCCTCGCTGTCTACCAGCTCACCTTGTTATGTATGGCTCTTCCAGAAATTAAAGTCAGAGGTTTCTAAACCTTGGGACAGCACCCAAGTGGGATCATGATCCTGACAGATATTTGCATGTCTTCGTATTCTTACAAACATGATGCTGCCATCATCATCACACCCATGGCCTGAGCTGGCTGGCCTGACCTGGCTGGAGGGACAACATGCAGCTGCTCAACCATGCCCTGCCCCCTTCTGGCATCGACCCTTGCCATGATAGGCAGCCATGGATGCATATTACAGACAGACAAGACGGGCCACAGTCCATAGCAACCTCCCATGCTGAGACAAGCCGGAGCAGGGAACACACGTTCCTGGATGGTTTGTCCGCTCTCGCCCAGCTGGGCCTTGGCTGGACATAGACTGTGACTTTGTTCTGGGCCCACATTTCTGACCCAGCTGCCACCTTGGGCAGGGTTTGTTCCGAGCCCATATCTGGCAGGCCCGGAACAAATGTTCAGGCATCACGCTGGTCCAATTAGGACAAAGCAGGCCAAACCAGGCCAACATAATGTTTAACACCCTTTGTTGCTTCCTAGGGGCAGAGAATTATATGTGTCTCAAAATAAGGTCACTCAAGCCTTGCTCCGCTCTGGGGAGAGTCCCACAGCTGCTAAGATTAATTAGATTATCTAAAACAAAAAATCTAACAGTTTGAAAAAATGTTAAAGGCAGAACCATTTCCAAAACAAAAATATTTCGTCTTAAAAACATTTCAAAAAATACATTTTACCATAACTTAAAATCCAAAACCCATGAAAATGAGTTACAATTACAATTAAAAAAACATTTAACATACAACAAAAAGTGAATGCCAAAAAGCATTGAAATTATTTACAGATTTTATATCTATATTCCATAATTTGCCATCCATATTAAGAGAAGATATGTACTTACTTTATTACCATACCTACTTACTCTTACTTATACTTACTGATAAGTAAACTATCACATTATTTCTTTAAAGATCCTTTAATTATTAGCATAAGTTCCCTACATGTTTTTTTCCCAACTGCCCTAACTCTGTCCTTTTGTGCAGAATTGCATTGTATAAAACTGATCGTATAAAGTTGTCTACACTGACATTGTCAACATTTCATTGTATAAAGTGTATACGTCTATACATGTAAAGGACAGAGTTAAGACAATTTGAATTTTTTTTTGTAGGTGACTTATGTTAATAAATAAATGACCTTTAAATGACCAGTGGTAGTCACTGTAGGCTACCAACTGCAGCTCTATGTAGTTGCCTGGGGCAATCCCTGACCAGAGTAATTGACATGGAATGGACTAGAGCTTAAAGTCTTTGTGACAGAGCTGGCTCCTGATAAAGTTTTGTGATTTTAAAAAGTAGAGTTATGTAACTTTCCTTACGCTGTTTTTTTTTTTTAAACCTCACATATGGAGGTCAGCAGCTGCTTGACTGTGCATGCGCCAGCCAACAGAACTGATTTTGTAATGTTTAATAACTTGTCTTTGGCTACACCAATCATTATCACACTACACCAGCACTTGATCTAGATCTCAAGCTCCAAGGTTGTGAAATGTTGGGGGCTCAACCCGTTGGAGGGAGGAGATATAGGGTGTTTTCAGATGTTATGGGGCCGCTTGGCCCTGTACCGAAAACACCGGATCCATCCCCCGCCGGGGTCACCCCTTCACGCCATATCAGACGTGCTGGGGGATCCCGGCGGGGAATCTGGGAGGGGGCGGGGCTCAACCCGTTGGAGGGAGGAGATATAGGGTGTTTTCAGATGTTATGGGGCCGCTTGGCCCCGTACCGAAAACACCGGATCCATCCCCCGCCGGGGTCACCCTGTCACGCCATATCAGATGGGCCGGGGGATCCCGGCGGGGAATCTGGGAGGGGGCGGGGCCGCATGGCGCAACGTGCGGCCACACGGCCCCGCCCCCTCCACGCTCCCGCCGCCCGCCCTCCGGGGAGACGGGCGGGCGGCGGGGCCAATGAGGCCGCCGCGTCGGGCCGGAGTCGCTACGGCCCGGGATCCCGCCGGGGATCCCGGGCCGTGGCAACCGGCCAGACGTTACTTTTTTTTGGTCCCCGCTGGGGATCTTTTTGACCACGCTTCCAGGGACATTCCCCCGGCTAGCCCGGGAAGCGTGGTTCAAATTGACCCCATGCGGGTATTGACCGTGGCAAACATCTGGCGGCCGCCAAACAGATGTTCGAGACACAGTGACCACAGGTGAGTATTCACCGTGGTTCACTGTGATCTCGTAACGTCTGAAAACACCCATAGATGATTCAAAATAGCTGGAATGCTGTACATTTTGACCACAACCAATTACCAAATAACATTTAAACAGTTATAACTTTTGATTTTCTGGCTGAATCTTCTTCAGTCTCTGCAAATATGATGGTCCCCACTAATATAAGCCATGGATAAATTTTCAGTACTGTAGCTCAAGCAGTTTCCTCAATATCAGGGTTTCAGCAGTTCCCTCTTTATAATGGAGAGCGGTTCTGCCTTTAACTTTCTTGGAGTTACTGCTGCAAGAAAATGTGAATGAGGTTTCAATGCAGCATTCACACAGTCAATCTATGTGCATAATTTAAAAAAATCCCTATTCAAGAACGTTTGAGGCACCCTGTAATTCACTTCTCAAACATGTGCATTGCATAGAAAGCATGAGGTTGAAGGCATTTCCAAGTTACTGAAATATTTGAATAAAATAATAAGGTGCATAAATCAATGATGTGGGAAAACACCCGTAGGGTCACAAGGGTGGAAGAAACCTCAAAGGCCATCTAGTCCAGCCCCCTGCACCACTGCAGGACCTGCCACACTCCAACCACCTGCACAGAGAAATCCCACCAATAGCTTCAAGTAGAGAGTGGGACCAACCAGATCAAACCAATGCCTGAAATAACAGGAAATAGTTTTAGAAAAAGAAGGCTTCACATGTCTCAAACTGGTGAGTCACACCCATGCTGCATGGGAAGGTGAAAAACCCTCAGACTGCTTTTAGACAAAGTGCTCAAAAAGCGCCTCCAAAGAGAGAAAAACCTGCGTGCCTCTGTGTGTGTGTGTGACATTCCGCAGCGCTACCGGAAGTGATGTTGCTCCCATTCTGAAGCAGCGGCCGCTGAGAACAAGCATAGGTTTCAAGATGTATCATTGTAAAACCTCAGGGGGCTTCCCCCCTTGTCTCTCTCTACCTATCTTTGGAGGCGCTTTTTGAGTGCCTCATCTAAAAGCGCACTGAGAGTCAACTGCCAATCTTTGAGAGTATAGCTAATAAAATGACTTTTAAATAAAAATAAGTAAATAAATATAGTTCACATTACCACAATAACACTGGGCAGTCTTATTTGTTTTGCTCACACAGGTAGTACCACAGAAATCAATGGGAGTTTAGGACAATGATGAAGCCCCTTATACTGAAGTGTGAGTAGGTCATGTGTCATGTGTAGATTTTAACTTCGTCATGCTGCCCTGCATGGCTGCATAAGGGCTAGCCACCATCTGCCTCTCTATGAGAAACAGAAACTAAAATAAGCTGTTGCAAAAGCATGCCCATTGCCCAAATTTTCTTTCATGGAACTAACAAAGCCTTTGTTTAAAATGTATTCTGTTACAGTTATCAGTTCTGAAGATGGTGTTCTTTCTTCCTTTCCCTCAACCATGTGATGCTTATGGAAGAGTCTGAAGAATGATTTTCTCTTCTTGAAATGAAAGCTGTCTTTCCATCCTCACAACAGCAATACTGTTTGTTTTAGTCAGTTGCGTCTCTGGAAATGGCAGGACTATTGAAGCACCATTCACTTGTGAGGCTTTCTATTTATTGCTATAGTTTTATCTCTCTCACTGCTGTCCTTTCGTAGAATACAATCACCAAAATATTATTACAGCAAAGGTGATGTTAAATGCATGATATGAGTTTTCAAAGGAGATACTTTATATGCATTTCTCCATAGAAAGTTAAATGTAGAGAGCCTGGCCCAAAGGAGATACATCATAAGGACTATTTACAGCAACTGCAGCTGGACACTGTAGGGAAATTGTGTGGGCTAAACATTCCTTTGTTGACTGCTCACTTTTTGGCTGGTTGAAAATTCCTGTGTGCAGCTGGTGAAATGGATAGAAGTGCATTTAAAATCCAAGACCATCTGAATTAGAAAATTAGAGGCTCATGACCAAACTGACGCGGCGTGCACATGGACTGAACTGACACTTGGCACACGCACACACTGCACATTGCTGCTTCTGGTGCTGGTGGAATCAAACCACGTTGCCACCCAAGTTTTCTGTCACAGCCCTGCCTCTCTCAGCCACAGAACTGTAGCAGCAGATTCAGGTGGTGGTGTGGTTGGACTCTGGCAGCAGCAATGAGCATGGATGGTGTGTGCACAAGCCCAGCATTAGTTTGAGCCTGCACATTGCGTGGACCATAGGGGAAATGGTAGGAATCCTACAACTAGATTTGGAGTGCTCTGGGAAACATACTACAGTAGGAACCCCCTGATCTAAAACCCTTGAAACCCTCGACTCAGGATCCTCCCTTTTTCTAGACACATCTTATGTCTTCTGAAATGCTAATAGAACCTCACTTGTCCTCCAGATAGAAGACGTATCTCCTAGGGTGTCCAGATAAGAGTATATTGGACATTTTAGGCCTCCATTTTTTGAGGGCTTAAATAACTGAAGGTGAAAAGATTTTCCTGCAGTTATCTTCATTGTAAAATGAATGCTGTCACCTCCACCTCAGGGAGCATTGAGGTCTGCATAAGCATCTGTTTAGTATCTGCCTTGTAGCTAGAGGTTGAACTAGATGACCTTCGACATCTCGTCCAGCCTTACAATTCCATAATTATGTCTTCTGTGATTCTATGAAAAACTGGATCTTTATCTCTTCAGATTTTGAAGATCATTATTTCTGACATTACATTCCTTCCTCAAATGAGGGGTGTTAATATAACATAGATACTTTTCTCTCTCTAGCCATCTGTAACTAATTTTTTTCCTTAAAATAATTGTGAACATCTGTTTAAATGCCATTACCATTGCAGACATGTAGAATATTAGCTCTACTTAATATCAGGTTAAAATGTGTAGTCTTACAATGTTATTAAAATTAATCTGCTATTCAAAATGTTTAGACAGGGCTTTAAAAATGTCTGTGTTTTCAATTACTCTCTGTTCTGTTGATCAGCTTAACTCTGAAAGGCATAGATTCCTAATGGATAAAGCCAGTTCAGCATAGTTGTGTGTCTATGTGCATATGCTTTCCTGAGTTTATCATGTTTAAATTATATTTTAAGGGGTATAATTGATTCACTTCTCTGATACTCCAGATTTTTCTCAATTCAGCTACACTAGCAAAACCCCCCAGAAAACCCACTGAATTTTTGCCACCATCTCCTATGGAACCTAGTTTAAAGCTTTCTTAGGTTCACAAGTCAATGGCTGAACACACTTTCCCCCATCTTGCTTAGATGGATTCCAAGCCTATTTAGCAGTTGGTCTTTTCAGAACATCACCCCATGATTGGAAGATACTAAAGCCTTCCCAGTAGCACCACCTTTGAAGCCATGCATTCATCTCTAGGACATGTCTGTCTCTATCTGAGCCTTTATCCTTGACAGGGAGAATTGAAGGAAACATTACTTGTGCTCCAAGTTACTTAACCCACACTCCCAGGACCTATTAGTATCCTTCAATCTGCTCAGGATTGCTCCTGGAAGTGCTGTTAGTGACCAAATAGATGACCAGCAAGAGACAGTAGTTAGAGAGCCAAGCGAGTCTTAGCATCCTCTCCATGATGTCCTGGATTCAGGCACCAGGTTGGTAGACAATTCATGGGATGACAGGTCGGGCTGGCAGATGAATGCCTCCATTTAAGGCTGAGAAAATTGCTTGTGTTACAATTCCAAAGGGAAATACTAACCTTTTGGGCGTGTGTCTATTGGTACTTCATCAGTTTCTGGTGATTCTGTGCTTCCACCATTTTTGTCACTTTCCAGGACTTTTTTATTGATATAATATGATAATATTTATTAAGGTTATTCACCACGTAAAGCATAAAAAAACCAATGTATAAATCAAAGTCATTACAATTTAACAGAAATGAGAATAAAAGGCTCAATGTCGAATCAAGATTCTAATAACAAAAACTATTATCTATACACATAAGGTTACAACCATAAACAAATAAAAATAAACTATTATAACAAAGCTTTCCTAAAACAAAAAGCAAGGAGAAACTGAAGAGCCACCACTTTTGTGTTCTCAGGGGCTTTTGGAGTCAAAAGAAAAATGATCTGGTGCTCTTGTGAAAGGAAAGTTTTATCCATAAAGAGGAGTTAGTCAACTGGATCTCAGTTCTTCTAAATAGGGGCATGTAAACATTATGTGTGCCAGTGAACCAACCTCATCCAGAGCACAAGAACAAATTCTATCTTCATAAACAACCCCAGATGCCCGGCCTCTAGTGACCGCAGACTGAAAAAGCTGAAATCGAGAAAGAGCCATTGATCTAGGCAGCTCAAAAGACTGATTTATCCAAATAAGTTGATCCAAATAAGGTTCCAGCAAAAAATAGCTTTTAAGTTTAGGGTTCCAAGGGGCAATCCTAGTATCTGCCGCTTTGCCTAAATCCTCCTGAGCAGATATATCCAAGAGTCTTTGTCTAATATTTATTAGAAGCTCATACTGATTAATCATCACACAGTCCTCTGGCAAAAAGCCTATTCTGCGTAATGCTTTGGAGATCTCAGTCCACCATGAGTATTTCTTACTCCCAACTTAACTTGTCTGCTCAACCCAGCACATAGCAGGAAGACGTGATAGGTCCATCTGACATAATCTGTGCCAATGACTTTATAACCCTATAAATAGCCAAGACAGAGAGAGGGTATAAACCAGTTTCAGCAAACAGCATTATAATCAGTGTAGCAGTGGAAAATCCTAACAGGCCCCTTATAAATCTATTCTGGACTATATCAATTAGAGGTGTGCACCAGGAGCCCATGTCATTTTTTGTATTAATTTTTAGGTTTTGTCATTTAAATGTTTTGTTTTCGTTTTTGCTTTCCATTGGTTTCAATGGAAAACACTTTTGAGGCTGAAACCTTTTGGTTTTTCATTATATTTTGATGAAATGTGGAGTGATTGTACCTCCAATCGAAGGCATTAGGTGTACCAAATTCCAGAAATATTGGATAAAGGAATCAGATTTCATAAGCAGTTTTATTATGCTATTTTGCAAAAGTCTGCATATACATTCCTAGCTGTAACTTCTTTGCCTCCCATATAATGTGGATGAAACCTGGCACATTTATACCCCTCCACATGTTTACTATCTGTGCCAACTTTCAGAAGGATTGAACAAAGGGTCCTGGTGGTATAAGCAATTAACTTATAAATGTATGTCTGACGGTAACATCTTTGTAATCCAACCAGTGTGCATAACATTTGGCAGGGCTATATCCACATGTTCAGGATCATCTCTGAAAGATATCAGAAAGATGTGATAAAGGGTTCCAATTTTATATGCCTGCACAGCGTATGTAGAGAATGAGCCTATGCCAGGGATTCTCTTATGTGTTACTGTGGTATAAGATTGGTTTGTGATGCCAATTGGCCAGCAGAAATGTGTAGCAGGGAGAAGTCCTGTGGGGCTTCTGGCCCTTTAAGAAGGGGGCTGAGTGGGTCTGATGTAGGGCTGAGCATGCCCAGGGGCACGACAGAGCCAGCCCCATAGTGTTGGGACTAACCTGAGCTAGAAACAGGTTGAGAAACCCGGGGACAGAGTGGGCAGGTGACTGGCCCTTTAAAGCTGAAGAGATGAAGCCTCGCCACACCCACTCTCCCTGTATATAAGGGGTTGCAATGCAGAGGCCAGGGAGCCAAAGGAGCAACATCTCCCTGAACAAGTCTGCCTGCTGTATGCTATCAAAGGTGCTGAAGGCTGGAGAACCAGAGGGACCCAGGAAAGTGGGAGAGGCTGTGCCCATGAGGGAGCCTCTTGCCTGGGAAATGCTTGGCCAGAGCCTGGGGCTTGGAGGCCTGGCTAGATAGACCAGGAGAGTTGATATTGTGGGGCTCCTGTGCTTGAGAAAGACAGACCTGGGCCTGCAGGGTGGAGGCGACTGAGCCGGCAGCCCCAGATACACTGTACACAGGTTGTGTCTAATAAAGGACAGTGGACTAATACCCTCTGAACTGTGTGGTGTGTCCTGAGAGGGTACCCCCTTCCATAAAGGGGGATTCAGCCGCCGCTGCTTCTCGTCCCCGCCAGACACCTGCGGGGACAAAGACAGACAAAGTAAGGTTGGGGGCGAGGGGGGGGGACGCAGAGGGCAGCCACGTGGGCTGTCCTGTCCCCTCCCCCCCCACCCGGAAGTAGCGGGGGCTTAAAGCCCCAAGGACAGCGGCGGAGCCGCAGAAGCCTCAGGGAACCTGAAATTGACCACCTACCTGTTGAGCCTGTAGCCGGTGCGGGGGGGCTCTGGAGCTCCGCCTGCTCTCATCACCGCCGCCGCTGAATCCTCTTGCTGGGGCTGCCGCCGCCGCTGCTTCTCGTCCCCGCCAGACACCTGCGGGGACAAAGACAGAC
>QEPC01007800.1:2228885-2259544 GCA_003113815.1 Sphenodon punctatus
TGGGGGGGATTCGGGGGGGGGGGGGAGTGAGAGAGGGACAAGGAAGGGGAGCCCTGAGAGGAGCAGAGGGGATGGGAAAAGTGAGAGAGAACAGATCCCGGTGGTATTAGAGGGAGGAGAAAAGGCTCTGGGTTTAAGGGGCAGCAAGGCTGATCTGGAGTCACTATTTGAACAAAGATTAAGTGGGTTTGCTCCTGAAGAGACTGTGGGATACAGGCCCGATAAGCATCTCAGGGATGGGGACGGGATGAACAGAGATGCCTGGGTGGGGTTTTGTAGGAAGGAGGACAAAGTGTGGGTGGGGTGGTTGGAGAGTAATCACCCCCAGATCACAGCGTGAGAACAGACATTTGCTTTGCGCCACATTTCAGAGTAATAATGATGATACTTTTTGCACTCCATAGCGCCTCCTCAGAGGAGGCTTCCAAGTGCTTTACTAGGGGTGGTTTACTATGGACTCGTTCGGCGCTTTGTGTAAATGGTGAGCAATCCATAACCCCACTAGGTACAATGCATGAGCAAATCACCCACATGTACAAAGCCATGAGCGAATCAGGTGCAAACTGGGAGTGAATTGTGTGTAAGTCATGAGTATCTCATGAACAAACCATGTCAGAGGTATGAGGAAACACTGGCTGAGCCAGATGCCCAATGGTCATGGGTAAAAAGGGGAATATGGCGATGCAGTTCATGGGCAGACCATGAATAGCTCATGTGTAACATATGGGTAAAACAGGAGTAAATTATGGCAAAGTCTCAGGTAAGCCATGAGTATGTCATGTAAAACTATGTATACACTATGTGTGTATCTTGAATAACCTGTGGTTTAGACATGCAATGAGCAAACCATAGGTAATCCATGAGTAAATCATCCTGAGGAACACTGAGCAAACTGGATAAACTGTGCAAAGGGTGAATTGTGAGCTAAACCATATGTGACCCATGGCCAAGCCATGACTAAACCACGTGTAAACCATTAGTAAACCATGTGTAGCTCCTACACACAGCATAAACCATTCCGACCTCATTTCCTGTGCAGAGGGTGAGATTTCTGCAGAGTCTTTCTCTCACCTGAGTGCCAAAATTTGCATATCTGGCCACCCGAATTCGGAAAGTACTTTGCATTCGCACCTGGCAGAGGATGTATGTATGAGTGGAAAGCTCCCAACCATCACCTCCCTAATGCCTGAATATCAATTCCCCTAGACCTGCTGTAGCCCCAGATGAGGCCACACTGATCCTAAAGGAATGTAATCTGAACCTTTCTGCTGGCTATGCTATACTGCTCAGGTCCCACCTCATTAAGAGCTACAAAATGGTAGCTGCCTGGTTAAGGGAAGGAAGCTACTCTGTACAAACAAGTATCCCTCTCTTGGTGGGTGTAACAACGTACTCCCTCAAGGCCCATGTATTTTAACGTTATTCCCTGACTCATGCAGATAGACCCATGCTCCCCTAACCCACTGATGTGCCTTAGACCATCTGACCCTCAGAATCATCGCCCCTGCTCCCAATTCCAAATCAGTGGTGCTTGTGGCTATCTTTCAGATCCAGCAGGATGATGCAGCTGATCAGGTCCCTGGATACAGGGGGCTTACAATCTAATAGCAAGGGAAGGGTGACAAGGGATATATTTGTTTGTTCTTATGTTAGTTTGAAGTGATTTTAGCTGGTTGGATGGTGGATATGGGGAATGGCTGGGTGAAGGAAGAATTGATTTTGTGGGTGAGAAAGGGGTTTAAGTGCAGAGGGTTGGGAGTGGGGCATGGTGCCATTACTCCCCTGTGGATGGTATGTGTCACGGGGGTAGGGGAGAAGAGGGAGGAATGGAAGGGGGAAGGGATGGCAGGGCCCAAGAATATCTCCCACACCAACAAATACACACGAATATACACAGGGCAACTCCCTCTCTGCTCGGGTTTCCCCTTACGGGTTAAAATGTCCCTCAGGATAGAGTGTGGGCTTTCTCTCAGGTTCAGAGAGCAACCCGTATCATCATTGGGACTGTTAGAGAGAAGAAGCCACTCGCCCCAAGGACGGGGACAATACAATACTTCGAGACCAAACACTCGGGGAACTTCACAGGACCCAGGGCACGGCGTGTGTGTGGGAAAGTGAGGGGAAGAAAGGGAGGAGGGGAAGGGGAATTCCCAAGGTGGGGGGGGAATGGGATAGGAAGGGGCGAGGGATATCACAAGCGGGTGGAGGATAGGGCTTATACACAAGGGCAAGGATTTGCAGCAGGGAACACAGGGACCTAGGAAACAAAAGGCAGGAGGAACAGGGAAACCTTTACACCAGGATCCCACCTTGCTATCGCACAATACTAACAAGTAGCGGTGGGACCCCGGGGCAATTACCGGATACCGGATTTACCGGTTTCCAGTTCCCAAAAAACCGGATTCCCGGATTAAATCCGGTATACCGGTACCGGTTTTATTCCATTGATTTCAATGGAGCACTGTGTCCCCATTGAAATCAATGGAATAAAAAGATTCCTCCCCCTCCCAGGCTGTGCGGGTGGAAGGGGGGACACCCCCCACCCACCCTGCCCAGCCTGGATTTAAAAAAAAATAATTCCCCACCGGCGGGCAAGTTCAAGAGCCCCCCCCAGCACCAGCAGCCGCGTCGTCCCAGCAGCAGCCGGTAAGTATAGACCTGATCCCTGGGTGTGTGTGTGTGTTTAACACCCCCCCACCCCCCAGGGATCACCCCTACTACAAGTTCCCACTGTACCTTTTAGTTCAGCTGAGCTCCGGGTGCGGCGGCGGCGGGGGGCAGTCCGGTGGCCTCAGCGCCGGCTGTGGCTGCCGGCATCAGAGACGCTGTAGGACTTCCGGGGAAACCCGGAAGTTCCCCGGAAGGCCTAGAGCATCTCTGACGCCGGCAGCCACAGCTGGCGCTGAGGCCGCCTGACCGCCCGCCGCCGCCGCACCCGGAGCTCAGCTGAACTAAAAGGTACAGTGGGAACTTGTAGTAGGGGTGATCCCTGGGGGATGGGGGGGGTTAAACACCCCCCCCCCAGGGATCAGTTCTATACTTACCGGCTGCTGCTGGGATGCCGCGGCTGCTGGTGCTGGGGGGGCTCTAGGTTGAAAAATCCAGGCTGGGCAGGGTGGGTGGGGGGTGTCCCCCCTTCCACCTGTGCAGCTTGGACTTGGGGAGGGTTTTTTACTTTTTTGGTGGGTTTTTTACATTGCAGCCATTCATTTAAATGGCTTCAATGTAAAAAAAAATCCGGTAACCGGACCAGATTTACCGGGTTGAATCTGATAATGCTGGTACACCCAGTACCGGCATTATCGGATACCAGAAATGCCGGTGATCCCGCCGCTACTAACAAGACAACGCTGATACAAAACACATTCACTCACCACTGACTCCAGGGACAAGGGGGGTAACACAAGGAAGGCTCAGGCTCTCAGTTCTTTCACTCCGTAGGCTACAACAAGTTTATCCAGACAAATGGGGGGCCAGTCTCTCAGAAATTATTACCGGCCATGGCTCATGGCCCCGCCGGTTCTATTTATAGCCCTTTGCCTGATTTGCGCCCGGTGTGCTCCGGGCGGGGCCTCAACCCACCACGGAGTCCTGCACTGTGCTCTGCATGCTGGAGGGAGGGGCGGGGTCAGGAGGACACGCCAGCGTGAGGAGTAGCTCCACCCCCCTCGTACTGATGGCAGCGGCGTTCCCAGCCTGCATGGAAGCCCGCTCCTAACGGCGGCGAGCAGAGCGTGCCCTGACAGTATCCCCCCGCCCAAGCCCCTGCCCCCCCCAAGTTCTGGAGGCCGGGCTTAGAGGGATGACGGAGGTGAAATCACCTGACAAGGCGGGGGGCATGGACATTCATGACCGGTTCCCAGGAACGTTCGGAAGGACCGTAGTTCTTCCAGTCAATTAAATAAAATAGGCGAGAGCCGAAGATACGGGAGCCAAGATAGCTTGGACTTCATACTCGGAACTATCGGAAAGAAGGATAGGGGAGGCTGGAACATTTTTTTGGATGGCATATGAAGGCATAACCGCCCTTTTCAAGAGGGAGACATGAAAGGATGGATGTATGCATACACAGGGCGGGAGACCTATCATATAGGTTACCGCATTCAGTTTGCTTTTAATAGGAAAGGGACCCATATACGCATCATCAAGTTTAGTGGACGGACGCAAAGAAGGATAATTATGCTTCCTTACCCAGACCATGTCTCCGACTTGAAAAGAGGGACCAGGGAGATGTCATTTGTCAGCAGCCAATTTGTACCGGAGGTGTGCTTCCTGGAGATGGTGTTGGGCCGCACGTTGCGCTCAACGTATAGTTTTCACCAAGGTTCCAACTGGAGGGATAGAGGTGAGGGGTGCATCTGGAAAGCAAAGGGGTGGATGGAACCCATAGGAAGCAAAAAAGGGGGAGGTACCCAAGGAAGAGTTGGGATTATTGTTATAAGTGAATTCAGCGAGAGGGAGGAGGTCTGTCCAGTCTTCCTGTAGATAAGAACAAAAACATCGGAGGTACTGTTCGATGTGTTGGTTAATACGTTCTACTTGACCATTAGCCTGGGGATGGTAGGCAGTAGTGGGTCGAAGTTTAACTCGCAAAACTGAAAAGAAGGCCTTCCAAAACTGAGAGATAAACTGAGGACCTCGATCTGAGATAATTTCTTTTGGGACTCCATGTAAACGAACCACTTCTCGAAGAACCAGACGAATCATTGCAGGGGCCATAGGTAATCCTTTACAGGGAATAAAGTGGCCCATTTTTGTAAAGTAATCCACAATAACCAGTATAGTATCACACCCTGACGATTTAGGAAGTCCGACTATAAAATCTATGGCAATTTTTTGCCAGGGTCCCTTGGGACAATCTGTCAGTTGCAATAACCCTACCGGTAATGTTCGAGGAGTTTTAGTCCTGGCACAGATGGAACATCCCTGCATGTATTGTTTAACGTCCTTATATAGGGAAGGCCACCAAAAGGATCTGCGAATTATAGAAAGGGTACGCTGAAACCCAGGGTGTCCTACAAGGGGGGAGTCGTGGTGGCCCCCCTGGTTGGGGGGTTCGCCCTCCTGTAGCTCTGCAGGTTCAGAGTCTGGGGGTGATATTGGATGCAGATCTGCGTCTAGAGTGGCAGGTGGAGGCAGTCAGTAAGGCTGCCTTCTGCCAGCTATATCTGGTACGTAGGCTGCATCCATTTGTCTCCGGCCCGGACCTGGCCTCCCTCATCCATGCCTTCGTCACCTCGAGGCTCGACTACTGCAATGCACTCTACGTGGGGCTTCCCTTGTTCTTGGTTCGGAGGCTGCAGCTGGTGCGGAATGCGGCGGCTCGTCTTCTTACAGGGATGGGCCGCCGGGAGCATATTACACCGGTGCTCCGAGCTCTGCACTGGCTGCCGATAGCGTGCCGAGCCAAGTTCAAGGTGCTGGTGATGGTTTATAAAGCCCTACACGGTCTCGGCCCCTCATACCTTAGGGACCGCCTCGCCCTCCGCGCCCCAGAGCGGCTCCTGCGGTCTGCCGGGGGTGCCTTCCTGGAGGTCCCCCGTGTTAAGCGGGGGGCCACGATGGAAAGGGCATTCTCGGTAGTGGGGCCGCGGCTGTGGAACTCCCTTCCGGAGGAAGCTCGCCTGGCCCCTAGCCTGTTAACATTCCGGCGGAACTGTAAGACCTGGCTGTTCGCCCAGGCCTTTGGGAGGGAGGGTGGGTAGGGTGTGGGGTTTTAGTTCCCCCACCTATTTTTGGTTTTTAGATTGGTTTGCTAGCCCTGTTTTTATAATATTTATGATTATTTTAACTGTTTTTATTGGATTTTAAGATGTTGTAAGCCGCCCCGAGCTGCATGGCAGGAGGGGCGGGGTAGAAGTTTATAAAATAAATAAAATAAAATAAGTAAACCTGTGGCCTAAACTTGGGGGGAATCACGACCTTTCCCTTGTAATAATATAGTCCCTCCTTTTGTTGGAAATGGGGTTGGGGTATTTCCTTCCGACTTACAATTGTAGTTGGGTTAAAGAAGGAAGGGTGGCAGAAAACATCCCTGGAGAAAACAGTGGTCCATGAAGATCCGCTTCCTTCTCGACGGCCGTATAATATTGGGAAAGCACATGTGCCATCGTATTTTGGGATCCAGGATGATACTGTATAGAAAAGGAAAAATGAGCAAAAAACAAGGCCCAACGGGCATGCTGAGGGTTGTTTATACGAGCGGATTCTAAAAATGCTAGGTTCTTGTGGTCGGTGTAGACCAGAACCGGGTGGGGACCTCCTTCCAGGAAATGTCTCCAGGTCTCAAAAGCCACCTTGATTGCCAATAATTCTTTATCAAGAATGGAATAATTCCTCTCGGCTGAAGTTAGTTGCCGGGAATAAAACGTGCAAGGAAGGCGAAGTCCTGAAGTTCCATGGGTTTGTGTCAATACGGCTCCAACGGCAACATCTGATGCGTCAGCTTCGATGATAAATGGTAAAGACACATCGGGGTATTGCAATAAAGGTGCTGACATAAAGGCTTGCTTTAGGTGCATGAAGGCTTCATTCTGTAAAGCCCCCCACTCAAAGGGCGCTCCCTTTTGCAATAATTTAGTAAGGGGTTTAGTTAAATCAGAGTACTTAGGTATATACTGGTGGTAATAGTTTACACTGCCTAAAAATCGTTGCAAGGCCTTAACGGTGGTGGGAGCTGGCCAACGATTTATGGCTTCAAGTTTACTAGGGTCCATGTGCACCCCTTCGGGGGAGATGATGAATCCTAAAAAGGGAACCATAGAGGCATGAAAAATACATTTTTCTAGTTTGCAGTACAGTTTATGGTGATGTAAGCATTGTAGAACCGTTCGTACATGTTGAACGTGGTCACTCAAGGATGAGGAAAAAATAAGAATATCATCAAGGTAGGCAATGACGTACAGATCGAGCAAATCTCACAAGATATTATTAATAAAATGTTGGAAGGTGGCAGGGGCATTTACCAAACCATAGGGCATTACTAGGTATTCAAAATGCCCAAAACGGGTACGGAAAGCGGTCTTCCATTCATCCCCTTCCCTGATTCGTATCAGATTATAAGCACCCCTCAAATCCAACTTGGTGAAAATCGACACCCCCTGGAGTTTGCCCAGGAGTTCAGAAATAAGGGGGAGAGGGTAGCGATTCTTAACAGTCATTTGGTTCAAGCCCTGATAGTCAATGCATGGTTGGAGATCCCCCTCCTTCTTGGGTACAAAAAAGAGGGGGGCTCCCACAGGGGAGGTGGAATGACGAATAAAGCCTTTATCTAAATTGTCCTGAATATAAACCCTTAAGGTCTCTGTCTCTCCTGGCGACAGGTTATATATTCGTCCGTAAGGAAGCTCACTTCCTGAAATAAGTTCAATAGGGCAATCGTATGGCCTATGAGGAGGAAGTTCAGAGGCCTCTTGCTTGCTGAATACTGAGGCTAAGTCATGATAATGGGACGGGATCTGGGAGTCTACCCCAGGGGTTGACTTAGCAGGGCACGCCTCCCCTCCCTGGGAACCGGGAGAAGGTGGGCACGGCAATCCGGAGAGGAAAAGGTGAGGGTTTGTGCACCCCAATTTATAGAAAGGTTATGGGCTATTAGCCAAGGCAATCCCAACACCAAAGAAAACAAAGGGGAGGAGATCAAATCAAATTGTATTGTCTCAGAGTGGGATCCAATGGTACAGGTAAGGGGAATGGAACAGGTTCGTAAGGGGCCTGAACTAAGGGGGGACCCATCAATGGTTTGCACCACCTCAACAGAGGTTCGGGTTTGATGGGGAATTCCGTACTGAGCAGCAAAAGTGACGTCCATAAAGTTCCCAGAGGCCCCGGAGTCTACCAAAGCCCTAGTTATTAAGGAATGATGTTTATTCCACTGTAAGGTCAGTGAAACAAAGAGTTGGGACAGGCGCGGAGAACTGCTCTTAGATTTAAGGAGGGAATTACAGCCAGTTACCGGGAGGTCCCCCCATCCCCCCGGCCCTTGGCGTTTCCCGCCCCTAAGGGGCGTGGTGGTTTACTGGGGCATTCCCTTGAAAAATGTCCTGTGTTGCCACAATAAAAACAGAGACGAAGTTGACGTTGCCTCTCCCGTTCTTCCACACTAAGAGGTCTACGTATAGCCCCGATTTGCATAGGTTCTGACCCGTCTGAACTAGTGGACGCTTGCGGGGGATTGGGTTGCACTCGGGGACACTCCCACCAGCCCATTCCCCGTCCCAGGTCACGTTTTCGTTCCCGTTTTCGTTCAGTGAATCGTTCGTCAATTTGCACCGATAAGGCCACCATGTCTTCTAAGGTGGCTGGGGTGGTAACAGCACAAGCTACCTGATCCTTAATCTCCTCACTAAGTCCTTGTCGGAACAGAGCCCGAAAGGCGGAATCACTCCAATTTAGATCAAACGCCAGTTTTCTAAACTGGGTGATATAATATAGTAAAGGGGTTTTACCCTGACGTAAATGAAGTATTGCTTGTTCTGCATCCCTCACCCTATGAGGGTAGTCGAACAAAAAATGAAATTGTTTAAGAAACCCCTTGTAATCTCGTAATAGTTCATCGTCAGACGCTAGGAGGGGTGTGGCCCAGTCTAAAGCCGTTCCCCCCAGTAGCCCCACGATATATGCTACCTTGGACTGATCTGATTTATAAGTGAGGGGCTGCATCTGAAAAGTGAGGTTGCACAAGGTCAAAAATCCCTGGAAGGCCTTTCTATCCCCATAAAACTTATCGGGTTGTGGGGCCTTAGGTTCCCGCGGAATAGGGGTCAATGAGGGGGGAATCGCGGAGGGAGAAGCACATGCTTCAATTACCTCCCCTTGGGTCTCCATAGGGAACAGGTGTGGCTGACCCACTGATTCCTGGAGAGCTCGGCAGCGTGCTCGAAGCTCCTTGTTTTCCTCTTTGAAGTCCTGGACCTCCATAGTGAGGGACTGGACTGTGTGCAAGAGTTCCTGCATCTGTTGTTCAGATGACATGGTGACCAAAATACCAGTAAGGGGTGCCGGTAATTCTGTCATGGGGGTAGGGGAGAAGAGGGAGGAATGGAAGGGGGAATGGATGGCAGGGCCCAAGAATATCTCCCACACCAACAAATACACACAAATATACACAGGGCAACTCCCTCTCTGCTCGGGTTTCCCCTTATGGGTTAAGATGTCCCGCAGGATAGAGTGTGGGCTTTCTCTCAGGTTCAGAGAGCAACCCGTATCATCATTGGGACTGTTAGAGAGAAGAAGCCACTCGCCCCAAGGACGGGGACAATACAATACTTCCAGACCAAACACTCGGGGAACTTCACAGGACCCAGCGCACGGCGTGTGTGTGGGAAAGTGAGGGGAAGAAAGGGAGGAGGGGAAGGGGAATTCCCAAGGTAGATAGGAAGGGGCGAGGGATATCACAAGCGGGTGGAGGGTAGGACTTATACTCAAGGGCAAGGATTTGCAGCAGGGAACACAGGGACCTAGGAAACAAAAGGCAGGAGGAACAGGGAAACCCTTACACCAGGATCCCACCTTGCTATCACACAATACTAACAAGACAACGCTGATACAAAACACATTCACTCACCACTGACTCCAGGGACAAGGGGGGGTAACACAAGGAAGGCTCAGGCTCTCAGTTCTTTCACTCCGTGGGCTACAACAAGTTTATCCAGACAGATGGGGGGCCAGTCTCTCAGAAATGATTACCGGCCATGGCTCATGGCCCCGCCGGTTCTATTTATAGCCCTTTGCCTGATTTGCGGGATTGAGGATCACATGCCAGATGAGGGATCTGGTTTGATGGGGGTTGGGAGAGGGCAGCTATTGGGGTTGTGTTGGACATGAGGCGGTATGGCAGGGGAGGGGAGGATAGATCATCGGGATTTTGGGGAGAGACACTTTTTCACACCTTCCCCCATGCATATTTTGGCTGTGGGAGGGAATGCACAAGCCAGAATGTGCATGGGGTTCGGCCGGTCTGAAAGCCTCCCCCTGTGCGGCTTTGCTGGTAAACACACGCAGAAATACGGAGCAGGAAATCCAGCTCTGCATCTCTGTGTGTGTTTTTTGGCAAAACTGTGCTGGGGGGTGGCTTTCAGACCGGCCAAGACCCGTGCATATTCTGGCTTGCGCTTTCCCTCCCGCAACCAAAATATGCGTGGGGGAAGGTGTGAAAATGGTCTTGGTGTCCTGTCCCTGTGTCCTGCTCCCCCCTGTCTTGGGATATTTGGGGGCTAAGGCCAGTAGGGCCCCTGATCTGACACTGATGCTGCTGAATGTGAGACCGGTGGGCAATAAAACTTGTATCATCCATGATTTGATTCAGGATGAGGTCGCTGACCTCTCATATGCATTATGAGACTTGGCTGGATGAAGCATCTGGGCCAGTATTGTCCCAGATGGTGCCAGCTGGGTACTCTGTGCACTGCAGTATCATTCTCAGCTCAGGGGCCGGGGGAGGTGTGGCTGTGATCTGTAAAGACAGCTTGGCTTTTGGAGGTATCTGGTGCCTAACTAGTCTGATATAAAATCCATCTTGTGTTGGATTTGGCTGGGGATAGAATGGGAATCCTCTTGATGTGCTGACCACCCTGCTGCATAGCTGATTCCCTAACTGCTCTAGCCAAGCTGGTCTACGAGGTGGTGCTGAAGTCACCCAGCCTTAATGTCTTGGGTGATTTCAACATATACACTGAGGCTAGTCTTTTAGGGGCACCATGAGAACCATAGGACTATCCCAGATATATATGGCCCGCCACATGAAGTGGGGCACAAGTTGGATTTGATCTTTTCCACCAGCCTGGATAGAGGGCTTTCAATTATCGGGGGTGTTGTTACAACACCATTGTTGTGGTTGGATCATTACCTTCTTTTTGTGTGTGTATATATTTCTTTTTATTTTAACTTTAACAATAGGATCATTACCTTCTGAAAGCCCAGATCCTAACCCTCTTATGCCATCATCAGGGTGGTGGACCAGTTAGGTTGGTCCATCCCTGGAGCCTAATGGATACGATTGGTTTTTGAAATTCTCTAGGGGATTTACCTACTGACCTAAACAGCTACTCTGTCAATGTCCTGGTCATCTTGTGGAATGACATTGTGACTATGGCCATTGACGCGGTCACACGTCTGTTCCCACTGCTGCAGCAGTGCAGGTCCCCCTAGTATATGGAGGTCCTGAGGTGGCTGAAGCGGAAGGGTAAGCGGTAAGAAAGCAGGTGGTGCTCGATTTACAATGAAGCCCACTAATTGTGGCATAGATAATTTTTAAAGGCCTGGTTATTCCAGTCTGCCTCTGCCCGGAACCAGATTCATCCAATGTCTGCTGTGACAATTTTATTAATTACTCTTCAGACAAAATTGTTTGTATTCACCATGACTTGGGTGCTGCCATTTTATCTGCAGAATCAGAGTTTGGGGTTATGGAAGTCCAGTCTTGTCCTGTTTATTTGGATCAGTTTCAATTGGTATCTCCCACTCATGTGGGGTGCTTGGGGTGTTGTGACCGGGGTGGGGGGAATTGGGGAAGCAATTACACTGATCCACATGTTACCAAGGCTGATTCCCAGGGAGGGGGGCATGCGCCCTACACGAAGAATGCCCATCAGGATAGAATGTGGGTCTTCACCTCTAATTAAAGAGAACAGACTCCTATCATCATAGGGCGTGGTAAGCACTGGGAAGCCAAGGTCTGCCCCTACATTCCTAACAGCATGCACTCGGGGTACGAAGGAGGGTAAGGGGCAATGTGAGGTATTGTGCCAGGGGAGAGGGAAGGGAGTCCCACAGGGGAAGGGGAGAAGGGGAAACTCACACAGGGAAGGAGAAGGTAGCCCAGGGAGGGGAAAAGGTAAACAAGGGAACACACACTTAACTCAGGCAAACCAATTCTTGTAGTCACAGATGTCATCCGGATTCCAGGGGAGGGAGGTCCAAGCACACAAATTCTAAGGCCAAGTGTTCCACAAGCAGAGCAGCAAGCAATAGTTCAAGTGGGGGGCCGGTCTCTCAGAAATCACCAGTGCTGCTGCCTCCGCTGGTTCTTAAGCCCCAGGCCCCGCCCCGTGCATGCTCTCAGGCGCTCCAAGCACCGCAGTAGGGACGGGGGAAGTCCCAACGTGTGTCCTGACGTCGGGGGTGTAGCTGCCGGTCAAGGCCCCGACTCGGCGGCCAACGACCCCGCCGAGCACTCCGGAACCTGCGGCCCCAAAGGGGGCGGGGGCAGGGAACCCCCAGCCTGCTCCTGCTGCTGCCGAGGGGGATCCCCTGGAGGGCGAACCCTCCTACCGGCAGCAGTCCTGACAGGTGTTGAGAGCAACCAGTTGTGAATTAGATCCTTGTGATGAATTGGTAAAAGCCAGCTTGGAGACACTGGAGCCAATGCTGGCTGGGGATGTCAACACATCTCTTTTGGAGGATTGGTTGTTGGCACCCTTAAAATTGTGATTGTTCGACATAATGCGAGACTTAACCCCCCCCCAAGCCTTTCTTATATTAACGTTATTGGAGCCTACTATAGGCCCCCTTGGCTCATTCATTGGCCCCACAAACTAACTGATGAGTATTATACTTTAACTTCAGTTCTCAGTTGTGTCACTCGAAGATAAATGCAGGAATGCCTCCAGTTCTTCTGTTGCCTCAAAGGACTTGTTTTTCCCATTTATGTTCACCACCATCTGCGCTGGAAATTTTAACACTGGTTTCCATCCTTTCTCATTCATGACTGTGAAGTACTTGCTCCATTTTCTTCTTTTATTCATGGTTTCCAACGCATAATCTGGGAATACCTTGATGTTGTCATTCCTGAATTTCAACTCTCGCATCCTGTGAGCATTCCTGAGGATCTCCTCCTTCACTGTGTAACTCGCAAACTTAGCAATGATTGTCCTTGACTTGGGGAAATTTTTGCTTGGCATTCTCCCCGTTCTGTGTGCTCGAATGATTTCAGGTTTCTGTAACTTTGGTTTCTCAGGGAAATGCTCACTCAAAAACTCCCAAAGTAATTCCTTTACATCAGCTTTTAACCCCAGCTCAACTCAAATATGGAGGGTCTAGAAATGGAAAGGGTGCAGTCAACCAGATGACTTGAAACACTGTTTATGGGAATGTATACATGTGAATAGGTTCTGGAGTAAAGTATGGAAAGTATTGAATAAAGTGAACAAAGGTGTGGTACCATTTAGATTGGAAATAGGGGTCTTGGGTCTACCCTGACAGTATGACACTAGAAAGACACCAAGATGCCCTGAGAAAATTGTGCTTGGAAGCCCTCAATATTATCACTAGACACTGGAAGTCGGAAGGACCTCCACCGTTCCAGGAATGGATCTTGAGAGCCTGGTACTTGTTTACTATGGACAAAATGCAAATCAGTCTTACGAACCAGACAGATGAAATAGATGAAAAAAAGGAAAAAAGAAGAGAGAAGAAAAAAAATGACTATGAAGCCAAATGGCTGGCCATCCTGGAATCCATAGAGGGGTTTAAATTGCCACAGAATGATAAGACAATGTTATTTGATAGGTATTTGTAACAGTGGGTGCCTGGGTAACTGGGGGTGGTGGTGGTAGGGAGGAGTTGAAAGGTTACAGTTGATTGATGTAATATGAGTTATACAGTATGTTAGATTAAACCTAGTTAAGAATCAGTGTAAAGAACCAGAAGACAGAAACACCGGCACAATGTGCGCTTGGACCAATGCTGTAATCCAGGTCCAGGGAAAAAATGTGGGAGAATGTAATAACACGGTGTACAGAAGAATAGGGTTACTATGGAAAATTATTCAATAAAAACAAGTTATATATAAAAAAAATTGTGATTGTCCAGCCCCTGATCAAGAAGCCATCTTTGAATGCTGACACTCTGGCCAGCTATTGGCCTGTCTCTAACCTTCCCCTTTTTATGGAAGGTTGTTGAATGGGTGGTTGCCCAACAGCTTCAGACTCACCTCAGTGCCATCAGATTCCTGGACCCATTTCAGTCAGGCTTTTGCCCTGGGTATGGCATGGAGACTGCACTCGTGGCCTTGGTCAATGACCTGAGCCTGGAGATTGACAAGGGAAATTCTACCCTGTTGATCTTGTTAGATCTTTCCGTGTTCTTTAATACTGTTGATTATGAGGTGGTGTTGCCACGACTGTGGGACTTGGCGAGGGTGCATGGGACCACACTTGAGTGATTCTACTCCTTCCATTCGGCCCTTCCGAACATGCCCAGATTTTTCTTTCTTTTTTTTAAACTTATCCAGTACAGAGGAACCCACGCATCTCTGGAGCACCTCCAGAGGGTGAGTACTCTGCCCCTAAGCCCCCATTAAGCCCCCACCCCCTCTTCCCTGGCCCATTCTCTCCCCCCACCAGGTTCCCTCTGGCCTCTTGATCCCTCCGCGGCTCCCACCCTTGGAATTCCTGAGTATTCTCTGAATGTCCTCAGACCGGTTTGAGCACTTGGAACTGGTCCTTTTTTAAATATACGGGGAGGCCTAGTTCTATTCTGTCTCCCTCCTGTTCAATGTGTATATGTGGCCACTGGGCGTGGTCATTTAGAGGTGTGGGGAAAAGTGCCATTAGTATGCTGATGGCACACAGCTGTACCTCTATTTTTCATCCAACCCAGGCCCCCCAGTCTCAGTGATTACCCGATGCCTGGCTGCTGTCAGGGACTGGATGGAGGGTGAACTGATTGAAGCTGAATCCAGACAAGACAGGTAATGATGGTTGCTGGTCTTGTGACCTGGGCGGGGGGGTGGGATTCAGACTCTTGTTACTGATGGAGTCCAACTCCAGTCTGGTCACTCAGGTGCGCAGCGTTGGAGGGTTTCTGGACCCCTTGCTGTGTGTGGGTTGTCAGGTTCCAGCAATAGCCAGGAGTGCTTTTCACCATCTCCATCTGGTGAGGAGGCTGCAGCCTTTTCTTTTTGAGTTGGATCTGGCCACCATCATCCATGTTTTCATCACCTTGAGACTAGATTATTGCAGTGCACTCTATGTGGGGCTGCCCTTGATGACTGTTTGGAAGATGCAGCTGTTGCAGAATGAGGCGACTTGCCTTCTTTCAGGGACAAGTTGCCGGGAGCACATTACACCAATGCTCTATAGTCTGCATTTACTCCCTATAGCTTTCCAGGCACAATTCAAGGTGCTAGTTTTGACCTTTAAAGCTCTAAACAGTCTGGGCTCCACATAGCTGAAAGATCACCTGTCCTTCCATGTTCCATTGTGGCCCCTGCGATCAGCCAGGAGTGCTTCCTGTCCCTGTAGGTACCATCTGTTACCTACAGGGACAGAAAGCACTCCTGACAGAAAGCACTTTTTATTTGAAAAGCACTTTTTATTTGCCATCGCCCTGCCCTCGTCCGCCTTGCCCCCACTCTCCACACCTTCAAGTCCCTCCTCAGAACCTACCTCTTCCTCTCTGCCCTTCCTAACTCCTGCTAATCATCCCCACCCAGGATTATCCCCCCCTTCCTGTTATCTGCAAATCCCCATTTACTGTAACCAAGCCAAGAACGTGTACCTGAGTTCTCGCATCCTTGTGAATGTTGCATCCCTTGTCTATCCCTCTGTTTCCCCTTCCCTGTCTCCCCACCCCTTGTCTTTAGATTGTAAGCTCTCGGGCAGGGACCATGTCTATTTTATTCTCTGTAAAGCCCCATGTACACTTCTGGTGCTATATATAAATGCTAATAATAATAATAATAATAATAATAATAAATTTATTATTATTATTATTATTATTATTATTATTATTGAGTAGGTGGGTATACAGGATTGGTGTGAGGTGGTGGGTGGTTTCGGGGTGGGTGTGGGAAGGGGTTGGATGTCAAGGTGGTATTGGGTGGGTTTTATGGGGGCCTTAGGGATTTATCTGTTGTTATGTATTGTAAGCCACCCAGACCTTCTGGGAAGGGTGGATATAAATTCAAATAAATAAATAAATAATCCCTATTATCTCTTGGGAAATCAAAATCAAGTATCCATCTAGGCCCTCTTAATGAATAGAAAAATACATTTGAGATCTGGTTATCCCCTCTGGAGGAGCTGAGATGACTGCTGGGGGAAGAGAGATCAGAGCAGGGGAGCCTGCTGCTCCATTTGCTTCTTTCTTCCACCAGCTTCTGTTTCAGTCCCTGACCCCACGCTTCTAGGGTTATTGCTTCAGAAGTAATGAACCTGGGAATGCCGAGGAAAAAGAGAGTGGAACAGGAGATGCAGCAGAACACAAGCTGAAGTGGCTGAAAGTGGGGGTGAGAGTGGACTTTTCATAGTCCTGGCACTCAACGAGGAAGCAAGCTGAGCAGCCAATAATAAGATATGTAGCCAGTTCCTTTGTCACTTTGTGGTTAAGACAGTCAATTGAAGCCATGTGGCTTTTGTTTCAAGACTGACAGGGTTTGATTTATTATTAACAGTGACTAAACTTCTCTTATATAGGTTACTTATTTATTTAAATGTATATCCTGCTCTATCCTGAATGTTTTTTTTTAAAATTTATTTATTTATTTATTTATTTATTTATTAGCTGCCCTCTCATGCCTATGGCATCCTGGGGCAGCTTACAACACTAAAAACGACATCAATTATAAATTATTAAATTTAAACATTTTAAAAAAACATCTTCCCTACCCCCACCTACCGCTACCTCCCACCCTCCCCTCTGAAGGCCTGGGAAAACAGCCAGGTCTTGCAGGCTTGGCGGAACGCCAGCAGACCCGGGGCCAGGCGAGCTTCCTCCAGGTGGGAATTCCAGAGTCGCGGCCTGGCTACCGAGAACGCCTGTTCCATTGTGGCCCCCTGCCTAACACAGGGGATCTCCAGGAAGGTGCTCCCAGTAGACAGCAGGGATTGCTCTGAGGCACGGAGGGCGAGGCGGTCCCCGAGGTATGAGGGGCCAAGACCGTGTAGGCTTTATAGATCAAAACTAACACCTTGAATGTGGCCCAGTATGCTATAGGCAACCAGTGCAAAGTGTGGAGCACAGGTGTTATGTGTTCCCACCGACCCGTCCCTGTAAGGAGACGGGCCGCCGCATTCTGCACTAGCTGCAGCCTCCAGACCAGAAACAGGGGAAGCCCCACATAGAGCACGTTGCAGTAGTCCAGCCTCAAGGTGATGAAGGCATGGATGAGAGTGGCCAGGTCGGGCCTGGAGATGTATGGATAGAGCCTCTGTACTAGACACAGCTGGCAGAAGGCGGCTTTAGCCACCGCCTTCACCTGCCGATCCAGATGGAGGTCCGAATCCAACACCACCCCCAGACTCCGAACCTTCTAGGCTACAGGAGGAGCTAGAATAGGGCTGAAACGAGGGCTATGTTCAGGGCAGGTAACAAAATAATAATATAAAATAGTTGAGAGTATATAAAAACCTATATTCATCACTGTAGCAGGTTGGCTGGTGCCAGCCCTGCTCCAAGCTACTCCAGTGGCTGGGGATTCCCCTGTCTCAGCGCCACCACAAGGGAAAGCAGATGAGCTTCTGGGAGACTGCAAAAGACAGTGGGGAAGTGTTGTCATGGAAACTGACAAGGCGGCAAAGCACCGCTCTGAAATAGACTAGGCAGGGCCACAGCAAGCGCTCGCCTAGTGAAAGCAGTTCTGGATGCTTAGAGGAAAGCAGGGGGCATGGCTGGATCACTCCTTGGGTTTTGTAAGGGGCAGGACCAGAAAATGGCTGGAGAATCTGACAGGACGGCTAGTCTGAAACGGCCATTGGCAGGGCAGCTGAGAGAGAGGCAGATCGGAAGCGGGCCAGCATTCTGGAAGGTTCCCATGAGCCCTTCATGGTGTCTGGTGTCTGGCATGTTGAGAAGCTAGAATAGGGCTGAAACAAGGGGGGGGGGGGGGGGAATTCTCATAAGTAATTCATGAGAATCGAGAGGGAGTGATAACTTGGGTGTTCTCTCCCCCCCTTGAGTTCTCGTGAATTACTTGAGGGGACCAGGATTGCAGGGGGGCTGCCACAGGAGCCAGAGATGACCCAGGGGCAAAGACAATCCTCCCTGAGCACCTCTGCCCCTTGCCAGGCCTCCCTACTGGGGGGGGAGTGAGTGGGATCAGGATCGGGGGTTGGGGGCCTAGCGGGGGTCAGGCAGGGCATTACTCACCATTCAGGGAGGTTCCAACCATGCTGCTGGGCTCCACACTGTGCTGCCGCTTGGATTTTAAAAGGAAGGGGGGAAAAGCTTTGGGCATGCTCAGAGCTGCTCAGCCCTGTCTACCCTCTCCAAAGATGTCCCCTGTCGGACTGAGCATCTCATTTGCACATGCTCAGCCCTGCAGGGGCCATATTTGAAGAGGGCAGGCAGGGCTGAGAAGCTTTAAGCATGCCCAAGGCTTCCCCCCTTCCGTTTAAAATCCAAGTGGCAGTATGGCATGGAGGCCAGAAGCCCCCCCCCCCCGAACAGTGAGTAATGCCCTTCCTGGCCCCCAATATGCAACCCTGGCTTCCAGCAAACTTTTTCTCCCCCCCAGGCAGGGAGACTTGGCGAGGGCTGGAGGTGCCCAGGGGGGCTTGTCTTTGCCCCCTGCTCAACTCTGGCTCCCATGCCAGCCCCGCCCCCCCTGCAATCCCAGCTCCCCCTCAAATTCTCACCAGTTCTCGACAAGACAAGAATGTTGTCCGAGTTTTAGCCCTAAGCTGGAAGCTGAAGCAAGCACCGAACCGTGAGTGTGCCCAGGAGAGCTAACCCTGTGGCCAAGGCATGGGGCAGACTGGTCTGGGTCTGAGTCCTGCAGACGTTGGCCCTGGTGAAGTTCAGGGGCCTGGATTGCCTTTCTGGAGCCCTGAGGAAGGACAAGGGAAGAAACTGAGTTGGACTTCAAAGCAGTCTGGAGTAGGGGTTGGGATTCTGGACTGAGAAACTCAGGGGTGTCCAGCCTTGTGGACCAAGAAGGGCAAAGACTTTACAAGACTGAGGGCCTGCATGCCCAGGAGTTCAGGGGCCTGGGTAGCCGTACGTGCCTTTGAGCCATGTTAAGGTGTTGGGGCCTGCGAGCCCAGCTAAACAGTTTAAATAAAGTGTACATAGCACCAGATCTGTTTCTATGGCTTCATGGGGTGAGCACATGCCCCATCTGGAAGTCGGGCCGAAGTGAAACCCTCTGAGGGTAAGGCCCTGCTACAATCACCTAAAAAACCTAACCTCCCACAAACCCATTCTCACCTGGCAATGAACCAAATTAAAACCCTTGCATTACATCCAGAAAATATTCACGCCTCGGCTCTGATGTATCTCTAGGGTTCCATAAATGTGGAGCAGCCACTAAGAATATCTTTCTGCATGCCCTTGCCATATGAGAAGATCTGTCTGACTATTGATATCATAATGTTAAAATGAAAATGTCACATTTGAAATTTCTGTTTACAACAATTTTCAATTTAAAATAAATTTCAAATAAACAAATACAATTTCAATTTACAAAAGTTTGGCCAAAATCACTAGCTGTTTTAAAATGAAAAATGCAATATTAAATTTGAAATGTCAGTCTTCATCAAAATTTCAGTTTGAAATTCATTTTAACCTAGTCTAGTTAAAAGACTTTTTCTTTATTATTCATATACAAAACCTTGTCTTCCCGTACATTATACAACTATGAATAAACTCTGCAATTCCAGTTATGTGCCTACCAGTGCTATATAAAGGGTGAACACAAGAGACACGTGAACATGTCCACAATAGCTCTTAAGTCAATAGTCTATCAAAGAAAATTGCAAAGAATTTAGAAAGTGACTGTCTGGTAGAGCTGTTTGTAATGGGAAACTAGCACTAAACCAGCCTTTTCTTTAAATCAAAATTGTTCAGTACTAAAAAAATAATAATTCAATGTTCTACTTCAAAAAGCTGCTGCTATATGTAGAACTTTGGTACAACACTTTCTTGCACAAAAACTATATTCACAAGAAAATAGGCCAAATTACGCTGCATTGAGGCCTCGCAGATCAATAGATCATTCAACCACAAACACATTCAGTTGTCAGTATAATCTTCAGATTCTATTATGAAAGTGGGTTTACCCCCCGCAAAACAGGGGGGTATACTGTGTTGGACAGAATCCTCCCAAGAAGATGGATCTCAACTTCAAGCTTCTAGCCAGGCTTTTATTTATTCTGATTCATTTCATGGAAATCATGGCTCTTTAGCTATGTGACAGATAAATCAAAAAATTACATGCAAAAAGATAGACACACAGTATTAATCTTTTGGGGGACAGCTGTCTGGCCAGAGGTAGTCTTCTGTGTTATATTTTCTACTTTCAAACTAACTGTACTGTAACTATGGCTGCTTGCTCACATTAAGAAAGGGGCGGGGACTAACATGTGTTTAACTCACGTTAGTCCATTTACATGAAACCCCAAATCATGGGCACAGGGTTTTAGCATTTGTAACAGAGTGCTGGTGCCCAGGTGTAAGTGTTGTCCCAGAAAGTCACACAAAGATAGGGAATTAGCTGATTCTCTGTTTATTCAGGCTCTCCAGGACTCCGTGGCAAAGCAACCAGGCTGAAGCCTATCACAGTATCAATAAATACAGTTCCCGCTCAATATTACATTCTTCATATACGGTAACAAGCCCGAAGTCCATCCAAGCCAGGCAAGAGTCCCCTAGTTAACACTCTAAGGTTTCCCCAGGCAGCAATCTCCCTCCTTGGCCTTTCCCAATACTTCGGTCAGCAGTTCCTCCTTGGTAAATAGAGTCTTCGGGACCTTGGACAACCACATTCTGGAAGGAGCCTTTCAGCTTGGCAGTTAGGAACAGACTGACTTGCTGGGCTCAGGTTGCTTCCTTTTATACTCATCAGTGGGTATGACCAACATTTTAGTCCTCAGAGTCTTAAAGGCCCAGTGTTCAATTCCCTCTTCACTTGCTCTTAAAGGGCCAATGGCCCCGTCAGACTGCACTCTGTCATAGTGTTATTTTCCCCTTCCCCCATTAAATTCAATAAAGCAAGACAGGGCTCAAAATCCAGTCCTATCTCATGTTATTGAATTTAATGCAGGAAGGGGGAAATAATGCTAAAACCCCCATGCCCATAAACGGGGGGTTTCACATGACTGGAGTAACGTGAGTTAAACTCACATTAGTCCCCGCCCCTTTCTTAACGTGGGCAAGCAGTCTGTCTCTGACCCAATCCCTTCTGTGAACTCTACATTGTGCTATTTCCCCATTCCCTCAAGCATCTGGCCTGTCCTTTTCTGTCAGTAATGTTTCTTCCTCCCTAGGCAGGGTCAGGGTCAGTAAGCTGGTGTGTTTTCTGGTTGTCTTGTAAACTGGCTCTAAATTATCTTCTATTAGGGCTGGATTAGTAAATAGGAGAAGGATTAAGATTATGGTGAGTGGCCTGTGGCACAGAGTAGGGATGTGCAAACGGTTCGGTTGTTCGGCCGTTCGGTTCGGGAGCTGAGTTCGGATTCAGACGTTCAGTCTGGGGACTGGGTTCGGGTTCAGTCATTTGGTTTGGTGACGATCAGTTCAACTCGGCCATTCAGAAATGGGTTTCGGTTTCAGTCTAGGTATCGCGTGATTGTGTCAGAAACTGGAAACTGGAAATTCGAGTGTGTGCGGAACTTATGTGGAGAGAGAGCATATGTGGTGTGGCTAGCTGTTGTTTGACTGTGTTGGACTGTGTGTTGTTTTGGTTTGGCTGTGTTGTTTTGGTTGATTGTTGTTGGCGACTTGGTGGGTGTGTTTAGTGTTTTGTTTGACTGTGTTTGGGTGGGACTTTGGGGGGAAAAAATGAAGAGGGTGATGCTCAACAGGGGGGAGTGGAAGAAGGCCAAGGTGGATGAGCAGGTGGAGGAGGTTGCTGCGGCTGCCCCTGGACCTGGAGGTGGTGGAAGTTGGCTCCTCATCAGAGGATCAAGAGCCGGGAACAGGAGGTGCTGCTAGGTTTGTAAACTTTTTTTTACTTTGAGGACAAGAAGAATACTATCCTTTAGAGCGAGCTCACTAGCGTGCGGGTGGGTGCATGGGTGATGGGCAATCAGGCACAAACAGTGGGCATCAGCGGGTGGCAGAAGATGTCTGCCACAGAGAGAGGGTGGGGTGGGGGGCTCTTCTAGAAGTCAGGCACGAGCAGCACCCCCACCCAAACATGTGCCAGCCATCCCTAGAAAGGGTCTCCACTCTCCAGTTGCCATCCCTACCTAGCACCCCAAAGAAGGGCAGGATTTGCACGTGCCAGCAAGGGTCTCTCCATTTGCCATCCCTAGCATAGGGAGGACTAGAGGCATCATCACAAATGCATGATATTATTTAGGTGTTGTTTATGTGTTCCTATTTCAGAGAGGGTGATGATTCCGCTGCTGGTGCCCACTGGACCACCAGAACCCCATTGAGGTGGAGGTCGCCACTGTCAGACAGCGGGTGCATGAATTCCAATGTCTGGCGGTGGTATGAGAAGCAGAATGGATTTGCCGTCCGCAAGGTAAGACACGGGGGCTGGAACAACAGGGAATGGATTGCCCTATGACCTGTTAGGAAGTCCCCTGCAGAGAGAGATTGGCCACCCCCCCACTTGTGGGGACAGAATGCAGGCAGGACTTGACATTGACAGACCATTGGTCTTACACAGTATGGCACTTCTTATGATCCTTCCTATCTTTTATGTTCTTTATGTATGCAGAAAAACATTTAAAAGGGCCATCCAGGGGACCAGCTAGGGCTGATAGCTCATATTGAAAAACTCCACGGGGAGACGGTAACTAGGCGGCAGGACTCTGGTGTGGCCGTGGGGGAGCAACATCGCCAGAAGAAGGGGGTGAAGGCATGCCAGAAGAAATGCCATCAAAGCCCTTTCCCCTCCTCCAGCTCCGCTGAGGAGTCCCCCCAGGAGGAGTCTTCAGTGGCAAGGGTCTTTCGGGCTGAAGTGGAGAAGCCCACCCAGGACTTAAATATGGAGAACTGGCTGGTGGTCAAGTTCCAGGAGGTCAAGGTAGAGAAACAGAAGGTGGAGTCATACTCCAAGTATGTCTCTGCCGAAATGGCCGACCTGAACTGTACCACCAGTCAGTCCCCAGGTGGCACGCGACCATGGCAGGGACTGTGGACTTTGCCCTCCAGAACGGCTACCAAATGCCGGAGCATGGGGTGCCTGCCCCTAGGTCCCATGCACCCCTTTTGCCTTTCCCCCAAGTTCCGGGGGACAGGCCCAAAGACTAAGAGACTCTGTAGACCCCTTAAGTTTCCTTTCAATATTTGTTTTTGGTTTTATAAATGTGTTGTTGTTGTGGTGGTTGTTTGAAAAGTTTTTATAAAAGTTCTATTTGTTGTTGTTGTTACCCACTTTGTTTTACCAACCCAATCTTTTATTCCTCTGTGCTGCTTCTGGCAGGTGGCAGAATCTCATTGTACATACAGCTTGTCAGATCCCTACCCGACAGCAGCAGCAGATGTAGTGTTAGCGTATTAGCCCCAAGATGTGCCAGCAGCAGGGTCTCAACTGTCAGACAGGCCCCCAGGAGGGGCAAGGCCTGTGTCTGTGTGGGTGTGCCAGAGAGAAAGAGAGACAGGCTCCTTGGCAGCGGGCAGCAGGTGGTGGGTGCTGGTGGTCAGAGGGGATTTTTTTTCAGCAGCTTCAGCTGGCATCCACTGGTGGGTGCTGAGGAGTAGACTGGGGGGGGGCAGGCTGGCATGCAGGCACCGGGCTTCTGGATGCAGTGGAATGGAATGACAGCCCCCAGTGACTGGAATGATGGTCCCAGAATCTTGCTGATGGTTCCTGGGACGTGCGGACATGACTGATTCAGGTACAGTGGAATGATAGCCTATGGGAGTTGAATGATGTCCCTAGAATTACTAGTGCATGGTTGGTCACACTTCATTCAATTGTGTGATAGGTGGTAGCAGGTACAGGAACGCACAGAGGCAGGCAGGCACATATAATATGTTGTGTGTTGCTATTTCCATCTCATTCTGGTAGGTTTGCTGGTGGATGTGGGCACAGATGAGAGCTCTCTCTGGTTCTGGCAGGAGGCAGGCAGTTTGAGCTGGATACACCTCTCTCCCTCCACTCCCATCTCTCTCATTCTAGTGGGGAGCCTCTCTCTCTCTCTCTGGCCATATAGTGCAGTAACAGCATGGGTGGGATCATGTCTGTCTCTCCTTCTAGCAGTGGGGAGACTGACTCTCTCTCTCTCTCTCTCTCTCTCTCTCTCTCTCTCTTTCTCTCTCTTTCACCATGAACCAGCAGACAGCAGCAGCGAGATTACCAGGCAAGTGGAGCACATCACCCAGGACTGACAGGGTGGGCAGACAGGCACCTTGGCATGAGAGGCAGGCAGGCTTTGAGCTTGGCAGCAACCTGGGTGGGCAGACAGGCAGTGTGACATGAGGAGCAGTAGGAAAGGCAGGCTGGGACCTTGGCAGGGCACTCTGATAGGCTGGCAAAGACTGTGCAGCATGCACGCACACGAGAGAGAGCCAGTCAGATTGGTGGGCTGAGATCGTCTAGCCAGAGGCCGTCTGGAAGGCTTACAGTTTGTTTCTCAAAATGCTGCTACCCTGCATCATGCTGTCAGTCAGATAAGCCCACCGAGGCCATCTAGTATGAGAGGGAGAGGGAGGGGCAGGGTGGGCACCGGGCATTGGGAGGGAGGGACAGCACCTCAGCAGCATAGCAGCTGTAGCCCTAGCCCAGATTGAGGGGAGGAGCCTCATCCCAAGGCTGCCCCCTCTTTCTGCTCGAGAAGCAGCAGAAGGTGGAATTACATCATGTGGAGACATCCTGAATGAGCTGGTGCACTGGGGAGCCTTGCTCGGCCTGCTTCTCCCAGAGGAGCTCGCTGCCCTTCACACTCCCGGTAAAGAACCCCACCAGCTTCCTCCCCCACTCGATCAGGGAGCTAAGGGTGCCTGGCTCAATCCCCTTCTCCTCCAAGCCCAGAGTGTCCCTGACGACCAGGCAAAGGGTGTGCAAGGGATGCTGGTGAATCCCCCGTCACGGACTGCCTTCAGTATATTGGCCACATTGTCCATCACCACACACTCCTTGGTGAAAGGCGCAGCTGGCATGACCCA
Source organism: Sphenodon punctatus (assembly GCA_003113815.1). NCBI lineage: Eukaryota > Metazoa > Chordata > Lepidosauria > Sphenodontia > Sphenodontidae > Sphenodon > Sphenodon punctatus. The sequence continues at coordinate 2,253,885 of QEPC01007800.1, forward strand.
CTCCCACACCATGGTGGTCAGGACTGGCTTGATGTCCCTAGCGGTGTGGGGGTTGTTCATTACTTGTGTCTGAAGCAGCGCCCACCTATACCCTGCTTCGGGACCCCTCCTTCCACTCCCCAAAGCTGCTTCCGGGTCCTGCCACCAGTGCGCCGTCACCTCCAGGTAGGTGTGCTGCGTGTTTCTACTGGACCACAGGTCTGGGGTGAAGTGTATCGTGGCACCCCCAGCCCCTACCAACTGCTCCCTTACCCGCTCCTTCAAAGCCCTGTACAGGTCTGGCACCACATTCCGACTCAGGGTGGTGTGGGACAGCAGCTAAAACTGGGGGGCCAGGAACCCAATCAGCCGCTTGAAGCCCATGTCCTCTACAATGGAGAAGGGCTGCCTATCCAGCGCAATCATTTCACCCAACCTGGCTTTCTCTTGAAAGCCATGCCGCCCTCCAGCTGCTGATGGTAGCTGCCCCCACCCCAGCTCCTCCATGGTGGGCTGATGCTGCTGGTGAGACTTCTGCTGCTGTTCTTCCCCCTAGCAGGAATACTGCTAGAGGCAGCAGTTGGTGCAGGACGCTTGCCCGCTGAAGGAGGCTGGTGACTGGCCCCTGCAGTCAGGAACCCACCAGCATCCACTTCCCCTTCCTTCCCGCTTAGCAGCAGAGCACTGTGGCATGATTTCAGGTGCCTCGCCATGGCAGATGTCCCAAGGTTGGCGAGCACCTGCCCACGCTACACCACCTTATTGCATATATTTTATATTTATATATATTTATATATATATAAATTATTTGTGTGCATTTTGGTTGGAAGACATGGAGAAGGGAAGTAGGAGAGGCTGGTCTGCTGCCCGTAAGGCGGGCAATTGGGCACGGGGCAGAGGTGGCGGTAGGGGGCCATGCCAGAGAAGTGGCAGCATGCAGCAGCAGCAGCCAGAACCCATCACCACACCCCAAGCTTTGCAGGCATGATTTTGGGAGACAGGGTTCAGAGGCTCCCAGCAGCAGTGGCACTAGTCTGGGGGTGGTTCGGCAGTGCCTCCTGAATTTTTATATATATATATATATATATATATATATATATATATATATATATATAAATTCAAATTTTTCTAATATTTTCTACACTAACTCTAGCTATAGTATTAACTATTCTAAAATCTATGTAAGTAAATATATCTAAAGGCCTTGTCCTACAAACACATTCTAAAATATCAAAACTGAATAACTATACACTAACACTATCTCTATCTCTATAACTAAGCTAACTCCTACTAAAACTATGTATCTATCTATAGTAACTATATTTAATATCTATCTATCTATATATACAATATTACACAGGGATGGGGGGAAAACACAAATAACACAAGGAGGGGTACAAAAGTGAAATGAAACCTAAATCAATCTAATAATCCTACTCTAAATAAATCCAAAAACAGGGGAAGGGAATCAAGGATGGCCCCCACCCTCCTGTCGTTTCGATGTTTGTGTAAGACCTGGCTGTTCTGCCAGGCCTTTGGCGAGGGGGACAGGTAGGGTGGGGAGGTGGGGTTTGGGAGGGAGGGGGAGTTTTTATGATTTGTTTAAAAATTTGTAGATTTATTTTAAAATGTTTTATTGTTGAATTTTGTGTGTGTGTGTTGTTCGCCGTCCCGAGCTGCCTTTGGGCAGGAGGGGCGGGATATAAGTTTTAAATAAATAAATACAAAATAAAAATAAAAAATATATAGAGGGAGAGGGAAAGGATTCAATGGAGGGAGGAGGCAGAACACAGGGAGGGGTAAAAATTAAAAATAACGCCTAAATCTATCTAATATAATCTATATAAATAATAATATGGAGGTAAATGGGTTGGATGGGTGAAATAGGAGAAGGATGGCAATAGATTGGGGAGCTGGGAGGTACAAACTGCTGGGAGAGGGAGCCTTCTGAAAACACCTGCTGTCAGGAACAGTGACTAGCTCAGAAGGTGTTGGAAGGGGGGAGGGTAATGAGTTTTGTTACTTGCTGTGCCTGCCACACTGCAAGCCCCATTGGCTCCGTGCAGCCTAGCTCGTGGCCAAATGCAGCCTGCAAAGCCAGTGGTCTGAGGAGAAAAGGGATGGTGATTGGACAGGCTGGCTGCTACGCCAAGCCTCTCCACCCCTGGTGCCTGGAAGTCTGCTCCTCAGCTGACTCCCCCTCCCTGTCACATTTTGCCTTCCAGTGACACGTTTTTGCCACCCGAACTCATCTGAACTCGATCTGAACTGACCGAACTGTTCGGTCGCTTCAGAGTTCAGTATCTCGGTCAGTTCAGGTTCCAGTTCGGTTGTCCGAATGGACCAAGTTCAGTCCGAACTCCGAACTTCCGAACCGCGTTCGCACATCCCTAGCGCGGAGCAGCTGTAATGTTCAGGTAAGGTGCATGTGGGTGAACAGGGAAAAGGTATGTACAGGTAGGTGATTACATTTTCAATTTTGTGGCTTTTATTGGTTTGAGCCAGATATTTTCTATGGGAAGCAACTTTAACTTCAGCATAATGACATTTTTATATATTAGACCTAGACTTAAGTCAGAACATGAATTACAGCATCAAATACACTTCCATTTACTCACAGTACAGATGGAGTGGTAAGAATGATCTTGCTCCACCCTTTGAGTTTCTGAATGATTATAGCGTTCCCCAAGAAGATACACTGTGGAGGAACTGGGGGGAAAACTCCTGGTACTCTTTTCTCCATTTAATGGACCAGTTCAGTGTTAGCCATAATTCGACTCAATGGGTTTAGATATTTATCTATCAACATGAAGCTGTTTCTTCATGTCATATGTACCTACGCAAACAGACTTCCTGCATATACATAATGATGTAGCTGAATCGTCTTTTATAATTCTCTGTTTTGTATAACCAGCCTCTCATCTTCTGATGTGGGTGAACTTTTCCCTTTTTCTATGCTATATGTGTAAATACTCTTTCTCTGATATTTGTGAACCTTCTTAGTCGCTCTCCCTGTCTCTTTGTTATATCCTGTGAGGGGCAATGCTGTCCATTAGGAATTCCTTGGCCAATTTAAAAGTAGCTATTTATGATCTTGGCTCCATTAGTGTTGACCTGCAAAAATCTTGTTTGAGAATGAAGTATAAATGTAAGTACTCAGGAAGGATAATTTGTAGGTGAAGAGAAAATAAATAAGAGGACTGAGGTACAAAGGTGACATCTCTAGCTGCCTTTTGCTATGCTCCTAAGGCAGGCTGTAGAACTACAGCACTCATCTCAGACATTATGCCTAACTGGCATGCAAGTTATATCATTTTCCAGAAATGCATTAAGTGTAGGCAGAATAAAATGTGACTCAAATAATATAAAAGGGGCTGTGTATGCAACCCAATCACTTTGCGTAAATGAGACAAATGGAATGGAATATAAAATATACTGTACAAAGACTACTTTCCAAACCTTTTTGTAAATCTACCACAAATTGTAAAGAATTCAGGTATTTAGATCTCAGGTCCATATTACAGTTGTTACCTGTGCCAGGGAAGAAAACCAGCTAATCTGCATAGATATGGGAGTGCATGTAAATTTATGCAGTTTTCAAGTGGCCTATTGTCTAACACTGAGCTTGGTTAAAAAATAATAATGGACAAATAACAATTGTAACCAGAAAATTATAACTAGTTAGGCACAGGCACACTTTGTTGATGGTGTCAAAATCCAGCCCATCCCTCAGGCATGTAGCCTAGGGTTCATCTTTGACTCTTCCCTCTCCTTTAAACCTCAGATCGATTCTGTTGCCAAATTCTGTTGCTTCTCTCTGCGCAACATTGCCAAGATCTGTTCTTTCCTCCCCATAATCCCTTGTCTATTCCCCAGGTCATTTCTCACCTTGACTATTGCAACCTCCTTCTCATTGGACTTCCTCACTATCACCTTGCTCCTTTCATTTCTGTTCATAACTCTGCTGCTAAGGTCATCCACCTTATCCGCCGCTTTGAGCATGTACAGCCCCTCCTCTCCTCTCTACACTGACTCCCTCTTAGAGGTGTGTATCAGGGACCTGTGCTATTATTTTTCATTTTCATTATTGTAATTTTTCTTTTTCATTTTTGTAAATATTGGAATTTTGTTTTCTTTTTTGCTTTCATTTTTGATCTTCATTGGTTTCAATGGAAAATACATTTTCAGTTGTAGCTTTTTTGTTTTTTTTATTAAGTTTGGAAGAAACTTGGAGAGATTGTACCTTCACTCGAAGGTACAAGGATTGTACCTCGAAGGTACAATGTTAGAAGGATTGGATAAAGGAATCCAAATGTATAAACAGTTGAATTACGTTATTTTGCAAAAGTCTGCATATAAATTCCTGGAAGTAACTTCTTTGTCTCCCATCTAATGTGCATAAAACTTTGCAAGCTTATACTCCTCCCCACATTTACTATCTATGCCAACTTTCAGAAGGATTGAATAAACAGTTCTGGTGGTATAAGCAATTAACGTATAAATGTATGTCTGACTGTAACACCTTTGTAGTCCAACTAGTGTACATGAAATTTGGCAGGGTTTTTCACACACCTTCAGGAACATCTCTGCCAAATATTGGAAGGATGTGATAAAGAGTCCGAATTTTATAAGCCTGCACAGCATATGCAGAGAATGAGTCTATGTCAGGGATGTTCTTATGTGTCACTGTGGTATAAGATCTGTTTGTGATGCCAATTGGCCAGCAAAAATGTCAACCAAATATCTGCATTCTTTGCTGTGGCCACCCCAACATTTATCCCCCACTTGTTACTGCGAAGTAAGTTGTATCTGTTTAGGAAAGAGTCAATAGAGATTCTCTTCTGTCTTCTGTCACAGTGCTGCAGGATGTGATTGTGATGATAACTGGCCAGCCCTGCATATGCAAACCATGTCTCCTTATTTCTGGAATGCTATCCCCAAAGTCCCAGTTATGTCCCTTCTATGCCCACCTCAGGACCACCCCTATACCCACCTCGAAGCCACCACCGCTTGGTCCTATAAAGCTGGAAGCATGCAGTAATTGGCCAGTGAATATGTCTGTTAGTCTGTTGGGTTGCTCCCTATACTCCCTCCTACATCCTTCCTCCCCCTGCCATGCCAGTTGCCTGTCTCTGACTGGCACTGCATGTGCTGCTATTTATCTGAATAATGGTCTTCAAATGGACAAGTTAAATTGCTTATAAAACTGGTCCCCCTAATCAAATTGTGCTGTAGTTTGGCAGAGATGACAGGGAAAGTGTGGGATATAATTGTGCCAAATGTCTAGTAAACAGGATGGAATATTTTTATGTATTTATTTATTTTTAAACCCTAGAAGTAAGTAAGTAAACTTTATTGGGAGTTTAGCTATCGCTGTACTCCAAACCACAATAATAAAAACAAACAACATAATACAATGGGCATAATAGAAACGTCAATTCTGATGATATACATAAAATCAAAACAAAATAGCAAAAGCACGGGGGATCATAAGCCCCTCAAAGACAGGATGCAGAAAAGCTGATGAAACTCCAGAAACACAATCCACTCATGATTAGGCAGAACCGCCCACCTTCAATCTTTCTGCTATTAGCTTCCTTCGCTTGCCTGCCAAGCAAGCAAAGGTTGCCAGCAGCAATATTTCCTCCTGTCTTTTTAGGGACATGAGGTGCAGATAACTA
>QEPC01007800.1:2264261-2277626 GCA_003113815.1 Sphenodon punctatus
GATCGTTAATATCCGCCTTTCCTAACAGAAATTGACTTACTTTAGTGGCTAGGCCACTCATGGGGATGGTTAAAGTCTCATGGCATTCGGCCTCTTGTAGATACATCCTTTCCCTATCTATAGATGGCTCCAAGGGAGTTTTCCCTGTTTGCCCCAACGGGAAGCAAGGAGTTAAATTTAACAGGGCTGGGGTATTCGCAGGCTGTTGGATAGTGGGAAGGCTAGGTCCCACTTCCATTAAATCCCCTGTTGGTTCAATAATACCCTCGGTGCTCTCAGCACTCCCCGACCCCTGTTCTCCAAGAGCAAGAGGCCTCTCGGGACTCTTGGGGATCGAAGATTTCTCAGGAAGTGAACCTGAGGTTCAATTGGAAACCATGGGGCATAGGATCCCGTTAGACTTCATTACCTCCCTCCATAGCACCCGATCAATAGAAATACCTCTATTTCCAAATCGTTTCCGTGCCTTAAATATGGCCTTTACCCAGCGATCTGAGGAGAAGGTTACACGCAATCTATACGAAAAGTTCCCACTATGGAGCCACTCAATATGTAGAATCTCCTCGGGCTTCAATTTATTGCCTAACAAAGAAGTAAGATTATGAATTACGTGGCTTTTCCCTCCCCATACCTTCCTAGTACCATCATAATCTGGACCGATAAAAAGATACATTTCACTTTCCCGAATTATAACTGTCTGCGGTGCATACTGTTGGGGGGGGTCTGTTGAAGGTTCTGTGATGCACTTTAGTAGGAGGGTCAGCTACCCTAACCCTGCCCCCATCCTCCTCCTCCACCTGAACCTTGCAGGTTTCCAATTTATTAGTGACATCATAAAGTTGCAGCTTTACTTGGTTAAGTGAATGGGCAAGATCGGTAATGCCAATAAACAATGCTTCCACTGTTTTGGCAATGAGCTTAGTCTGCCTGACCAGGTACTCCTTGCTTGCCATATTCATATCATCCACCAGGGATGTCACAGCTTCCAAGGAGCAATTGGGGCATGCCCCTTTGGGGGGATCTTGTCCAGCTACGCCGGGCATAAAGTTAGAAGGGCAATTGCTAAACAGCCCAATCTCGTGGGCACCCCTCCTCTCATGGACCCCAATAAGCTCAAAGTTATCTCCACAGCCTGCAAACTCGATACCCGCCTCCACTCTAGGGTGTTTCGCTTGTTGGTCCTCATGGAAGGATAGGGGGGACGGTGTCTGCCGAGCGCGTTTACGCTCCACCCCCCCTGGAACCTGGGTAGCCACCCACTGCATCTCCCTCCCACATACACCTCCTGGACAGTAAATTATAAATGGGCCCCAGGTCCCCGGGCTGCTCGTAAGGGCCGCTCACAAGGGCAACACACTTATGCTCTTGCCCTTTGGCTCATGCCAACGGCGAGGCTAATACTGAAATGCCCACAGGTCCCGGGCTCCACCCCCTCTCCGCAGCGTCCCGGCTCGCCTCTCCAGCAGGTGAGTGCAATTGACTGGGTCCTGGCAGTGGCTCGAACTGTCCGCCCCGTTCTCCCGGCTCCCACAGCAGGAGAGAAGCCAGCCGACTCCTTTCACCGTTCACGGGTCCCGGGCTCCACCCCCTCTCTGCAGCATCCCGGCTCACCTCTCCAGCAGGTGAGTGCAATTGACTGGGTCCTGGCAGCGGCTCGAACTGTCCGCCCCATTCTCCCGGCTCCCACCGATGGAATATAAAAATGTTACAGCTAGAGATGTATTTCCAAGTTAAAGTCTTATAACATCAGGACCCTTTATCCAATCTCTGTGATGCTGGGAAGAATTGGTAATCTTGAGAAGGAACATAATCATCCCAGGTTTCTTGCAAAATGGATGGAAGATAACGAAGCTGTAGTAAGAAATGTGTATGGAGCTTTTCTTAAAATCACAACATTCAATTGCTTATAAAATTTGTTTCCTTTTTTCAAACTTAACAATATTTAGTGCATGTAGTGCCCTCCATTTCAGGTATAATCTCTCAAAGTTTCATCATAATTGAATAAAAAATAAAAAGTTTATAGCCAGAAATACATTTTTCAGTTTTTTCCTATTTCAAAAACAAAAATTCGTTTTTTGTTTTCATTGTTATTATTTGTTTCATTGTTACAATAATGAAAATGAAAATTGAAATTTTCATTTTCATTATTGTAATAATGAAAATGAATTGCACACCCCTACTCCATCTTCCTGAAAGCATTCTGCACAAACTCCGTTTTTTTTTACCTACAAGGCTCTTCATGGCCTTGCTCCCCCCTATCTCTCAGCATTCATTTCCCACTACACTCCTGTCTGGAACCTCTGCTCCTCCTCTGCCACCACCCTCGCCTGCTCATAGCTCCCCTGCTCCTCAAAATGCATCTGCCCCTTTCCCCTGGCAGCCCCTCATGCCTGGAAAACTCTCCCTGAACACATTTGCTTGGCTTCCCTCCTCCAAATCTTTGAATCCCTCCTTAAAACCCATCTCTTCTGTCAAGCTTTCCCTGGGTCCTCGTTCCCCTATCCCCCTTGCTGACTTATCCTGAATCATTGTATCCTGTGTAACATTAAATGAGTAACTACATCTTTGTAACTAAGCTAAGCATGTGCACCTGAGACCTCACGAGTTCGTGTATGTATCCTTGTCTCTTCCTCTGTTCCCCTCCCCTCTTTGTCTCCTCCCCATGCCTTGTCTCTCTTAGGTTGTAAGCCTGCTAGGGCAGGGACCATGTCTCTTTCTTAGCATTGTAAAGTGCCAGGTACATTGCTTGCACTATATAAATGCTTAATAGTAATAGTAATAATAATAGTCCATATATATTCTCAAAACATAATATTCTATTTTGAGGAATGGGTTTGAAATCTGCTAATTAAATTATCTTGGCCTGCTTATGTTCTGTTGCCTTTGAAATGAGTATGAAATACCTTCCTAGAATTCCCCTGGACAATAACTTTTTGCCCCCTTCCAACACCAGTCCCAGCCCATGGCTTGCTGTTCAGCGGGGAGAAGGTGCATATGCCTTTCCAGACTGGCTGCAATGTAAGTCCAAGATTTCTTTGCTTCAGTTTGTTGATGTCAGGCACCCTAAAAGAGGTTGCATTTCATGAATATAGAGTTCTGAAGGCATGTTAGGAAGGCATGTTTAGCCAAAAGATGTTTGATAAACTTGCTGTGGAGTTTTCTTAAGTCAAATTTAAAAGTCATCTAAAAGCGTTCAGCTATCAACATCTCTCAGCGATGTTGCAGCTGTAGTAATCTTGCATTCAAGCAGGACTAGATGACCTTCAAGGTTGGACTAGATGACCTTCAAGGTCACTTCCAGCTTTAAGATTCTATGTTTCTATCAGAACTTCAGGTTAAGCACATTCGGCACATCACAGTTTAATAGTTTAAATCTAGTCTTCAATCCAGAATAAAGAGTGTACTGGCTTGGGAATGCGAGGTAGGTGGAGATTGCTAAGGCCCAGACCCAGCACAATTTTCATTTAGGGCTGAACACTGGATTTGAATGATGTGATATACAGGATGAGAATCCAGTGTGTTAACTGCCACTTAACACTTTCTTAATGCTTAATACGGCTTTTATCAGGAAACTGGTGTAGGGAAGATCAAGTTATCCCTTGCAAATTGTAACATGTTTAATTGACTTGAGTGGGGAGCAGGAAAGAGCAGTTTAACTTTAAAAAAGAATTTACAGTTAACTAAACTTGACTTGTGTGGATTCTTCTAATATAAAATAATAATACATGTCTGAGTATATCCTATTACTTTTAAAACAATTCTAGCAATCAGTGCTGTTGCATATCTCTTTATTGAAACATATTCTACACCTGGACAGAATGTGCGTGGATAACATCGTGATGGAGGTCATAAATGAGTCCAGATAGTTATACTCTAGTGGGTTATTAAATGTCCTCAGAATATCTTGTTCCTGCACACTTCACTGGGCTGTCCCTTTAAGTTAGTAACATTCTTTGACTGAAGACCTGGCAAGCCGTAAGCTTACTGCTCTATGTACATGGAAGGGTCATCAGATTATTTCCTTGACTTTCAATCTGAATTGAACTGTGCTAGCCCGAGATCTCTGTATTGGGAATACGTATTATATGCTAAATAATTGTCAATCCTACCAAAAGGTAACTTCCCATTGTAAGAATGCGTTATCCGATGGCATGGGGGAAAATTACATTGCACACATGACTTGCAGCAGATCAACAACTAGAAAGATTTAATCTCTTTTCACTCACTGTATATTTGTTGCAGTTGTGACTGATAGGTCTTGTGTATTAGGGCAAAAGCTCTTTTTATGGGGTAAATATTTACCCCGTAAAATGTATTATATAAAAATCCGTTTATGGGGTACATTTCCCTCTTCCTATCCATATACACATCCAGTTATCTTTGGGATATACAGCCACACACAGAGAGGACAAAATATCAGTATTTCTTGAAAAAGGAAATGAGCAGCACTGACATCTGTCGAGACTGAATTTTAATATTATTAATTCTGTGGTGCTTCCAGGATGGATAGCAAATTCCAATATTTCAGTTGCTGTGTAACTGGAATAAAATGTTATAAATTCTCTTACTGATGACATTAGCTGTTGTAAGGCTAGTAGCTTGCCTATGCAGTATGTGTGTGTATTGCATTTTGAATACTCATTGCACAACCGTTTTGCAAAATAAAATATTTAACATGATCAATTCAATTTTGTCCTGATATGCCAGTCCAAAAGGATGCAGATGTAATCAGTATTTTCCCATTCCACAAACATTGGTAATATGCTGTAGTCCTTTTAAGATGGTGTACAGCTCATTGGAGTGATCATTTAAGAGAATAAGAATCTGTCTTGTCAGATTCAGTACATTTCTGAGCACTGGAATGGAACTATCTCACCACTGCATTATTACTCTCTTTCCAGAATTGCCCAGTGTTTAAGCTTTATGCTATGTGCTGTTATCACACTGGAGTTTCAATTGTGGAAATTAAATGTATGTAGTAATTAGGTGGGAAGTAGGGGTGGCTAAGAATGCTGAAATAGGTCTATTCAGACATGACTTAGTTTAGAATGAAACTGCAGCAGTTTTCAAGATGGAGTTTTCACTCTATTAAAATGCAAATAAACAATGTTTTCTCCTCTGACACCTCTGTGTATGTATAAAATAATAACCATGGGAGAAACGTACATATTGTCATCTCAAACCTTTCACTTGCATTATATGTTTAATTTGCTCCATACATTATAAGATCTTGCCACTGTTCTTATGGCTATGTGAGGCAACGACTTGGGTATTGCTTATAAATATTACTTTTAAATTGTTTTTAAAAATAATCTAGAATATATACAATTGGATGTGAATGAACAGGATTTGGTGGGGAAAAGTGAGTATTTGACATCTAAAGGGGATCCTTTCATAAGACTTCTTCTTAAATAGGCTGTTAAGGAAAAAATAATACCTCATATTTTCTTGTCCCTATTTCAACAGAATGTTGATGGAGTGTGCCAAAATTCTTGTCAGTTTTTGACCACCTGGATTTATATAACAACAACAACAACAACAACAACAACCAATCAATCAATCAATCAATCAATCAATCAATCAATCAATCAATACATTTTATTTCTATAGTGCAGTGTGGCAGGGAGCAGTTTAGGATTGCTGCTGCCCAGCACCAGCTAGCACCAGCCAGGGGACAGCTAGCACCAGCCAGGGGTGCTGATGGACTCCAGGCACTGAGTAGAGAAAGGGACAGTGCCTGAGCTGTAACACCAGTGTGTTGGACATGGCAAAAGCCAGCCCAGTGGGAGAATACCAGATTAAACTGAGCAGAGTAGAGGGTAGTGGGGCACTAGCCATTTAAGAGCCAGAGACTTGAGTGCTGGTTCTGCCTACTCTGGGGATTTAAGGAGAGGCAGAACCAAGAGGGAGCCAGCCAGTGCTTGACTAGGGACAAGGAAGATTCTCTGCAGAGAGCTGGGCTTTAGAGGAACCCTCTCCAAAGTATTGACTTCCAAACTGGGCAGCTAAAGGGATCCTGATGCATGAGGCAGCTGGACTAAGGCTGAGAACAACCTACCCTCTACCCACTTCACAATGTGAGGCTGGGTGGTGAGTTTACTGATGACTGCTGAGGAGCTGGGAGTTTGTTTTATTGTTGATTTTATTGTAGCAAATATTGTACGCCGCCCTGAGCTGCTATTGTGCAGGAGGGTACGGGATAAAATATTTTGAAATAAATAAATAAAATAAAATTGTCTATGGACTAAAGGGTGTTTGTCTATGGACTAAAGGAAACTGCCCGACTACCTGGAATAGGCTTAACCAGCACAGAGGCAGTGACTGACCTGACTGGAGAGAGGGACTGGGTTGCCAGAGGGCTGTTTCCTGGTATTAGTGACTACATATATGGTGGAGACATTAAGGATAGAGACTAAGAGTGTAGGGATGGGCGAACGTGGTTTGGCAGTTCGGAGTTCGGCCTGAACTTGGCCTGTTTGGACGGTCGAACTCAAACCCTAACCCAAACGCGAACATACCGAACAATCCGAACACAGAACGGCGAAATGGACGAACAGTTCGGTCAGTTCGGATCGCGTTCGGATGAGTTTGGGTGGCAAAAAAAGGTTCACTGGAAGGTCAAACATTACAGGGAGGTGTCAGTCACTGAGGAGCAGACTTCCAGGCACCAGGGGTGGAAAGGCTTGCAAGAAACGAAACTAATTATCTGCCTTCCCCCTTCCCAACACCTTCTAAGCTAGTCACTGTTCCTGAACAGAAGGCGTTGAGTAGGATTTTTAGATTGCTTTAAGTTTCATTTCACTTTTGTAATGAAATGAAACTTAAACCATAAACTGAAACCTTGTGTTATGCACTGTACAGACTCATTGAGTATGTAATGTATGTATTTCACTACAGACTCCTCTTCTATTTGTGATTCCCCCCATATATGGGATGTATATATATCCATATATATATCCATATATATGGATATATGGATGTATATATATCCATATGGATATGAGATAGATAGATAGATAGATAGATAGATAGATAGATAGATAGATAGATAGATAGAAGAGAGTTGTAGGAGTTAGCTTAGTGATAGAGATAGCGTTAGTGATTTAGTTTTAGTGTTTGTAGGAGTAGGTCTGTGTACTTATTAGATAATCCATTTAGTTCATAGCATTTAGAATAGTTAATAGCAGTTAGATTTAGTGTAGATAGATATATATAATATTAGATAAAAAAATAAATTAAAAAACCCCACATAAAAACCAAAAAACCAAATAAAAAACAAAAGAAAACCATATAAAACCCAATAAAAAACCAAAAAAACATATAAAAAACAAAAAAAAACCCATAACAACACTTCCCGAATGGCTGAACAGCTGAACTGAACAGCCGAACGGCCTAACTGAACGGCCTGTTCGGACGACCGAACCGAACAGCCGAACCCGAACTCGGCGAACTAGCCGAACTGACGAACCGAATTGACGAACCGAACGCAGCTGAACCGAACTGACGAACCGAACGCAGACGAACCGAACGGCCAAACCCGAACCGCGATCTGTTCGCCCATCCCTATACGAGTGTATAGAATTAAAGGAACTGTTGCTGAGACTATTGATGAGATTGTGTATATATTAAAGAGACTAAAGCTAATTCCTTAAAAGCAAGAGACTGTTGAGCTAATTCCCTAAGAATGTGATTTGGTGGGATCTAGTCCTGCAGGGATTCACCCTGGGAGCTTGAACCCTGTTACACTCAGTTTTTCCAAATGATATTCAAAGCGCTTTACAACACAAAACAAATATAAAACAATATCATAATAATACTTTTGACTATATTTAATGACTATATATTATACTCATGTATTGATCTTAATTAAAGTTTTGCGAAGGTTTGCCATTTACCTGTAGATTGTCAGCCCCAAATAATGAAATCCCCAATTTTTCCACAGAAGAGGGAAATCATGAACATTATGTGCTGGGTTCATCTCCTCATTGACTAACACGTTCGCTAGTATAATTATTGAATCAAGAAGAGTTATGTAGAATAACCTTAAAATCCTTTAGGGGTAGAGTTTCTCATCATATGTTCCATTCCTGAGTAAGGATAGAACTATTATGACTAAGCGAATCGATTGCTTAACCTCTTGGATTATTATTTGAGTTGTATGATCCCAGCCAAGCATATTTTATTGTATCTTTTATACCTTTCCTTTTTCATGGTTTGAGTTGTAACACATGATTTGATTTTGTAATATTGGGTATTTTCAGATGTTACGAGTTCACGCTCAACCACGGGGAATTCTGACATGGTGAACCACGGGGAATTCCAACATGGTGATCGTGGTCTCGTAACTTCTGTTGGGGGGAACGGAAGCTCCCCACCAGATGTTCACCCCCGTGAATCACGGGGGGGGAAAATCATATTGAACACGCAAATGGAGATCCTGCCCGGACCATCTCCGTTTACGTGTTGAATGTGATTCCCCCCCGTGATAAAGGGGATCATCTCGTCTGTCCCCTGACCACAGCCCGGAATCAGCGGCGAGATTCCGGGATGTGGTCAATCCCCCAGGGGGGCCAGCGTGCGCTGTGGCCGCATTGGCTGTGGCGCCTGCCCGTCTCCTGGAAGTTGGGCGCCCGAGGGAGCATGGGCTGTGCGGCCACACATTGAGCCACGCGGCCCCTCCCTCTCCCCCAATTCCCCGCCGGGATCTGTTTGATGACTGTTTTGATCCTAGCGGGGAATCAATGGGTGATTCTGTGACAGGGCCAATATCGGCTCCATCACGTCTGAAAATACCCATTGTTTAAGGATTGTGGTGTAAGCTGATTCCTAACAATAAATTAATTGATTGATTGATTGATCGAGGAAATCATGGACAATGACACAGTATGAGTGCTTGCCAATATTACAGGAAGTGGGGGGGGGGGAACATACAAGAGACAAACAGGGAAACTTATGTTTTGTTCTGAAAGTGGTTGCAGGGAATAAAAATATCACTGGCCAATTTTCGCACTAGTTTCAATCATGGATGACAGGGGTGGATTTTGAGCCCTGTCATCCGTGATTGAAACTAATGTGAGAATCGCCTGATGACGCTTTTACCCGCTGTGTCTGTGTTTGTAGCAAAATGTTAGTTTCCCCAGCATAAATTTGTCTCTTGAAAGTTTCCCTCCTCCTGTAACGTGGGCAAGCACCCTTAGTCCAATCAATTTGCCTCAGTCCTGAAATGAAGTTCAATCCATAATATTTTTGTTGTCTCTGCTGGAAGAATTTGTCATTTGCACCCATGTTGAGAGTACTTCTGTTCACTAAGTTCAAAGCTTATTGAGCTTAAAGGAAGGAAGATGCCAATTTACTTAAATTGGCCCAAGACTATTAGAAACTGGACGGAGACCATAAAATAATTTCAGTTAGAACAGCCCTCATATACGTAATTTTGAATGTGCTATGATCTTTAATAGATATCATCATAATGCAATGTGATAAAGTTCAGTACATCAAAGAATGATGTTATAATTGTGGACGTGTGCTTATTATACCAAATATACCTCTGGATAGTTCTCTAGAGATACCTCTGTGTAACAATACTTCCAATTTAGGTGAATAACACACATTTTCTGACAACTATAATTGTAGTACTACTCTTTCTTCTGTGGCTTCATAAGACCTTAAACCCTGGTGTAATTGGTTTGGTTAAGTCAACCTCAGGATGTGTATACCCTCTATATATACTTCAGTACAGTGCAACCTCTTTATAATGCATTATGTGATGGAAGCTACCCCAAGTCACCATTAGGTGAGAGGGGAAGGGTATTAAATACAAATAATAAATAAATATTTGGGAACCATTCCTTATGCCATGTCTTATGCATTTGGATGTGCAGAGTCCTTTCATACAGGCAAGCAGAAAGATCGAGGTTTGTGATTATTCTCCTCCAGAGGAAGATTCAGCAGGCTTTCATTATCTAAGAGATAATGACCCTTTAGGTCCCTGAATTGCAGGGAGAAACTTGCTTTGAAACAGACACTGTCCTCTGGCTGCAGAGTGGCTGAGATGGGTCAGTATCTCTTACACAGTGCAGGCATACCCAATGAGAGGCGCTGGAGGGCACCATGAAAGCATTAGCTGATGGGGCTGTCTGAAGCTGTCTGTCTGCTGTTCTGTTTTGTAGATCACTTGGCAAGCACATAGTTCTCCTTCATGATTCATACAGTTACCCACTGTGGCAGAGTGGTGCCACAGTGAGAATCATATCCCTTTAAGAGATCCACAAGATGGTGCCTGCTCTGGAGAACACTCAAAATGGTCACTGACTGGAAGAGGAAGTCAGTGGGCATGGCTAGAAGTATAAAGGAAGAGGAAGCAGGAATTAGAGGTCAGTCTGCTCAGCGAGGAGAATGCATCTCCTGGAGAGGAGGCTGAAGAGGTCTTGAAGGAAGGAGACTTGAGAGCCTGTGTGTGAGTTGGGGAAGTCAAGCCAGTGGACTGTTATCTGGCTAGGCCTGGGATTGTATTGAATGGCTAGAGGCTCAATCCCTGGCCTGGGACTTTTGAGTTGAATAAACTATTTATGGATTTTACCTTTTGATTAACAATCTTCATTGGGCTTGATCCTGCATGTACTTAACCCACAGAAGTGTGTCCCTGCTACAAGTGGTGGAGAACGTGGGTGCGCCTTGCTGAACACCAAGCCAGAGTTCCCCAAAGGCAGTAGGTTCTGAGGCAGGGAGTACAGAAGAGGATTGCACCCAGAGGGAGACTACGCCTGACAGCAGTGTAGAGAAGCAAGTGAGGAGTACAGAGGAGCTCACCCAAGGACAGTGGTTTGAGTAGCGCTGGAGCCTGGAGGTTCATCCCGACCCCACAGCAGGATGTGGCTTCGGAGAGGCAAGATGGCGGCAGGAGGACTTCACCCTCAACAGCAACCAGCTGTGACGTCTGGAACTGGATGGAGACAGAGCTGTGATACCAGAGTGGGAGACAAACCTGGAAGGACAGATTACGGAGACCACAGAATGGCAAGTACTGGGGACCCTTGTGGGGAGGTATTGCCCAAGACTGTTATTACTGTGGGGAAAGAGGACACTTGTGGAGGGCTTGCTGGAAGATGCAGCAAAGTCAGGAGGAACAATGTTGGACTTTGGGTGGACAAAGCCAAAATGTATGTCCAGCATGTGTCAATATTGTAAAATGTAGAACCATAAGAGAAAAGACTGCCCTTATGTGTGGGAACCTTATGGCAGAACCCTATGGGCTCAGAAGGAAGCCCTAGGAGGAAGGGCTATTCCCCAGAAAAGAGATGTTGGGAGTGTGGGAAGAAAGGGCACTTAAAAAGGGAAGTCTGCTCTAGGACTAAGACCTGAAAGGAGCTCCTGGCTGCTGGGCCTGTTGTATGGTGAGAGCTCCTGGTAGAAGCTGCTTGACTGTGTGACTGGTTGTTAATGCTTGTATGCTTGTATTGATAGAGACTTATTGAAGCTAGACGTCCAAGAGGCAGAGGCAAGATGCCTACCCTGGCTAGACGTTAAGGACTGGGTGAGTAGAGCCAGAGTCTAAAGGCCTGACTGAAACTAAGGATATGGACTATGTATAATGTGGAGAATACATGTTAGAAGTGATAACTATTAAAGGAGACTTGGAGTTAAGCTAATCCCCATGAATGAATGTTACTAGCGGCATGGATCCTGACAACACTCACCACCATAGAAAAGCCTCACCCTGTCACACCCACCTATTCCAAAGCCCCCTCATTTTTTTCAGATTGTCTCTGTTCTTCCTTCCTCTTTGCTTTTATCTACAAATTGTTTTTATTGCAATATTTGATTTTGATTTTCTCCCTGTCTCAGTCTGTTTGTGTCTGTGTATTTCCCAATCTCTCCTCTTTCTTCACGCACGCGAACGCGCACACGCACACACACACACATTCTGCTCCCCTGGAGCATTTTCTGCAAGATGATCCCTTGTTGCATCTGGGGTGCTACCAACTGGCCAGTGTTCACCTGCCATTATCTCTACCTCACATGTCACCAGGCCACTTTGGAACACACCCTTCAGATTGAAGCTCCGTGATTGCTGGGGTTCTTCCAACTTTAAGTTTCCATCAGTGCCCACCTGCCAGCTACCTCATATGGTAGCAGGACACTCTGGGGGTACTCCCTGAAAGTTGGATCCATTGATAGCAGGGCTTCTGCCAAGCTAAATGATGAAGACACCAACCACTGTGCCCACACGCTCTGCTGCTGCTGCCCACCTGAAAGAGAATCACCTGTGTTCACTGCCCACCAAAATGAGACGGAGACACAGCCCTCTGTGCCCACATGCTGATTCTGCCTTCCAGAATGAGAGAGTTGCCCATGACACCCTGGCCCAGACGGGGTTTCTTTCTTACTATCTCATCTATCTCCGAGCTGCATGGCAGGATGGGGCGGTATAGAAATCTAGAAAATAATAAAATAAAATATCTTCTCAAATGCAAGCTTCACCTCTCCACAGGTAAGAGAGGTAGGCACCAGTGTCCACCTATAGAGGACATGACTGCCTTTTAACTCCCACTGGCAGCCACCTCTGTAATGGATGGGGCACCTACGTGTTAACATCAACAGTTTGGGGATGAGAAAGCATCACAGAGCCATCTTAAAACAACTGATGTCTTTGCAATGCCAATTGGTCAGTGGGGATGTCAATCATGACTCCAGTCTCCAGCTCTCCCCATACTTCCCACTGGCGTTCCCCTCCCTTCTTTGCAATGCCTATTGGCCAGCAGGAATGTCAGTCATGACTCCAGTCTCCTGCTCTCCCCTCCCTTCCCACTCCCCTATGACTTTTTGAAACATTGCTTCCATTGCAGGCACATGTCAGTCTGCAAGCAAAAATGAAATGCAAGCCATGCCCATGAACACAAACGGAATGCCCACAGGAATGAATGGAAAACATAATATTAAATAAAAATTAAATGAAAAAACATAGCTTAAAATATTTTTTTACAGGGAAACTAAACTAAAATGAAAATGAAATTGTGCTTGCCCTCCTGCACATCCCTATGAATGAGGATTGCATCCTTTGTGTTTGCAATTTGGGAGCCATTCCTGATAATGCATTATAATTTAATTCACACTATAACTAACCTGCACTGTACTGCTTAAGCTGTCTTTATAATAGTGAATTTTATTCCCGAGTGCTTAAGCTACGCTTCCTGGGGGCCTTTTCCATCATACTGGTTGTTTTCAGACAATTGTAATACAGGTATTATACTAGGGGTGTGCACCAGGGCCCCATGTGGTTTTTTGTTATTGTTTTCATTATTAAAATGTGTCATTTTCATTTTTGTTAAATGTTGTTTATCGTTATCGTTATCGTTATCGTTATCG
>QEPC01007800.1:2277996-2298824 GCA_003113815.1 Sphenodon punctatus
AATATATGGACAGGGGGAGACAGACAAGGGAAGGGAAAAGGAAAACTCAGAGGTATATCCTCCACTATCTCTAATCTATCATATTATCTATCTATCTAAACTATATGGCCTATATCTATCTCTATATATATGTGTGCAGGGGGAGACAGGCAGGAGAAGGAAAAAGGTAAAATGTAAGGGTAAGGATTGTAAAGATAAGGTGGTAGGGACATATATGGGGACATTTTTAGTGCAAAAACCAGCAGATTCTGCAAATGCACCCTGACAGAGCAATAGCTAACACAGAACCAGAGTTAAGCAGCCCAGCCCTGCAGTATAAAGGGTTACAGTGCCCTCTCCCAGAGCTCCCCTGATTGGTTCTGGGAGGCAGGAGGCATTGACCAATCACAAGGTGCCATTCAACTGCCTGGGACCTGCTTGCACTGCTCATTGGCCAGCGATTACATCCATCAGGTCCTTCCCCTCCCATTACAGGCACAATTCAAGAGTTCAGCACTGTTTCTGGCTCTGAGATGACTGCTCCTTCCTTCCATCACCCCATTTCCCTCCAAAAAAACACCCACCAGGCTGCTAGGGAATAATGAAATCAGTAATGACTTTTGTTATTGTTATTGATTTTGTTATTTTTTGTCATTTTTGTTATTGCAATAAAGATAATGAAAACAACACATTTAATTTTTGTTATTACTATAATGAAAATGACATGCACACCCCTGTATTATACTGTCTAAATCCACATTGTAGGTAATTGTCTGAACAGCTGTGCCAGCTTACGTAGTGCTGACTTCTGGTTTGCTTACTGGTTTAATACTGGTATTGTTCAACATGGATTTAAAGGTCTTATCTAGATCAGTTTCAAATGTATTTTATTTATTTATTTACATTTGTTATCCTGCCCTTCGCTAAAAGGCTCAGGGTGGTTTACAAGTATAAACATAACATATAAAATATAAACAAATATTAAAAGGTCCATAACAAACAAAAATAATCCAAGCCCCGCAACAATCACATGAAGCCCCACAAAACCCACCCAGTACCTCCTGCCCATGTTCCACATCCAACCTCCCTTTACACCTTTACACCAACCCCAGCCACCAGCCCGTCCATCACCTATCCCTGTCTGCCAAATGCCTTTACAAAAAGGAGGTCTTACACCACCTCCAGAAGATGCTAAGGCTTGGGCTCAAATGAACCTCCAGAGGAAGGAAGTTCCATAACATTGGGGCAGCCACCAAGAACACTTGCGAACTCTTGTCATATGAAAAAGGCTAACAAACGGTACTCGCAAGGAGGCACTCCTGCCTGATCACAGGGGCCATTGGGGTATGGAAGGACAGGCAGTCTCTCAGATACGTGGGGCCCAGACCATTTAGGGATTTAAAGGACAAGAGAAATACCTTTAATTGTGCCCAGAAAGATATAGGGAGTCAGTCCAGACTATGGAACACCAGTGTAATGTGCTCTGAGCACCTCAACCCCATAAGGAGATGAGCTGCTGCATTCTGCACCAGCTGCAGCTTCCAAACAGTCATCAAGGGCAACTGCACATAGAGTGTGTTGCAGTGATCTAGCCTTGAGGCTACAAAAGCATGGATAATAGTGGCCAGATCTGAATCAGAAAGGAAAGGCTGCATCCTCCTCACCAGATAGAGTTGGTGAAAAGCGCTCCTGGCCATCGCTGCAACCTGACAATCCAGGCAGAGCAAGGGGTCCAGAAACACTCCAAGGCTATGGACCTGATTGACCCGAGGGGGCCGGACTCCATCAATGACAAGGAGTCCCAATCCCCTCCAGGTCACAAGACCAGTCAACTATCATCACCTGTTTTGTCTGGATTCAGCTTCAATCAGCTCACCCTCATTCAGTCACCAACAGCAGCCAGGCATTGGGTATGCACTGAGACTGCAGGGCCTGGTTCAGATGAAAAAGAGAGGTAGAGTTGGGTTTCATCAGCATACTGCTGGCACTTCACCCCAAACCTCCAACTAACCTCTCCTAGAAGCCTCATAAACGTTGAATAAGAGGGGAGACAGAATGGAACCCTGTGGGACCCCAGAGGGGAGGGCCCGAGAGGATGATAAGCAATCACCCATCACCACTCTCTGGGACCTTCCCAACATGAAGGAGTGGAACCACTTGAGTGGTCCCGTGCACCCCGGCCAGGTCCTGCAGTCATGTCAACAACATCTTACGATCAACTGTAGCAAAGGTCACTGAAAGATCTAATAGGATAAACAGGGCAGAATTCCCCTTGTCAATCTCCAGGTGAAGGTCATAGATCAAGGCCACAAGCACAGTCTCAGTGCCATGCCCAGGGCAAAAGCCTGACTAAAATAGGTCCAGGATTCTGATGATATCAAGATCAGCCTGGAGGTGTCGGGAACCACCCATTCAAAAGCCTTCCCTAAAAAGGGAAGGTTAGAGACAGGCTGATAGCTGGCCGGGGAGTCAACATCTAAAGATGACTTTTTAGGCAAAATCCGGACAACTGCAGTTTTAAGAACGTCCAACACCCTGCCCTATCGAAAGGAGGCATTGACAACCCCAACCAGCAATGGCACCAGTGTCTCCTGGATAGTTCACAACTAATAGCCCTCACTGCTCCAAGCACCTCCCTCGCATTAGTGGGTGATATTGATTGAAACTGATCCAAATAAACAGGATGAGACTGAGCTTCTATAACCTAAACCCCAGACTCTGATTCTGCAGATAAAATAGCAGCACCCAAGTTGTGGTGGATATGAGCAATTTTGTCTATGAAGTCATTAATAAAAATGTCACAGCCTGCATTTGATGACTCCATTTCTGGGCAGAGGCAGATCAGATTAACCAAGCCCCTCACCACCAATAATGTTGGATTAATGATCATGTGAGTGATTAAACTGGTTTTAAGCCCCACAGACCATAGAGATTTGCAGATAAGTGTGTATGTCCTCTGTGCCCCACATCTCTATGATATTCTGCAGTCTCGGGTGGCAAAATGTCACAAGTAGGAATTTACAGCAGAGAAGGCTGTGACAAAATACTACCCATGCTGCCTCCTAATCCATTCTGACCCTACAGCGGAGGGCATCCATCACACCCATCCACTCCAGGGACCCATGGCAATAAGTGACATAGGCACAGCAAGGACGTTGTGAGGAGAGCTGCCCAAACGGCAGCCAAGAGAGGCTCCCAGGACCAGGGGCTACCAGCCCTCTCTTTAGAATACCTCGCCAAACTCTCAGATTGCCCGGGGGCAGAGAATGGGGCAACTGGAAATGGAGGGGGTAGACGAAGTGTTCACTATCTCCAAGTGCACTGGCATCTCCACCAATTTATTGTACTCCCCAAAATCAGAGCAGAAGGCGGCTCTGGAATTCAACTGCACTGTCTATGTAGCAGAATCCAGTTCCCTTTGTTACTGCCCTACTGTCTCAACCCTCTACAAAAATACGGAATCCCTGCTGGAAATGTACGTCCTTGACAATTAATGACAGAACCGATGCTCTAGCAGAGACATTCTCTTATTGGTCAGAGTTCCTCAAGGTGCTGAAATTAATCTGCAGTGTACCATGGGATTGATGCAGTCCTGCATGTGATTACTATACTGGCATAAGCATTCACACTGTCATACCAGATAAATGATTAATATTGGCATAACTGTAGTATTTATTCATGGCGTAACACTAGGTCATTGCCAAACACAAAAATAGAATTAAAAATACAATAAAAACACCCCATGGGGGGCCCTATACATGTAATTATACATAATAAAGGAGAAAGTTGTAATGAGTTACAAAACTACCAAATCCACTCAAGACGGTAAAATTAAACCCAGTGCTAAACACTAGCCAGCACACCTCTGATCTAAGTTTGTAGTATAATATTTCTAAGGGGGTGATTGAAAACTACCCATTTTGAGTCTTACTGTCCAGAAAGTTTTACCTAAGTTGCACTGCCTGAACAATATAAGAAGCCATATTCTTTATAGCCTGGATGAAGGTACTAGATAACAGGAGAGATTAGAGTGAGTCAACTGAGACATCCAAATGTTCTTGAATGAATGGCGACATATATTTCTCCCTTATTCCATCATAACGATGGCAAGAGAAAAAAAAGATGGGCCACCAACTCCACCGCGGAGCCATCAAATGGGCAGAGCCTATCTGAAAAGGGAATCTCTTGTATGCGCCCTTCCAGGACCTTTGAAGGAAGGGAATTTGCCCGAGCTCTAAAAATAAGCCGCTTAGCCCTAATGGTAATTGGGGAATCCAAATAATCAGGAATCTGTCCCTGCTTAGGCAACCAGGACAAATAAGACCTCTCATGAGGGGAGACATTAACAGCACCTATCTCTATCTGCCCGTTGATGTCACCAACTCGTATCTGAATCTCTTTCCAGATTACCCCTGTAGATTTATGACTTAAATACTCAGGTGACACTCCTATGGAGCATAAATAAGAGTTAATTTCCTGTATCCAAGGATTCACCCAAGAATCTTCCAACATCTCTTTGACCAACTCTGATGAACAGAAGTAACGAGATTTCCACCAATACTTTAGGGCTAATTCTACTGCCCTTTGAAACCATCTTTTCTGACCCAATTCCAGTCTAATCAAGGCATGAGGAATGCCTGGTGGATTGCCAAGCAGAGCAGAAAGGAACTTGGTCTAAACTGCATCCAATCTGTGGGCTTCTTAAATAGCCCACAATTCTACCCCATATAACAATTGGCCACCAATCTTGCTATTAAATGCCTGGAGGGCATAAGTAATGGAGTCTCTGCCCTGCTGAGTGAAAAAAGAAAGTAAAGTATGAAATGGGCCCTTAGCTGTCTCAATAGCCCCCAAAACATGCTCCTTCCACTTGCCAGATTTGTGAAACAATATTCCCAAATATCGATAGGAGGCCACTTGTTGTATGGGGTGCCCCTGAATCCTCCAACTGTAAAACGTCCTCCTGTTAGTGAAGACCAGCACTTTAGATTTAGAATGGTTAATTTATAGTTTGTTAGTTTTGCAAAACTCCGCGAAAGCTGACATCTGCCTTTGGAGCCCTACTTGGGTCTGAGACAGAAGCACGACATCATCGGCATGCAGGAGGCATCCAACTGACCTGTCTGCAATCTTTGGTGGGAAGAATCTTGTTTCAGACATTATTGGAATAATGTCATTTATAAAATAATTTAAAAGGGCAGGGGCCAGAACACAGTTCTGTCTGACACCTCGCTGGATGTCAACTGGTTCCATTATATGACCCTGGAAATCTACCCTTACCACCAAGGAGGAGCTGGTATATAAGGCTTGGATTAACCGTAGAAGCCTCCCGTCCAACGTAGACCTCCTTAGCTTATCCCACATAATACTTCTATCTATTGAGTTGAACGCAACTCTCAGATCTAAAAAGGCCGCAAAGAAAGAATAATTCCATGCCCGATACTTGCTGACCACATGGCTTAGTAAGCAACATTGCTCTCTTGTGGAGCGACCGGTCTGGAAGCCTGTTTGTTCAGCATGAATAACGTTTTCCTGGCTTGTCCATGATGTAAACCAAGGCAAAAGAAGCTTACCATAAATCTTCCCCAAAACACAGAGAAGAGTGATTGGGTGGTAATTGGCTGGGTCCAACCGTTGACCCTTTTTATAGATAGGAACTACTATGACTCTAGACCATAAGATGGGGATTCTCCCTGTATTATTGATTGCCGTGAACAGCTTAGCTAAAGGTGGAAGCCACCATGCCTTATAAACTTTTATAAATTCTATATGGACTTGGTCGGGACCAGGGGCTTTATGATTGCGGAACGAATCCAACGCTGCTTCTATTTCCAACTCCAAGACAGGAGGCCATGGGTGGAAGTCTAAGAGATCACCACTAACTGAAGAGCAGTGCTCATCCAATTGCCCTGCAAAGAGGACCTGAAAGTGCTCAGCCCAAGTGGAGGGTGTTATGGTGCTTCCTACCGACCTCTCTATCCTACATGTTGTAGAATTTACTAAGCACCAATAATGCCTAGTATCCTTCCTATCTGCTGCCTGAATAAGGACTTTCCACTGATCTTCTCCATACTGCCTCTTTTTTCCCTTCAGCAGCAGTTTATAGGCTCTCCTTGAAGCAAGATACTCTGTAGGAGGCCTTTGGCTAGGGGCCTTCCTGTATAGATGGTAGCACTGATTCATTTTAGCATGGGCTTGCCTGCATTCTTTGTCAAACCACCTGACCCTACACTTGGGGTGGGATGACTGGGGGCCTTTAGTAAGACCTAGGATAAATTGGGATAAATTGGTACTAACCGGATTATAATAGTCCAATATCTCTTCCGAGTTGGTGGCTGAGAGAACCTGGTCCCTCAGCTGCTGTACTATTGGATGGGTAATATAAGCGGCCAAACTCACTTCCAAAGAGTGGTCCCACCGGGGGGGCTTTCAGGATGTCTAATTGGGACACCCCCAATCCCAAAATCTGGGCATCGGAGGTAATGGGGTAGTCGATGACTAATGAGACTGATAGTAGTTGATGATCACTGACTAACCCTTGTCCTACCACAAAATCGATGAGAAAAGGTAACATAGCTGGGAATACTAAAACATAATCCACTACACTTGCGCCGTGAGGCCCAAGATATGTGAATTCTCCCATCGTATCGTCATATCCTGACCCATTCAATATGTATAAATTAAAATTGGCCATTAAGTTGGCTAGTTTGAGTCCCAAAGAATTTATCTGGGAGTCTTTAGAGCATCTGGAATCAAGGATGCCAAATGGGTCGGCTTTCACTAAATTGACATATGGGCTGATGGCCGAGTCATCTGTCCCCATCCTTGCATTAAAATCTACCATTAATATAAACTGGGTCTGGGGATACTCAGACATAAGATGGTTCAATTGAGCCCCCAAATTATCCCAATATACTTTCCTAAATGAACCTGCATTGCAGGGGGGTATATAAACCGTCAAGACAATTAAAATCAACAAAGCTACCCTGAGACTAAAGCCCAAGGCCACCTGAGAGTTATTTATAGACAAACTCTCAGACGGAAGCAACTTTTGGGAGATAAAACATCCCAACCCCCCACAAGCTCGACTCCTAAAGTTATGTTTAACCGCTGGTAAATCAATTACCTTATAACCTTCCAAATGTAGAGGACCCGTGGCCCACGTTTCCTGAATCAGAATGATATGATACCCATTTATAAAGGTCAAGAAATCCGGATCATTTTTGTGCCTCTCTCATCCTACTATGTTGCAAGAGCATATACGAAGTCCTTCCCTAGGGGCTAATGTATGGAATGGAAGACTGATCGGTGTCTGGAATATAACCCACTACCACCTGGTCCGGGGGCTGAACCATGGATAATGCTTTGGGGTCCAAAAAGGTCCCCAAAGGATCACTCCCCTCACCTATCACTCCATGACTAGAAGAGGGCTCAACCATAAGATCCACAGCCTGGGAAGATCCTTCTACTAGGTGAATCAGATGAAACTTTGATTCACTGGGAGGTTCGTTAACAAGATGCCTCACTGACCTGCCTATGGACCTTGGGGGCCTTGAAGGCAACTTCTGGTTAGCAATGGCCAATAGCCGGGTGCCTATACTGTCGGGAAGGGAGTTCCGTGGACACTGGCTCCTATGCTGCAGTATACAAACTTCATTGCTGGAATGCAAGAGGCATTTATCTAAGCTCTGTGTCTGGGTTGGGGAACTACTATACCCTTGACAAAAGGGAGTTATAACCCTACTACTCAACAACACCTTCCTAAAATAAATCCCCCATGATTCAAAGAGTCCTTTCCGGGAAACCAAATCAGCCACCAACCGTTGAGATCTAAAATGGACAACCACCTGTTGCAAAGACGGAGTGGCAGACAAACACTGGATTTTATCTATTTGTCCTGTTGGCACTGATAAGCCCATAATTTTTGAAATAAACAAGCTAATTTTGATCTTTGTCTGCCACTTTGGAAAGTATCGAGTAGGGAGAGGGACTATATAAAAGGCTATTGCATTTGGTACTAGAACACCAGAGGGACTAATTGGAGCCAATGGACAATTGCTCTTGCCCTTATTGTTCTTCAAACTGGGAGACTCAACTAATCCTTCTTCCTGATGGCATGTTTGAGAAGCAACTGAACCCCACTGGTTTGTGAAGTTGATTAAACTCTACCTTTTGGTTTAGGGTACTAATTGAATCTATTAAAATATCTAATTTCTGGGATTGCCCCTCTAGTTGAGAATATAGAGAATTTAGTTGTGCATATAGTCTTTTCATTGTGTCCCCAATGATGAAACATTGATTGCCTAAGGACTTTGGCGAGGAACCATTTGTACCCAACCAACTGAACTGGGGATTTCCTCTCTGCCCCCTCTGCTGATCTAGAAGAGGAATATCTAAATCTTGTCCCAAGGCCTCTCGAAAGCTGTCTTTAGACAAGATAGAGGCAGAGGGTTGTGTTTCTCAAGGTGGTGAATGGTTTACAGAATTGTGGTTTACAGAATTGTGCAGACCTAACATTTGGAGATAATCCTCTCCCTTAGACAAGGTAGAGACAGAAGGTTGTATTTCTCGGGGTGATGAATGATTTACAGAAGTATGGAACCCTGACTTTGGACTCTGCTGTGAAGTGTTAAGGTAATCCTTCAATTTAGACTGTATAACCCCTGCACGAGCTCTGGTCATCACCCCCTGAACTTTCTTTCTTTTAGGCATGGTTAATTTAAACAGACTAAATATAATAAACCAAAAGGTATTATGTTCGTATAAACACAATATACAAAACGGAAGGTATCGAAGAAGTACAACCCCTCCATTAGAATCTCATCATCAGCAGACCACTAGCCCCTGGTGTTGCCCTCTCAGCCAGAAGTAGTAAGTACAATCCCTAACCTCCATCTGGCCCCGAAGGGCCCCAAAGGGCCGCACCCTTTGGCTGCGGCCCTTCGGCTTGCGGCCGCCAGCACAACCGCCAGCTTGTTCCTTTTATCCACGGCCGGGCTGCTTCAGGGTGAGGGGGGGAAGGGCAAATGAAAACAACAGCCGTCCAAGTTCAAAGCTCCCCCCCAAGCCCCTGAACTCACGGCTCCTTTCTCTCCCCACAGACATCCAGCGGGAGGCTGAAGGAGCAACGGGGACTCAGCGCCTGCGCGGCAGAGCAGCAGCAGATGGTAAGCGTGGCTCGCCAGCATAACTGTGAAAGTTATTCAAAGTGAAGATGTGCAATTGCTAATCATAAACTTACAAGCTTCTTGGTGGGAAAATTTGTGAACCTGGGTCCATTTAAATATGAACTTTTACCTTTGTAAGGTTATATGTTCCTATCTTTTTATACCAGATTAAAACACTCTGGTTGTTGAGATGACAGAAGATAGGGGACAAGGACTTTGGGGAGTTCTATAGGTAAGAAAAATCTAGATTATTTACTTGGTAGTTATTTCTGAATTTTGGAGGTTCCAGATGCAGAGGCAACTCTAGAACAGCTAGCTTGAGGGAGCAAAGGGGTGGTGAAGACCATTATTGGGGGAACAGGGATTTTGCTATATATTAAATACATACTTTACAGAACGGAGGTAAAAAAATGTTGTTAATAATTTATTTACTATTGAAGCTGGATACACTTGTGACTGTGTTTAACAGTTTGCTGTAAAGCTCCAGTGAGATGGATGGGGGAACAGAAGGGGTAGTGGGAAATATTTTGGGGGAGCTCCTATTACCCCTTGCTACCCCTTGGAGTCATCTCTGTTCAGATGAAATTGACTTTGTGAGAAGAAGCTTAGACAAACAAAATCAACATTAAACCTGACTAACAAGACTTTGGAAGTCAACATTTAACAGGAGCTATGGGGCTTGGTGTGTGTAGCTATACTGTACATATCTTCGTGAGTAACCCCATATAATTTTGGCTTCTAAAGGTAGGCATAATTACTTCTCCTCTATATAACACTTGAGGGCAGAATTCTCATTTCAGACATTGCCAGTGGCTCTTGACTTCAGTATTCTGCTTTCTGTTTGGAGAACTTTTCAAATAATCACAGCAAACCAACAGTCTGAGGCGTTCCAGTCAGCAGTTTTATCAAGTGATTTTTTAGCTCTATAAAATGTGAGTGTCCTGAGTCTAGACCACTGCCACGGTTATAACAAAACCACACAATATCATCAGCAAACTAAGTATTAATTGGAATGCTGGCATTTTTCACTGTGCCAAACAGACGAATGTTTAGGAAGACGTACTGCTCTGCAGTCCCTAGAGGGTTAATTAACAAGTCACTTACATCACACAAAAGTTTTGTAAAACTAAATTGAACGATAATAATTATTTAGAAAGAATGCTGGATGTGAGCATCAATGTCTCTCTCTCAGTGGGGCAAATTATACCTCTTACAAGACAGAATTGCTCAAGGGATGTTCGCTGCCTGAACATGAGGAGTAATGTGTTTTCTGTATGCACAATAACTGGTTTGATTCAGGAAAACACTTGAATCAATTATCAAACCATTGGACTGTAACACTTGGAAACACAGGGTTTTAACAGACATGATGCTGGTCTGGTTTGGCCTGTTATGACCTGTCCAGGCCAGCACCTCACCTGTATGTCTGTTCCTGAGCCACCAGATGTGGGCCCGGTACAGACCTTGGTGGGATAGGTGGGTTTTTCAGGAAACGTGGGCCTGAAAGGAACCAGGTCTACAGTCCAGACTCAAGGGCCACCCAGGTGGGCCATAGCAGGCTGAATCAGGTGGGCATGTTTGTTTCCACGCCAACCTGGCCCCAACGTAGGGGCTTGCCATTGTTGCCAGCCATGGCTACCTGTTACTGGCAGCCATGGCTTCCCTTCATGGTGGGTGGGTTGCAGGCCACAGGACAGGGGTGGGGCCAGCTGGCTGCACATCACTCTCTGCCCCCCCTCCCCAGCAGGGTCAGGCATTTCTGAGCCACCAGATGTGGGCCCGGTACAGACCCCGGCGGGATAGGTTTATTCTGTTCCCCGACCTGTTCCGGCTGGGGGTGCCCCCTCCCCTTCATGGGACATGCAGCCAGTGTACTGACTGCACACCTATAAATACCCACAGTTCCACCCTGTCCCTGTGCCATAGCTACATGAGAGGGGAAAGCTGCCCCATCTGCAAGCTCAACATTGGCACAAATGACAATCAAGGGCCTAGTCCCATGCTGCCCAAAGGGATGGCAGAACTCTATCCCATCAGTTCTCACCACTACTTGCCAACTATACCCAGAGGCCTCAGACTAGTGGGTTGGTCAGGTGCTGCAGTGAGATAGCCCATCCTAGATGTTCCCAGAGCTTTGGACAAGTTCAGTGGACAATGGGACTACCATACTGGGGCCACCACAGTGCCTCTGCTTTACCACATGAGCAGTTTGGATCTGGAAGCATTCCTGCCATTGAGCACACATGGGGCTGACTAATTCCAAATTGGAAGTCCCTCCACCTCTGTTTCTCCCCCACTAGGGTCAGGAAGTGTTGACTTTTAGATTCAGGGAATGGGAACTCCCAGTGTCCTCATGTGGGAACCAGAATACCTAGTTATGGTGTTGTCTGCTCCAAGACATTCAAAGCATGCATTCATTCATTCATTCATTCTCTCTCTCTCTCCTTATTTCTAGGAGTGGGACTTGGGCAAAATCTCAGTTTTTGGTTTCTATCGGTATTGGATCTCCGTCTATTGGTTCTCCTATTGGTTCTTGGTTCTCTCGGTATTGAAATCAACGGGGAAAACTGCAATGTTAAAAATGTGATTAAAAAAACCAGTGCAAAAAATCCAATACCGCCAGTACTGAGAAAGTACCAGGATATTAGATTAATCTGATATAGCCATTATCGGGTACTTTTGGTTCTCGGCAAAACCGGAAGTCCCATCCCTACTTATTTCCTCTTCTCATTCCTTTTCACCATTCACTCCATATGTCCCTCAGCTTCACTCAACTCACCAGAAATCTGATTCAAAGAGTTATGCATCTATTCCTTTCTTATATGAATATATCATATGTTCAATGGGTCAAACTTAAAGTAAACAAGATAATGCGGATTTCAAATGTCAGATACAAAAAAAGTACTGCCTAAGATTTACTACGCACCAAGTAATTAAAACAATTACTTCACATAAATCTAAGGAAATCCCTATTTGATAATAGACTTTTATTTTGTATGGAATGGGGTAAAATTGCTGAATAGATGATTTAGCACCTACAATGTTTTCTGCTCCATTGTATTATAGATGTATCATTGTCGTCTTTGCATCTCTATATATCGAGTCTTCCAATTTGCTTCCATCTCCTTCTCCTGTTCTGTCATTATAAACTTCAAAGTGGAAAAAAAGCTATTCTCTCTTCTTGATCATTTTGCTTTTCAAAAGGTCAGAATTATGTCCTTCCTTTCCAGACACTTGTACAACTGAGGAATAACAATACTTTCACATGTAGATCATCTTTCACAGAGCATTTCACAAACATTCATTAATCTTCATTATGCTCCCGTGAGGTAGGTAAGTACATTGGGAGCAGCTACTGTGAAGGAGGAACCTGTGGTGGTTCTGTCACCAACTGCCAATTACTATTTAATTGACATGGAGGGTATTCTGTCAGGAGCTGAGATCATGCGGCTACATCTTTTTCATAATGCTCACCATAATAGTAGCTATGTATATATATATTTTTAAAAAAGATTATAAACAAAGAAAGAAAATCAGTGTTTGACATCAAAGCTACATGCTGAACATATAGCTTTGATTACTAGGGCTGTTTGGGAAAGGTATTTCCCATCCCTGTCAACTTATTTCATCCTGAATTGTCACAATAAGTTAGGGTTGTAGAATTTTTCACTGAATGGACTGCCTGCAAATTATACTTGCCCCAAAGGGAAATTTTCATTTTGACTCCTATTTTTGGATGGAAGTGAAACTTTTCAACGGAGCAAAATGTCAGCTTTGGTCACCAAACTTTTCATCCCAATGAGAAGTTCACCGCAAAAAAAAAGATTTCCCTAACAAAAAGTTTTCCCAAAGGAAAAGCCATTGACAATTGGGGTAACTTTTAACAGAAAGTTCCTAGCTAGCTTTAATCCTAAACAATGCTTAGCAGTAGCACTCCTGATTCCCTCACACAGGTACATGCAGAGCTTATTTTTTGTGGAGTGAGGGGGCTTCCCAGGGCTTAGCCCAAGCAATTAAATTCAAGGGGGTCTGAGTCTCAAGAAATATTCCCGGTGGCAGTGTGCACCCCCAAATATGAAAGGTCAGGAAAAGGTCAATATTGGCCATTTCAGAATTGGAAACAAAAGCAAAAAAAAACTTGAATAGTTTATTTGGCTTTCATGAATGACTTTTCTGGCCCACCACCTGGGCTGGTCATTATTTAGATTAAATCACAACTCCTGTGTAGCATAGACACAAGACATTTGTATCAAACGTTTTTATGAATCTCCAGTGCAAGTGAAACAGCTAGTGGAGTCTCATGGTGACCAGAGAATGGAGCTTCATCATCCTTTAAACTTGCCTGTCTGATGTGAGCACTTGTAAAAGTGTTGGGCCAACAGAGATACACTACTATTGATTTGAACTTCATGTCTTTCTGTGTTAACTCCATGTGTACTCTGAATGGTGTGCTTGCAGAATGTGTAGAGCATTGAAGGTGGAACATAATCACTGAACTTTCCCTTCAATTTCCAATGTTCTGAGTTATTTATCTCTCTCTAAAGAATGCTTGCTGTCTAAAGTCAACCTTCTTCACTTTCTTTACAGGTGTAATGGACTCCTTTCAGAACAGTTTGCCTTGTGTATGCTCACCTATAAATGTGACAAAAAGAGGTATAATTGGAGTATAAATCATGACACAGTAAGAAAGTTTGCGGCATTTGATAAGCATCTATAAAAGAGCAGTTTAGCCAGTGCAAACGCTAGCAGAACCTTCACTCCCGAAACCCATGCTTAAGTGTCACAACCCCAACTACCTTGAGGGTTGTGGTGTTGGGTCTACTGGTGTTTACACTGGTCAAGCTGCTCTTTTATTCATGACAGAACACGTCATCTATATATGAACCCATACAAAAAACGCAATAGGCTGCAAAACTCTTTCATGGAAAACACACAAGTTATGGACAATACACACAAGTGATGGGCTGGCATTGAACATATCACAGGATGTCAACATAGCGGCCACCTGAAGGTACTAGAAAAAATGGAACTCTATTTAATGTTTATACTTCTATAAGCTCAAATAAATTCAAATTTTACTTTTAACACACATTATACATGAAACATATTTTACAACACAGTGGTCCACTCTAGTACATCCATTTGCAAAGCTGGGAGTGCATCAATCCAGCAGTGAAATACTAGTGTTTAATGCTTGCTCAGGAATAACATTTCAGGCAGATTCAAGGGCATACTGCTTCCAGTACCAAACAGTAGTAAAATAACTGTTAAAATATTTATAATGATTTCTTTGGGTGAACAGACACGAGGTGGGCCTGCTATGGCCCACCTGGACCAGGGACTCAGACACACATCTGTTTTCCTCTGCCACCAAGATGTTGGCCTGTTAATGTCCTGGCTGGGTAGGCAGCTGGCCTGGAATGCATCTCCCAGAAGATCCTGGGCACACATTCCAGGCATAGAATACCTAGAAGGGCCCAAGTGGGTCAACACATCTGTTTGGTCCCGTTGTGGCTCAGGGGCCTCCATGGCTGGCTGCTGAGGGTGGGCCAGGAGTGGGGCTGGCCAGCTGTACCCCAACTACCGGGGATGGAGGTGGCGGGGGACAGCTTGCCAGCCAATCAGCCACCCAGGTTGCAGGCAAATTAGTTAAGTGCTGCCTGCTGACCTGGAGAGTAGTGGCTGCTGTTGCCGGCTCCGTCCTGGGCCCTGGAGCCACCATGCCAGCATCTATTTTCACCCTCTGGTTATAAGTTTTAATAGAAGAAAGATTAAATCTTTAAAATATTACATATTGTATTTTAAAAAGAGGAAAGGCACATATGAGTGTTCTTCACCACGCAAGAGCAGCCTCTGTCACACCTCCATCCCTACCACAATCCGTGTTCTTTGGCAACTGCATGTTCTCTATTCAATCTCTCTGAAGATTTTCTTTCTTATAGAAATGAATCCTTTTTTGAGAATTGTCCCTTTAAAACATGGCAGAGACCAATAGCTGTAATCCAATTTACAATGACCGTTGCATGCTGTGTGTTCTTTTTTCCAGCCAGAGGAAATAGTAATTGCTCCCGAAAAGGAAAAATTGCAAACAAATAATGTATTTTAAAATTAGATAGATAGGTAGAAGATGGATAGATAATTTATTTAAAGCTAATTGCCAAACATGTATCACAAACAAAAACATATACAAAGGATTTAAAAACAAACAAACAAAAACAAACCACCAAATGGACAAATATTAAAACTGTAAAAAAAGAAAGCTATAGAATATGAACAAAGTTCTTATTAGAAAAACCAAAATTAAAGGTTCCATTTGTACACTGCCCTGAGCCTTAATGGGAAGGGAGGGGTGTATATTTAAATAAATAAATAAATAAATGAGAGAGAAAGGCAGGGCCTACCAACTGTGTTACAATTGGTTACTAATTTTTTGGTGCCATTACAACAAAGGCCGCTTTTAGATGAGTGGTGCGCAATTGCGCATAATTTGAAGTGTCCGCATGATGTAATTAGACAAGACGGAAGTGGGGTATTATGCGCATATTATGGCGGTTGCGCAATTTTAAAGTCCACAAATTAAATAGCTCACAATCGAGGTATTTAATTCACGGACTTCAAAAATGCGCAACTGCATAATATGCGCATAATACCCCACTTCCATCTTGTCTAATTACAACATGCAGACGCTTCAAATTATGTGCAATCGCGATGCGCAATCGCGCGCCATTTGTCTAAAAGTAGTCAAAGGTTCCTGCTAGAACTGCAACTAGGTTGGACACCACATCTAAACTGGGGTGCCTGACTCACCCTGGTTGTGTTCAGGAACCAACTGGTACTTGAACGTGACCTGATGGGCTATCCGACTCTCCAGGTGATGCATCTCCCCAGGTGGCTGAGTTAAGGGAATGTGATTGTGAAAACTGTTTTGCATATTATGCTTAAATTGTATATCATGTTAGATGTTTTTTGTAATTGTTCTTTGGGCCCCTGCGTGGAAAACCCAGGACATGATTTTGCCGTGTAAGCCGCCTCGAGTCCTACGGGAGAGAGGCGGGGTATAAATTAAATAGAAAATGAAAAAAATCTCACCGTGGGGCTGTTGGTCCTCTGGTCCTGGTCACTGCTTGAGGCTTGCTGTTCCCTGGTCCTCCATGGCCCGTGTGCTGCTCAGCTGAGTTGGGGACTTCCCCACTTGGCCTTTCCTGTGCAGGGGGAGGAGGAGGCATGAAGAGACCTTTCCCCACCTGTGTGCACCCCCCTCTAAGAAGTCCCATATTCCCAGGAGGCGCCAAATGGGGGTGTGCGCAGGACCCATGCACATCCCTGATACTGAGAATGGGGGACCAATTAGTGGGGCACATGCAGGTGGGAAGTGGCCTCCACACGCCACCCTCCACTCAGAAAAGCAGAGCGGGGAAGTCCCCAGCTCAGCTGAGCAGTGTGCAGGCTGGGAAAGAGCAGGGAGCAGAAAACAGGGCACTGGATGGGAGGAGCAGCAGTCTGTCAGTGAGGTGAGTCAGCCCAGGAAGTTGTGAGTGCCAGGATCCACATCCTGGGGTATCCCGGGATGCCCACATAACTAAAGGTGAAGAACCTCTTTTCATAAACGACCAAAATAGAAGCACTTAAAAACAAATTGCTTAGTATATTTCTATGAAGGATATAGAAGATTTCAATTAAAACAAGACAATCTTCCAATAATAATCATACAACCAGCCACAAATACTAATAGCTGGGTATAGTCATAGAAAGCCCATACATCTTTATACTAGATCAAATAAACAGTAAAATCATCTATAAAGCAAAAATAAACTCTAAGCATAGCCATAAATAGTTCAAAATTCATGAGTACTAATTACATCAGTGCCGGACACAGCCATTTTTCCAACCACAAACCATGATCTTCATCAGCGGCCCAACAAAAATTTATTCTTTATACGTATCAATGGAGTTTTCTTGTACAAGGTGAGCCTGTAAAAATACATAAACCATATCAAAGAATTTCACACAGAAAATGAACTACCATGTGAAA
Organism: Sphenodon punctatus; assembly: GCA_003113815.1. NCBI lineage: Eukaryota > Metazoa > Chordata > Lepidosauria > Sphenodontia > Sphenodontidae > Sphenodon > Sphenodon punctatus. The sequence goes on from QEPC01007800.1 coordinate 2,295,175, forward strand.
GGTGGCCCCAAAGGCTTACCTTGTAAAATCCTGCTTCTACCGCATGTAGAATTGGGAAATATTTTTCCGAACTGTAGAAATCTGAGCACAACTTGGATGCATGAAGAAATTTGCTTGCTGAATATTTCCTATTAACAGAATAGATGACTGCAATCCCCAACCTCCCTCTGTGGGCTGTGCGCATGGGCCTCCGTGCTCATCCATGCAGGAGCCGCACAGCACAATCCCCTGAAAACAGGGATGCACATAACTCCTGCGCGGGATCCGCATGGCATCAGCCCCACCGACTACAACTATGGCTGCGTAAAAAGAGAAGAAATGATGAGATGAATTCAGTCTTTTACAAATATTTGAACAAAAAATAAAAACAAAGTTTTACAATGGTTAAGGGTATGGCTGAAATGGAGCAGCTTATTTATCTTCAAGGATTTTAGCTGTGCTGGAACTCCACAGTCTTTTTGGATTGCTTCTGCTCTGGCCATTATGTGTATGTACAGTAAGTGTGCACAAATCAGCAAGTAATCCAGGGGCATGGTCAGGGTCTGGTTGAGTTACAGGAGGTCTGATATCAGTGTCAAAGGCAGGGGAACCACAGAGTCAAGGAGCCAATTCCAGAAAGCCAGTTGGAGAACAGCAAGGCTGGCATGAATACCACTGAAGCCTTCAGGTTGCTCAGACAGCTTCCACTTCCTGCCATGATCCTTTTAAACTGTAGGTCAGGCAATGGGAGATAAGGACATGTTGCTTGGTCATGGAAAAGAAAGCCTCTAAAGCCCTGGGTGAGCAGCCACAGGAGTGGTGGTGCTGAAGTCAAGGTGGCTGTGCTGATGTCCCAGGGACCAGGCTTCAGGCCTGATAGAACCTCATAACTACTTTTGGTGACAGTTCAGAAGCTGAAGTTGGTGCAGAAGATGGCAGCCCAATTTCTTTTGTGGGTGAGTCACTGAGAACACATTTTACCTGTGCTTCAGAATTTGCACTAGTTTCTAATAGCTTTTGGGCACAATTCAGGCTGATGGTTCTCACTTTTTAAAGCCCTAAATGGCCTGGGTCCCACATATCTGAAAGACTGTCTCCTTCCCTATTCTCTACTGTGATCCCTCTGGTCAGCCAGAACCACCCTCTTGTAGTTACTATCTGCCCGGCAGGTCCATACAGTGAGAGAGTGCAGAGAGGCATTTCTTGGTTGCTGTCTCTTTATTGTGAAACTCCCATCCCCTGGAGGTTCATCAAAGTCTGAGCCTGGGCATTTTCTGGAGGCAATGTAAGACTATGGGTTGAGGTAGTGGTTTTTTAGGGGATTTTCATATATTTTTATTATTATTAATTTTATTATTAGTATTAGCAAACATTTATATAGTGCCAGCAATGTACCTGGAACTTTACAAAGTAATTGAATAGACACAGTCCCTGCCCTAGGGCTTACAATCTGAGAGACAGGGGGGAGGGGGGGAGATGAAGGAAGGAAGGGGAACAGAGGGAGAGACAAGGAGTGTAACATTCATGAGGATGCGAGGTCTCAGGTGCACACGCTTGGTTTGGTTACATTGAGAATGATGTCTGGCTGGTCCATGTGGTAAGGATATGAGTAGTACACAGACCTCAGGTAACAGATTGTACTGGATGGAGGGTATCAGCAGGAGTTAGGTGAGGGGAACGAGGAGTTGGGGAGGGCAGAGCAGCAGAGGTGAGTCTTGAAGACTAATTTGAAGGTATGAAGGGAGGGGGCGACGCAGATTTGGGCCGGGAGAGAGTTCCAGGTATGGGGGGCAGCTAGGAAGAAGGGACAAAGGTGGTTAGGGTAGCAGGGGAGGCGTGGGAGGGCGAGAGAGGGGACAGAGGAGGAGCGGAGTTCATGGACTGGAGTACAGAGGGAAATTAGCGCAGAGAGGTAGGAGGGAGCAAGGTTGTGAAGATCTTTATAGGTGAAGACTAGGAGCTTGTGCAGGATTTGTTCAGGAAGGGGGAGCTAGTGAAGGGAGGAGAGGAGGGGCAGCACGTGGTCAAAGCGAGGTGTGAGGTGACTGACCCTGGCAGCAGAGTTTTGGACAGAGATAAGGGGAGAAAAGTGAGAGCGGGGGAGGCCAGTGAGAAGGAAGTTACCAGTAATCGAGGTGAGAGATGACCAGGGTGTGAACAAGGGTTTTGGCAGAGGAGATAGAGAGAAAAGGGCGAATCTTAGCAATGTTATGGAGGGAGAAGTGGCAGGATTTGGCAGTAGAATCGATGTCGGGTTTAAAAGAAAGGGATGAGTCAAAGATGAAGCCTAAGCTATGGGCTTGGGGGATGGGAAGGATGGTTGATAAGGATCAACATGGAGGAGGGATAGGAAGGATGGGGGGTGGGGGGAATGAGTTCAGTTTTAGCCACGTTCAGTTTGAGTTGAAGTTGAGACATCCAGGTAGAGATATCAGAGAGACAGCTGGTGAGGCAAGCTTGAACAGATGGAGACAGAGATGGGAGTAGAGAGAGAGAGTTGAGTGTCATCAGCGTAGAGGTAATATTGGAAGCCATGGGAGGCAATGAGTTTGCCTAGGGACAGGGTGTAGATAGAGAAGACGGGAGGGCCAAGGACAGAGCCTTGGGGAACACCAACCGAGAGGGGAAGGGAGGAGGAGGTGGATTTGTCAAGAGACACATCGAAGGAGTGGTCAGAGAGGTAGGAGGAGAACCAGTCGAGGACAGAGCCATGGAAGCCGAGGGAGTGAAGTGAGTCTAGTAAGAGTGAGCGGTCAACAGTATCGAAGGTAGCAGAGAAGTCAAGGATGACAAGAATGGAGTAGAGGCAATTAGATTTTGCCAAAAGAAGATCATTGTTGATCTTAGCAAGATCTTATGCAGTCCTTAGCGAGATCTTATGCAGATCTTAGCAAGATCTTATACAGTTCTATTTTTATATGGTCTTTATGTTGGGCAAGGGAAGGATATAAGTTCAAATAAATCAATAATATATACATATATCTTTGTGCAGTTTGAAGTTTGCACTTCATTTTTTGCATTCCATCACCAGGGTTCACATCTGTAGGTCAGCACTGGCAAGATGCTGATGTATGACTAGTAGTGCTATAGAAATGATAAGTAGTAATAGTACTAAGTAGTAAGACACACCCATTTCTTTGCTTAAAAACATAAGAAGTGCCATACTGGGTCAGACCAATGGTCCATCTAGCCCAACATCCTGTCTCCAACAGTGGCCAATCATGGTGGCTTGGGAGAAGCACCCAACAGAACACAATGGGGGAGCCATTCCCTGTTGTTTCTAGGGATAGGCGAACAGATCGCGGTTCGGGTTTGGCGGTTTGGGTTGACTGCATTCGGTTCGGCAGTTCGGTTAGTTCGCTGGGTTCGGGTTCGGCCGTTCGGTTCGGCCGTTCGGTTCGGGTTCGGCTGTTAGGGAAATGTTTTGTTATGGGTGTTTTTGTTGTTTTTTATATGGTTTTCTTTTGTTTTTTATTGGGGTTTTTTGTTTTTATATGGGTTTTTTTAATTTAATTTTCTTATCTAATATTATATATATCTATCTACACTAAATCTAACTGCTATTAACTATTCTAAATGCTATGAACTAAATGGATTATCTAATAAGTATACAGGCCTACTCCTACAAACACTAAAACTATATCACTAACGCTATCTCTATCACTAAGCTA
>QEPC01007800.1:2300651-2310910 GCA_003113815.1 Sphenodon punctatus
GTGTTTTAACTACCTTGAATAACTTGGTGTCATCTGCAAATTTGATCACCTCCCTCTTAACACCCCTTTTCAAATCATTAATGAATACATTACCGGTTCCAATACAGCACCAGTCCCAATACAGATCCCTGAGGCACACCACTTTTTACATCTCTCCATTGTGAAAACTGACCATTTAGTCCTACCCTTTGCTTTCTATCTTTTAACCAGTTTCTGATCCATAGTAAGACACTGGGCATTTTTACACACACGTTAAAGCTCTAGATTTTTCAATCTTCTGGGTTTACAAGTCCACAAGTAAGTCCCGGATTTATTTTTCACACACACACTGCCCTGAGTCAGTTCCTGGATGCATTCTTCACACAAACACTACCCTGAGGCAACCTAAAGTAGCTATGGCTGTAGATGTGTCAGGCTGTTATGGAAACCAAGGCCACTTTTAAACGAGCGGGTCGCCGTCGCGTGACATTTCAAAATCCCGCAAGGCGGGATTAGATGAGACACTTGTCCAGGATCATGAGCATAGAAGGTGGCCGCGCATTGTTTGCAGAATGCAAATTAAATACCTCGATTCTGAGGTATTTAATTCACGGTCTGTAAACAATGCGCAACTGTCTTCTATGTGCATTATCCCAGACTATTGTCTCATCTAATCCCGCCTTGCGGGATTTTGAAATATCTCGCGAGCAGGTCGTGCAACAGCAACCCGCTCATTTAAAAGCGGCCCAAGTGACCGCAGCTGCCTGGAGCAAAGCAGTTTACCAGGAGAATGTTTTACATGCTAAAGTTCTGTGAGAAGTTCTACGCAGAAGTTCAAAGATCAGGATATTTAAGATCTGGGTGAGTGATTTAGACACAGAGAAAGTTCAGGATGTAACAACAAACATCCAGGAGAAATGTGTGTGTAAAAACACCCACTATCTCCTATCCCATGACTATTTAACTTTCTCAAGAGACTCTCACGAGGGACCTTATCAATTGCTTCTGGAAACCCAGGTACACTATATCTACTGGGTCTCTCTTGTCCACATGCTTATTTACACCCTCAAAGAATTCCAACAGGTTAGTGAGGCATGACTTACCTTTACTAAATCCATATTTACTCTTCACCATTAAGCCATGTTTGTCAACATGCCCTGTAATTCTGTCCTTAATGACTATTTCCATCATTTTTCCCATGACAGATGTCAAGCTTGCTGGTCTGTAGTTTCCAGGATCACCTCTGGATCCCTTTTTAAATATCAGGGTTTCATTTGCCACCCTCCAGTCGTAGGGTACAGTGGCAGATTTTAGTGACAGGTTACAAATTACTAACGGTAGGTCTGCAATTTCATGTTTGAGTTCCTTCAGAACTCTGGGGTGAATGCCATCTGGCCCTGGTGACTTGTTAGTATTCAGTTTGCCAATTTGCCCTAGAAAATCCTCCAACGTAGGGTGATCCCATGGTGGATGAGGTAGGGTGATCCCTGGGGTGGGTGGGTGTGTTAAACCACCCCCCACCCCAGGGATCAACAGTACTGGTACACTTACCTGCTGCTGGTGCGGGCTCTGGGTCGCCGGCGGCGGCCCCGGCCCAGAGCCCAGGGACTTAGGGGAATTCTTTTTAAAAAATAAATAAATCCAGGTTGGGTGGGGCGTGTCCCCCCTTCCATTCGCACAGTCTGGCAGGGGGAGGGGGGAGGTTGTTTTTTTTTTTCTCTCCATTGATTTCAATGGAGACAGTTCCCCATTGAAATCAATGGGGAAAAAACGGTACCGGTATACCGGTATTAATCCGGTATGCTGGTATTTTGAAATCCGGGAACCGGTAAATCCGGTACCCGGTATTTGCCCGGATGTCCCACCCCTACTTTTGTGTGTCTTTCTCACTCCAAAAATTACGTCAAATGTGATCATATTATGATCGCTATTGCTTAGTGGCTCCATCACAGTTACTCCTTGCACCAGATCCTGCGTGCCACTCAGGACTAGATCTAGACTAGCTTCTCCTCTCGTTGGTTCTAGAACCAGCTGTTCTAGGAAGCAGTCATTTACGGCATCCAGAAATTTGACCTCCATGTCCCACCCTGAGGAAACATTCACCCAATCAATATTAGGGTAATTGAAGTCACCCATTATTATTATGTTGCCGACTTTAGTATCCCTTCTAATCTCTTTTAGCATTGCTTTATCAGTCTCTCTGTACTGGTCAGGGGGAAGATAGTATAGCCCTACTGCAATACTCTTTCCCCTTTATACCTGGAGTTTCTATCCATAGACATTCTAGGGAACAGTTTGCATCCTTTACAATTTTAATTATACTTGACTCAATGTTGTCTTTTATATATAGAGCCACCCCACCACCAACTCTATCTACTCTGTCATTCCGATATATTTTGTACCCTGGTATTACAGTGTCCCATTGGTTATCCTCATTCCACCATGTCTCTGTGCTGCCTATAATGTCTAGATCTTCTTTTAGTGCCATACACTCTAATTTTCCCATCTTACTTTTTAGGCTTCTAGCATTTGCATATAGACATTTATGTGTATTGTTTTTATTCTTCTCACTGTGCACATTATAGATGACTGTATCTGGCACACTGGAATTGTTATTTATCTGTTCTCCAGAGAATTCCAACTGAAGTCCCTTAATTTTGATCCCTTCCTCAGTCTTTAGCAACTCTAAATCCCCTAAGTTAACATCCTCCTGCATAGATGTCACAGTCCAAACTGTGCACTCCACAGTGCCCGTCGGTTGTCCCCCAGGTTCTAGTTTAAAAACTATCACATTTTTAATTTTTAGCACCAGCAGCCGGGTTCCATTCTGGTTAAGGTGGAGTCCATCCCGTCTGTATAGGCTCCCCACTCCACAGAAGGTTGCCCAGTTCCTGATAAATCTAAAGCCTTCCTCCTTGCACCATTGTCTCATCCACGCATTAAGATGTTGGAGCTCTGCCTGCCTCTAGGGTCCTGCGTGTGGAGCAGCACTTCCGAGAACACTACCCTGGATGTTCTGGACTTGAGTCTGCTACATAGAAGCCTAAATTTGTCCTCCAGAACCTCTGTTCTACATCTACCTATGTCATTGCTACCAACATGGACCACGAGAACAGGTTCCTCCCCAGCACAACTCTGCACCAACTCTGTTGGTTAACAGATTTAACCAACTCTGTTTTTCTAAAGTGGGATGTGTGAAGGAAGGAAGCAGCCTGTATTCCTTCAGAAACACCTGTGTGAAATTATTTCTAACATACATTTCCTGTTTTACTTTCAGCACTGTGGCTCTCATGTCACTTGTTCTGTGTGCATGACACACTTTTTGTTGCTCTTGGTAATGCATTATCAGTGGTCTCCCAAATACTAATTCATACTCCCCGCTGCGAGGAGTTTGTCACCTACTTCGCTGACAAGATCGCTCAGATCCAGAGTAACTTTGACACCGGATTGGAAGCAGTAAGCGAGGGGCATGAGATTATGGAGGCCCTGTCTGGTTGATCTTTCTGGGATGAGTTTCAGGAAGTGATGCCGGCTGATGCAGTGAATGTCCTGGGGTCTGTTAGAGCCACAAGTTGTGAACTAGATCCATGCCCATCCTGGTTGGTGAAACCCTCCAGGGAAACTTTGGGGGTGGTGCTGGCGAGGGTAGTGAACGCATCCCTTCGGCAGGGGAGGTTGTCACCCAGTCTCAAGGGGGCTGTGGTGCGCCCCCTGCTGAAGAAGCCATCTTTGCATGTGGACGCACTTGCCAGCTACCGACCCATCTACTCTTCCCTTTTTAAGGAAGGTTATTGAACGGGCAGTGACACTGCAGCTCCAGGCGCATTTGGCTCTTACAGGCCATTCATCAGCTGTTTGGTGGCCAGGGTGAGTGCACTTCTCTATCACCCTCATCCACTATTTTGCAGAAGCTCCTCCTGGGGACTCGATCCTGCTGCATAGCAGGAGTCCAAGAGTCCTGCCTCATGTGGACAGCTCCTTGGCTCGCCCGAGGGTGTTGTGAGCCTTGTGACAGCAGCCCGTCCACCCAGTTTCCCCGCGGTTGGCAGATCATTTGGACTGCTTTCTGCCCAAAGTGTAGCGGATGCATTTGCCCTCCCCAAGGCAGATGGGGGATCCGGTCACCCCTGTCTCATGTGGCTTTACCCCACATTCCATGCTCACAGTTCTCCAATATCTGAGCACCAGTGGAGACATACAGAGAGTCAATATTTCTTATTAAAAGGTCAGTTGCCCTTTTGAAAGGTCAAGCTTCAGCGCTCTTAAAAACAGAAGGAATCACCTTTCCCTCACCAATCAGCAAGGTATCTGTAATGCAAACTAGAGGTGGGAGCTCTAGTCAGGAAGACCCCTCTTTACTTTAATTCCTCCTTTCCTTGTACTTTCCCCAAAAATATTAATATAAGCAATTCATTACTGCACACAACAGTATGAGTAACTCCTGCTCAGTTGACTCACACAAAACTCCCAGCTGAAGCAAAAAGGGAGCACTGCATAAATAACAAGAAAAAATTTGGGGGCCCCAAGGCAAAAAGCGGAAGGAGAGTTGGATGAATGGAAAGGACAAGTAGATAAGGAGGAAGGAGAAGAGGCTAGAATATTAAAAGAAAATGGAGTGAAGCAGAGAAGGACAAACAAAAAGTCAGGAGAAAATGATAGAAGGAACAAATTAAACAAGATATATGTACATATCTTGTATTTATATTTTAAATTTCTCTTTCATGAGCAAAGGGTCTAGACATATGTCAAGGTAACAGCTGAAAAAGTTATATTTAATATGAAAAATAACTTGATTTGGGAAGTATAAAATAGTCTTCCCTGATTGATGGGAGCCTCGGCAAGATCAATCCCAAATAATCCATACACTGGGTCTCTATCCTGGTTGCTTTGTAATATCATAAAATGCCACATTCCCAAGCACTCCCAGTCAGTTCTTGTGACTTGCAAAGGCCACTCCCTACCCCTCAATGCCTCTGCGAAGCAGCCCTGTTAGCTGGCACAGTTGTTTGCCACTTTTCATACGGGCAGGGGCTCCATGGCCGCCCGTTGCCACAGAGCTATTTGGCTTGCCTCGCATGGAGCACTCCAGATTTCTCAGCAGTGCTCCATGCATAGCCATGAGTGGGTGCTCTGTGGCTCATGGGAGCGTGCATCCAGCTGCTCCACCTTCAGATGGGCAGTGGGTTTCATGGCTCCTCATGGCAAAGCGGGGTAGCATCTAATCCCAGTCTGAGGCCCCTGGAGAGGAAAATTAGGTCCTTTTGTCAGTGCGTCTGGAATGAGACACCGACAAGTAATTGGGTTTTTAATGGCCACACTTTAATCGAAATGAATTAGACTGGTGGGCTAATTGCCCTAGGTAATTTGGAACCAATACACAAAATCAACAACAGGTTCAAACAATAACTGCCAGAGGTCTACCCTTGAAGTGCCCTCCAGTGCCAACCCCAATTATTTGTAAAACCAGTGTCTCCCCTTTGCTCCAGGCCCGCTAGTCATGGCCAAAGGGGACAGTGTCCTTTATAGACAGGAGTAAGGTGCCTGAAACAGTGGGGGCCATGTCTGTCCCTAGCCACCTTTGTGGGACACCCTTTGCAGGGCTGCGACCCCAGCTCTTGCCGTGTTCTACTTTTCCGCCAGGTGTCTCCTCCCCATCTCTTATGGAGATGGCTACAATTAACTTACATTCTATCTAACAACATGCTAACAGTACTGGACCCCTGCAAGAGTGCAGCAATAACTTTAGATCACATGCAGTACCACCTTTTCCCATATGAATGAAGATTCCAATCATGCCAAATTTCAAGATTTCTGGCACTGTGAGGAAGGTGAAGTGGGGCAATCAAGATAATCATAAAAATTCCTTCCTGGCTCCAAAAGGGAACCGGTTCAGTCCACAGTGGTAGAGGCAGGGTGCTGCTTCTTCGGCTCCCTGCCTCCAACTGAGGTGGGTGCCATGGCTTCATGATAAGCCTCATCCCTTTTGGGAGGCAAATTTGAGATTTCGCGTGATCATTTTTGCACCCTTTGTGGTAGTTGCTAGGCAACCCTAGCAAGGTTTTCTCTGTTCCCTTGTGCTGTGCTCTCTGCAAAACAGCAGGGCAGCTCTGCAGCCACCCTGCTGTCCTGTCCCACTCCCTAAGAAGAGCGCAATAAGTGGCCCGCTTGCCACCATTGCTGGCTGGTGAAGGGCAATTCTCACTGTCAAATGATGGTATATTTAAGATTGTACAAGCCAACAACACTTAGGCTCCTATGATTGTGTTTAAGACTTTGCTGAAGATGCCATGTTGTTCAAGATGGCACTTGTGCCCTCCTTGAAACTTTGTTATAAGAACATAAGTACCACAATGTTGGGTCAAATCAATGGTCTACCTAGTCCAGCATCCTGTCTCCAGCGTGGACGGTTCTTCAGAGAAGTGCACAAACTGGTCGTAAATGGAATGACCCATTCTCTACCATTCATTTCTAGTACATTTAGTTTTGGCATTTCCAACTGAATAGGTGCTAAACACCGTGGGCTACTGGACTTTAAGGCTACAATCAAACCTGTTGTAAGTTAACACAGCTCCCTTAATTTCATTTGAATTTGAATTTGGAGTTGGTGTGTTTGGGCATGCTAGGCTGAATTTGGTATCTGAACTCCTGTAATGCCAAAAGCTATAACTCTCTCACTTTTCTACATAGGTGCTCACTCCAAAAAATGAACTGTATTTTAAAAGCTCAGTGACTTAGTCATAACCAGATATCATTGTAAGAAAAATATTCTAGCAAAATGTTACCAAAGGGTAATGGTCCCAAATGTTCTATGAGACAAAAAGAGATAACAGAAAATCTAACAACCGTGCACCCAACAAAGATGAAGCAGCAACTAAGGACCAATGCAAATAAATTAGTTACGCTTGTCGTATAATAGCACTAATATTAATGGCACTCAGTGTACTTGTAATTAACAGCTTTTGTAATTTATCTAATCACTTCTCAGCTTTGTACTGGCATTTAAACAATCCTAAGAGCCATTTATTGCTATATACACTCTAATGCCAGCAAGAATTATCCCTTACATGAGCATTATCTCTTACATAATTTTGTTGATACATTTTGTTCTAAATGGATATCTTAGAAACTGAATTTAAAGCATAAATGAAAAAGATATTAAACTTTTTAAAGTTCCTAATATAATGAGGCTGTATAAGGGCTTCCGTATGAGGAGAGGCTTGGTAGGTTGGAGATCTTCAGTTTGGAGAAGAAACAACTGAGAGGAGATATGATAGAGATCTATAAAATCATGAGTGGTGTGGAACTAATAAACAAGGAGCAGTTATTTACCCTCTCAGCTAGTACTAGAACTAGGGGACACTCCATGAAACTCATGGGTGACAAGTTTAAAACAAATACAAGAAAATATTTTTTCACTCAGCGTATAATTGGGTTGTGGAATCTACTGCCAGAGGCTGTGGTAAGGGTCAGTACTATAGCTGAGTTTAAAAGAGGTTTGGACAAGTTTCTGGAAGATAAGTCCGTTAGCAGCTGTTAGTCAGACAGGATCAGGGAACATGACGGGAGCTGGAGGAAAACAACAGGGAATGTATCCCCCATTGTGACCTGTTGGGTGCTTCTCCCAAGCCACCGTGATTGGCTACTGTTGGAGACAGGATGCTGGACTAGATGGACCATTGGTCTGACCCAGTATGGCACTTCTTATGTTCTTATTATATTCAGAGGGTTTTCCATATTGCTTGGTCAAAATTGTACATGTGGATGTTAGCAGATGTTATGGGGCTATGGACCAGATTTACAAAGTCATTAGGCATGTATATTCAGGACATGCTCCTCACACTGATGGGTATCTCTGCTCAGAAACCACCCGCTGTTTGGGGATCCTGCCATCGCACCTTAACTCAGTATGCAAACGTACCTTTGATGTGGCAGGCCTCATCTGGAACTTTAGATGTCCATCTTAGGATGTTTTCAAACGAGATACCTCCACGGATGGACACTCACCGTCCATGTGGGGGAGGTCTTGTTTGAATACAGGTGTGTGGGGATGTGAGCTCCCGTGATCCACACACCACCCATCCTGTGCATGCACAGGAAAAAGCATCTGCTCCCCACCCCACACACTGACCACGGACCCCACACTCAGTCTAGTTTTAAAACATTCTTAGTTCCTTCCTTCTCCATTTTTAGAAAGCACCTGAAGGCTTATTTATTCTCCAGGTGCGTTTAAGATCCACTGCTGGTTTCCCTTCATGAGGTTCCTCCCACTTCCCGCATTACCTTCCCTTTTAAAATTGTTTTTTAAAATGGATTTCTATTCTAAATGGTTGTTCTGTTGTTTTATCATATTTTTATGTTGTGAAGGACTCCAAGTGCCATTTGGTGGGAGAGGGGGGAGCAATAGTAATAAAAGTTGTTGTTGTGTTTGTTATTATTAGACTACCACTTGAGTTTCTAATATGGGTGCTCAAGAGAATTTTAAAATGAGATGTTAGTGCTACCTAAATTCTCAGAGTGCTTTTTTTAAAATGGTGGGTGTTGGATGTAAAATGCTAAGAGGGAGAAGGACTGACTGCAGGTCTCCATCTCCAATAGCTGTGGCAAATGGTCTCCAAGCTGAGGCACAGGCGATTGTGAATTAGAATCTCACTTCCACCCAATTTTTTCCCTAAAGACCTAATATTTTTTCCTTTCTGCCACCACCCTGCTTTTTAAGGTGAGGAATTAGGAGCTGCTCCCTCATTTTATAAATAAGACAACAACAGGTGACATGAGAGCATAGTGAGGAATAGAAACCAGGATTCGGAGGGGATTTTCACACAAGAAACTCTCCACCCACTACCCACCCACTATACATGTTGCAGGGCTGCAGAGTTGCCCTGTGGGTGCCCTGTAACATGTATAATAGGTGGAGAATGTCTTGTGTGAAAATGCCCTTAGATTAGCTGCTCCAAAGTTTGACTACCCTGTGCCATCAACATCAATTCTGCCTGTTATCTTAGGGCTGAAATGAGATCTCGTCAATTGAGAAAAGCTCATTGAGAATGGGGCTGTCAACAAGAAATGGACTTTCCCTCCCTGTCACCATCCTTTCCCCGTCCCACCCCTCCTCTCCTTCCTTCCCAGAGCATCTCCCTGGAGGCTGCGGCTGCACTTCCGCTCAGCTCACATGCTCAACTCAAGTCTCTGCCCAGCCATGCCACAACAGGATACAATTTGTGCCCACCCCACCCCCCAACTTGGACCCTGGGACAAATGTCCCTCCTGTCCCCATGATAGCTATGCCCCTGACTGAGGACTATGAGCACAATCCAGCTCCATACAAGTCAATGGGAGTTTAACCATTGACTTAAATGAGAGTTGGATTGCACCCTATATTATTATTATTATTATTATTATTATTATTATTATTTTATTTTATTTATTAGCAATCATTTATATAGTGCCAGCAGTGTACTTGGCACTTTACAAAGTAATTTAATAGACATGGTCCCTGCCCTAGGGTTTACAATCTGAGAGACTGGGGAGGGAGGGAGACGAAGGAAGGGGAACAGAGGGAGAGACAAGGAGTGTAATATTCATGAGGATGTGAGGTCCCAGGTGCACGTGCTTAGCTTGGTTACATCGAGAATGATGGCTGGTTGGTCCATGTGGTGAGGATATGAGTACACAGACCTCAGGTAACAGACTGTACTGGATGGAGGGTATCAGCAGGAGTTAGGTGAGGGGAGCAAGGATTCGGGAAGGGCAGAGCGGAAGAGGTGGATCTTGAGGAGGGATTTGAAGGTACGAAGGGAGGGGATGAGGCAGATGTGGACAGGGAGGGAGTTCCAGGCAAGGGGGGAAGCTAGGGAGAAAGGACAAAGGCAGTTAGGGGAGCAGGGGAGGCGTGGGAGGGCGAGAGAGGGGACAGAGGAGGAGCGGAGTTCACAAACTGGAGTACGGAAGGAAATTAGCGCAGAGAGGTAGGGGGAGCAAGGTTTTGAAGAGCTTTATAGGTGAAGGTGAAGTCTAGGAGCTTGTGCAGGATTTGTTCAGGAAGAGGGAGCCAGTGAAGAGAGGAGAGGAGGGGCTGCACGTGGTCAAAGCGACGGGCGAGGTGGATGACCTTGGCAGCAGAGTTTTGGACAGAGATAAGGGGAGAACGGTGAGCGCAGGGGAGGCCAGTGAGAAGGAGGTTACAGTAATCGAGGTGAGAGATGACCAGGGCATGAACAAGGGTTTTGGCAGAGGAGACAGAGAGAAAAGGGCAAATCTTAGCAATGTTATGGAGGGAGAAG
>QEPC01007800.1:2311843-2322070 GCA_003113815.1 Sphenodon punctatus
GCGGGGATGCCGCGGCCGCTGGTGCTGGGGGGTGGGCTCGCCTCGCCTCGCCTCTGGGTCTTACGCTTTTCTTTTTTAAAACAAAAATCCAGGCTGGGCAGGGTGGGTGGGGGGTGTCCCCCCTTCCACCCGCGCAGCCTGGACTCAGGGAGGTTTTTTTAAAAAAAAACTTTTTTGCTGGGGCTTTAAGTTTTTTTACATTGCAGCCATTTTTAAATGGCTGCAATGTAAAAAAATCCGGTACCCCGAAATCGGGTACCAGGTCCGGATTACCGGGTCGAATCCGATAATGCCGGTACGCCCGATACCGGCATTATCGGATACCGGATTCTACCGGTTTCCCACCCCTAATAAGCACTGTGGTACATCTCTCTGGTTTCCGTAGGAGTAAATTTTACTAAGTCAAACTGTAACAGGGTTACAGACTCTTCTAGGATCAGGACTCTGTATGGACTCTGGAGGGTCTGGATCTGGGCACTTGCCCTTTAATGAAACTTAGGCTGATGGTAGTAATGAGGCACCTGATTCTCACCCAGGCTCAGCTTGCAGGAGACTTAAGGTGATCTCAAATGTGATGGTGGGCTGCTTTGCATGGTTTTCCCCACTTTGGCACAGGGACCATGGGTCATGTTTGAAAGAGCCTGGGAAGTGGCTGCCAGTACCATGGGATAGATCCTTCCTGACCATGGTGGTGGTATGCCCAGGCTGTGACTCAGGGAAATCCCCAAGTCACAGCCTGGGCTAGCCCCCACCATGGTTGAGATCTGGCTGCTGGACTCAGAGTAAAGAGGGCTTTCACATCTGAAAGCCCACTTTACTTATCGCGGTCCAGAGTAGTGGTGGTGTGTGTGGGGAGGGGGCCCCATGGTGGCTGTCATTGGCTGCCATGCTTTCTCATAAGCCGGGGGTGGGGGCGGGGGGTGGACGCACAACCATGTGTCTCCCCACCCCCTCCCTGGCCCAGTCCCTGTCATGTTAGTTTAGTGGCTGGGCCGATTCCTGAGTGACCGCTCCCACCACCGCCCAGGTAAGTCTGTGTTGGCAGTGGGAGCTGTTACTTCTGAAAGCACCCTTAAGCCAGAAATTCAGTGGAGAGAGGAGAAGGCAAGTGAATGGAGACAAAGACAATGAAGACTATGGAGACAGTAGAGTAAGAGCTGAGCGACTGGAGCTGGAGAGACTGGACTGGAGTAACTCAGTCAGGACTGAAGTGAAGTCTTGACGAAAGAGTAGAACAGCAACTCCCAGCAGCTTCCCTGGGTTATCCCTGGAATCAGGTAGGACCATGCCTCCACACAGGAGGCTTTGGAAACTGCCTAAGGGGAAGTGGAGACCAGTAATTACAGCCAGTAAACTATAAAACTAAGCCCAGTCCTGCTAAGACTCTTAGAGGAAGAGCAAGTGTATTTAAAAATCGCAAGCTTGAGCTAATTCCACAAAGAGGCTTGCTGAGGGGCGCTACCCAGGAGAATTGCACCCGGCCACTTCTACACAAACAAAATTCCTCTTGTGGCCATGGCTCATATCACAGCTCCTTTACACGTTTTCCTCTACCTCCCAACGTTTCCAGCAGCCAAAGAGGGACAGGTCCTTCCCCCTTGTTCAATGAACTTCACCTGATGGCAAATAAGCTCCTCCCTCTCCTGCACTTACGTACCTGTACAGACCTCCCAATGTTCCAAGTGCATGATGATGGAGAGAAACATTCCACTTAGTTTCTCGTCATTGTATCATCTCCCTGTTGTCTTCTCAATACTTTTCCTGGGAGCAACCAGGAAAGGTGCTGGTTTTGACCTTCAAAGCCCTTCACGGCCTGGGCCCTGCCTATCTGCGGGATCGCCTCACTCCCCATGCGCCTGTGTGACCCCTGAGATTGTCCGTGGGGGCTTTTTTGGAGGTTCCCCAGGCGAGATGGGTGGCCACTGATGTGAGATCTTTTTCGATGGCTGCCCCCATGCTGTGGAATTCACTCCCTGAGAAGGCTTGGTTGGCCCCCACCCTCCTGTCGTTTCGACGTCTGTGTAAGACCTGGCTGTTCCATCAGGCTTTTGGCGAGGGGGGGTGTTAGGGTTTGGGAGGGAGGGTGAGTTTTATGATTTGTTTTAAAATTTGTTGATTTGTTTTTAAATGTTTTATTGTTAAATCTTTTGTGGTGTTCGCCGTCCCGAGCTGCCTTTGGGCAGGAGGGGCAGGATACAAGTTTTAAATAAATAAATAAAAAATAAAGAAGAGGTGCCAGGGTCTTAAATTCTGGTCTTTTTGCCTCTTTTAAGAGAGACTTTGGGTGATTTCAGACGTGACGAGATCACGCTGAACCACACTGAACCACGGTGAACCCCGCAGCGGGGCGAAAGGAACCTGAACATCTGCACAGCGTGCGCCAGATGTTGGCCACGCTGAATCTGCAGACGGGGTCAATTTGAACCACGCTTCCCGGGCTAGCCGGGGGAAGGTCCCGGGAAGCGTGGTCAAATGGACCGCGGGCCGTGGCGAACAAAAAGTAACGTCTGGCCGCGTGCCATGGGCCGGGATCCCCGGCGGGATCCCGGGCCGTGGCACGATCGGCCAGACGCGGCGGCCGCATTGGCCCCGCCGCCCGCCCGTCTCCTCGGAGGGCGGGCGGCGGGGTGCGTGGAGGGGGCGGGGCCGTGCGGCCGCACGTTGCGCCGCGCGGCCCCGGCCCCTCCCACTTTCCCCGCCGGGATCCCCCCGGCACGTCTGTTGGGCCGTGCCGGGGTGACCCCGGCGGGGAACGAAGACGTTCGTTACGGTACGGGGCCAAAGGGCCCCGTAACGTCTGAAAGTACCCATGATCCCTGAAAGAGGGACAGTGGGACTAAACATCTAATAGTCCTAAATAGGGACTAGTAGGAGGTGTGTTTTCCCCTCTTTCCAATGCCATGTTGTGTCTGTAAAACATACTTTGTTTGTGCATTACTTAAAGGTCATGTAAATTAAACTCTTGTGATACATATTTTTAATATTAGGGGAAATTAGTGAAAATACACAAGCAAAATATTCTGGATACCTAGAATCTATGTTAGTTATTTAGTCTAATAAATCCTACTCTGTTCTAGAAATGTGGGTATCCTCACTCATGAATGGGTGTACGTGTGTGCGCTGTTCATTCATCTTAAAGGTCAAATTACCCAATGGTACTACTTATTCACTTATACTTGACAGTCTGATAATAGCTTTTGCAGAACTAGCTTAAAAACTGTGGGCAACTAATAATGCATTGCAATCAAATTCCTTGCAAGAATACTGGGATATAAAACTTTTCTTTATTTTTGATTACCATTACATATATAAAAACATCAAATTGAATGAGCACATTAACTAACAATGAATTTTTGAATGGCTCCACAGTTACAGACAAATTTTTAAATGGATCTGAGTGAATCAGTGTCTGCAAACGAAAGGGTAAAAAAAATCACCTGTGAAATGTCACCCAGGAACAATGTGTGAACTAAAGGGACTATGACTGAATTATGCCAATGCAGTTTCATATTGCTGCAGTTAGGGTTATGTCAGCTTTTTCATTATAAATGCCCATTTTCAGAAGTTCTTAACAAGAAGTGTTAGAACTTCCTATGGCTATTGCTTTAATACAGAGTGCTTAAGCCAAAAATAGATTCTTTGTATGACTGAGGAATTTTCCAATTTGGTATTACAGGTTCCTCTTCATTAACAACTGTCTAGGCTTTTGTTACTGCAAAAACCTCGGTCCATTCTTGATCTCTTGTCTTATCTTAATTTTATACTCTAAAATTAATCAAATAGGGCACAGTTCAACACATAATAAAGGTAGGGAGGACCATATCCTGTAAATGCTATTTTGACTTTATTTCTCACTAATATGTGGTGTTGTATGGAACATGCTGCCAAGTCCAAAGTAAGTGCTGGGTTGGGTTCAAAATGTGTATGTGCAAAATTTGCATTTATATTGGAACTTTTCCAGAGTGCAATGGAGTTTGGATCAGAATTTTTGTCTTTCATACACATTTCGTGTCATTGACTGAGACCTATCATAACTACAGCTTGGTGCAATTTTGTTTCGGCAGCATGTCGTCTGGTATCCACTATCCACCTGTTGTTGCAGTTTTGTTCAATCTACTCTAACTTTATTCAGCATCCCTCATTCTAGTACCTCAGTGCTTCTCAGGTAAATTATGTGTTGCATAATCAGGTCCCTGGTGTGCTTCATTAAACTCTTGCCTATCATGGTTACAGTACATTCCACCTGGGATATGTGTACCCCAAGTTTAGACAGTATTCCAGTCATAATAGGAAAGCTTTCTCAAGGAGGAGTGTGTTGCAACACAACCTAAAATATTAATATTCTCTATTAAGGGATGTTCTCGTAAACCAAAGTGTCATGGGATACCGTGTGTTGGGGGAAACTCAGAATAACCTTAGAGCATTCAAATATCTTTGCATGAGTTTCTACAAGCGTTAACCAGTTTGTGTGAATTTGTGGTCTAGACTCCCTTAACATTCCTCCCACAGTTGAATCTCTTAGTCAGAGAATACTTTCTATGGCTTTCTTGTATTCTGTCCTTCACTTTGTAAGGGTAGGTACATTGTCTCAGAATGGTCCAGTTGTTTTGGTGGATTGTGGATAAAGCTGCAACAACTAAGGTAGTTAAATTCGAACATGTTGATCGCAAGTTGGAAGGCTTTATGAAATCTATTTTTTCCATGTGGGAAAGAAGATTGGATGCTACTAGTGTCTTTTTAAGATGCTGAGAGGCCAGGGGTAGACTATTCATTTGAACCCCCCCCCCTCATTACAGGGGTGTGTGGGACCAGGGTAAGTTCTTTCAGGATATGCACCGCACTGAGACCACCCCACATGCGATCTTCACAAAAGTGACCTTTATTCACAGCCCTTCACCACAGTTGAGATAACAGGGGTTTGGGTGCAACCCCCATTCACCCCACCTGGCTAGGCAGAGATCTTCCTGGTCAGGTATCAAACCCTATTGTCCCATTGCGCCATCATCTGGTTCCGACTACCAGCTCAATCACCTACACCCTGTAGCCTGCCCTTCTCATGTAGAGCCTCTCCCTAAGCAGCAATCTCTTTTTGAGCTCCAGGCTCTCTCTTGCGGCTTTTGGGCTGGCTCAGCCACACACAGACCAGCTGGCCCCACTCAGAACCAGACTATGGAGGCTAGTCCAGCTGAGGCTCCTCAAGGTGC
Organism: Sphenodon punctatus; assembly: GCA_003113815.1. Classification (NCBI taxonomy): domain Eukaryota; kingdom Metazoa; phylum Chordata; class Lepidosauria; order Sphenodontia; family Sphenodontidae; genus Sphenodon; species Sphenodon punctatus. The sequence continues at coordinate 2,317,048 of QEPC01007800.1, forward strand.
CATCCTGTACTGCATCAGTGGCTATGCCCTCCAGGCCCATACTGCCTTCTCACTACCAACCTGTGTCAATGTCACTTTTTTCCCACTTGTAAAAAAACCCCTAGATATGCATATAATCTTTTTGAAAACCACTTACATTTGACATTAGAATTCATTAGAATTCAGTACAGCAGTGTGTAAGATTTTATGTCCCGAAAACTGAAACAAAAATAATACTATTGGGTTAACTTGTAATGTGCAGTAAGGGTGTGCAGAACTTACCTAATTCATTTTTGTTTTTGTTTTTAATAACAAAAAACCTATTTGTTATTGGGTTTTTTTGTTAAAACCCCATTCATTTTTGTTAAATTTTTCATTTTGAACCTATTACAAATTAAAAATAAAATGATTGCACATGTGCAAAATTGCCTCTGGACCATCCTGTGCATGTGTGCCCTTTTCCAAAATGGTGGTGGCAGTGTTGCTGCCATTTTGAAAAAGGGTAGCTAGCCTGCACATGCGCAGTGAACATTTTGCACATGCGCAGACTGGCTGCCCTTTTCTAAAATGGTAGCGATGCTGCTGCCACCATTTTAGAAAATGGCTCTTGTAGGCACAGAACAACTCTGGCAGCCATTTTGTACATGCGCAGTTCTTTTTTTAAAAAATGAATAAATAATTTTTTAACGAAAATGAATGAAAGCAAATAAATGTCATTTGCTTATTCATTAGTTTTTAGGTATTTAGTTATTTAAATGCGTGGGGCTCCATTAGTTACTAAAACAAAAAAAAGAAAGAAAACTAATTGCACACCCTGCAGCACCCTCTGCACATTGGATCTTTGTTTCACGTTTCGTTGACTAATGGAAACATCAGATACAAAGCTAAAGAAAAATGTTTACACATAATGACACAAACTATATTCATGTTATTGCAAAGTTATCAAATACTCTTTTCCCTACCTTTCTTGGCAGAAAATTCAGATATGAGATCATCAAAAGTAATTTCTCTCAGAAGATCCCATTCTATCGAAAAAGCAGATAATAATGACAATCTTGACTGCAACATTGTTGACCGTATTTTATTTTTAATAAAGGATAATTTGGAGAGCGTGCTTTCTCCTGCACAATTTTAAATGGGTAACGTTAGATAAAGGTGGAACGCTATAGTAATGTTTGGAAAAGCTTCAACTAGCTCTTTATTGCAAATTATCTTCAAAACACTGCACAGATCCATGACATCTGTCTGAATTACCTAAGAAGTGAATAAAATGTTTTAGTTCAGAGGAGAGATAATTGTGATGATCTTCTGGGTAAGTACTAACTCACTAAAGCTTCTGCATCCCTTTCCAGTGTAGCCTGGTTTTGGGAAGCCTGGTTCAGACTTTCAGGAACCCAAATCAATTCACAACTTTTGTGTAAGCACAGGAATGCTTCTCCAGTTCATTTTGAAGCTTATCTAAGATAACGTTGTATGTTTCCACCCTGTACTTGTCTCTGCCGGTTAGCTTGCTGTCACTTTGTCCATCTGAAAAAACTGATTTGTGTCTCTATGCTGTTGATCTTTCATCTGAATATGTGGTTCCCATTTGAGGACTAATTTTCTTTGTCTCTTCATCAATTTCATCAAATTTGTTCTGCATATCATGGACAAACATGATGAGGGAAGAAAGCAAATGCTTTCCTGTCACAACATCAAGCCCTGGTTATTGCAGGATTTTGTTGACACAGTCAAACCTGTGAAGGACATTGTGCCAGAATAGTGCCATAAAAGCAAATTCAAGTGTTTTCTGCTTTTTTTTTTTTAACCAAAGAGTTTGCTTCTAATTTAACCATCAGTTGCTCTTTGGAATCACTCCCAGTCTTGATGAAGGCTTCCAAAATACACTCATAATAGACGACAAGAGTTTGTGTGGCATCTTCTCTGCATGACCACATCTTGTTTGTGACAGTTTTTTCAGGATGATCATTGGTGTACTATTTGTTTTGGAACAGTGATCAATAGTCTCTTGAAGTACTTACCATCTGTGTGTAGATGATCAATGGAAAGAATATAAAGCATAAAGAAACTGGAATAACTTCACTGCATAAAGGCCAGCCTATCATTCATACTGTTTTGCCTGACCAGGTTCAAGGATTGTCCAACACAAGGCATAAATAGTACATCTTGGTTGTTCATGCTTTTCATGTGAGCTTACAATTCCTGATATTGACCAGTCATATTCCTTGTGTTGTCATATGTCTGTCTTCTGCAATTCCTGATGTCAGTCATTCTTCTGAAGAATGTTGATGACAGTTTCACTTAAGTTTTCTCCACTGTGGCTGTCAATTGGTACAAAGCACAAAAATTGCTCTCCATTCAGGCAGTACTGAAAAATAAAGCATAACGGATCTGTATGAGAAATGTCTGGTGTACAGTCAGTAGGGCCAATCTCATGCCCCTTGTGCACAGCCATGTGCAGGCATGCACATGCATCTGCATGGTTTGCGATGGCGCCATAAACCCCATGCCAGGTGTGTCTGTGGTTGGTGTGTGCTTCCATGTGCATGTGCTGTGCATGCTCCATGCAGTGCTCCATAGAGCATGGGATCAGCCTCAATGACAAGAGAAAAATACTCTTGAATGTCCTGAATGATTTTCATATGAACTTAATTCTCCATTAGCACAGTCAGTTTGCCATATATTTGCGAGGAAATGTATGAAACATGATCCTTTTCTTTATTTCCATGCTTTCTAAGGTGCTGCTCAAGAAAAGGATTGCAGTAAGTTCCATTGATCCATGTTAAGTTCCATTTTGGGGTGATCCCAAAGTCTGGTTGTCACCACAGAAAGGAAGTCCTCTTCCTGTGAGAAATTTAATAACAGAAACTAGGGGTAAGAATTCTGGTTCTCCCGAGATCCGATATTGCTGGTATTTGGGTGTAGCGGCTTAATCCAATAAATCTGATATTTACCTGTACCAGCATACCAGATTTTTAACATTGGCCATGGTATCGGATTTTTTTACATTGCGGCCATTGAAGTCAATAGCTGGAATGTAAAAAATCTGGTACCACGGCCAATGTTAAAAATCCGGTATGCCGAGACTGGTAAATCCAGAACCAGGGAGATCCGATTCCGGTACATCCGTTATCCGGTATTCTCCCCGATGTCCCACCCCTAAGAAAACATGTGCTTCAGTATTTCTTTCCAGTATCTGATTTCTTTGCACATTTGCTTCTTAAAATGTTGTACTTGTTTTGTTCTTCTGTAAAAGCCAGGTCATAACATACTTTCGGTGTTGTGTGCTGTTTTCATGCTTCCTAATTTTTTCTTATTTTTTCCAGTTTGAGAAACTTCCTTCCATAAAAGCATTTTTCATCACTGTGGATGAGTGAAAGAGTTTTCAGGCAAAGCAGAAAACATTTCTTTTAATGCAGACTTCCAACAATGTGTCTCTCCATTTCCTCAAAGTTGCACAAATGCTGATGATGTATAGTGCACTGACTTTGAATACACCCAGGCTGAAACTTCAAATTTTCCATAATTGTCCTGAAAATATTCAGACCATTTGATGATGCAAAATTCTTTCATTTCTTCGGTAATTTCTGCAGGCAATTTACCAGAATCTCTATCTATGTAAGGAAGGCTGACAGGGATGAGATATTCTGCTTGTACGTTAGGCTCATGGTTAGGCTCTTGGTTCCAGATTTAGTAAGTTATGAGCCACAAGCACACACTTGATTTTGAGAAGAAGATGACACCCGAGGAGATCAAGCGTCTTCTCATAAGCTTGTTGGTATGCCTTCTGAAACAGGCATAAAAATATGTATGTTTTGGGTGTTTCTTGATTGTTTCTTCTTGAAATGTCTTTGCCTTTCTTTTGCCAGTTCCACTTTCAAAGTGTTGTGAAGACAATGAGTGTCTTTATTTATTATTTATTTAAATTCTTACTACCCCACCCCATCCCTCCATAGGCAGCCTGGAGCAGCTTACAATATAAAATGAAATATAAAAACATCAATATAATACAACCTCAAATATAGAACAGTCCACAGTATCAAGGATAAAATCCCACTCCGTTCCCCATCCTAATCCCCCACCTTCCCTGCCTGCATCCCGACTTACCATAATTCAAGTTCCTGATAGACCAGAGTGGCTGAAGCTACTGGGGCCTACTCATCAGTCTGCATCCAGTCTGAGAGACACAGAACAGTAACTGTTCTGTGTCTCTCAGACTGGATGCAGGTGGGAGCTGGGGCATGGTTTACCTTTCTGATGGTTGCAGGCAGGGAAGTAGACCTCGGCCTCCAATCTATCTTGGAATAGTCCCACTTCTTCACAACTCCAGCTGAGCTGATTGGTACCAGCACTGAGTTCTTCTCAGTCTCCTTCTCCCCTAAGAACGGCTTCTCCTCAGATTCCAACTCTGTTCAGAACTGCCTCAATCCAGACAGAGTGACAATCTCCCACATTTCCTCCCTTGGGACAAAAAGCCCTCCTGTAGTCTCAGGGGCAGCTGGTGGGTTTGGATGTTGGAGGGGCACTGGGCCGTAAGACCGGTGGGCCTAGGGATGGAGCCAGGGGAACAGTAGGTGGAGCCAGGGGCGGTAGGCAGAGCCAGGGGGACGGTAGGCCAGTGACATGGCATAACCTAGCAGCAAGGGGTTCCCAGGGTTAACATCAGATGAAAGAAAACACAGTCTACATGCACATCAAGCTTAAAATAAATAATTTGTAAACCCAAAACACAGGGAAACACCCAAAACACTGGCATAGCACCCAAAACACTGGCATAACCCAGCAGCAAGGAGTTCCCAGGGTTTACATTGGATGGAAGAAAACACAGTCTATATGCACATCAAGCTTAAAATAAATAATTCATAAACCGAAAACACAGGGAAACACCCAAAACACTGGCAAAACACAGCAGCAATGAGTTCCCAGGGTTAACATTGGATGGAAGAAAACACAGTCTATATGCACATCAAGCTTAAAATAAATAATTTATAAACCCAAAACACAGGGACCCATCCTTGTAAAGCACCCCAGTCACAGCCTGAGT
>QEPC01007800.1:2326958-2355209 GCA_003113815.1 Sphenodon punctatus
CTCCCGACAGTAAAGGGTTTTGTTCCCCAATCCTATCTGGCTAATAGCTGCTAAGGGAACTATTTTCCAGAAACTTGTCCAAACCTCTTTTAAATTCAGCTTCACTGCTGGCCTTGACCACCTCCCCTGGCAGTAAATTCCACAACCTAATTGTACGCTGAGTGAAAAAATACTTTCTTTTGTCTGTTTTTACTCTGCCACCTGTGAGTTTCATGGAGTGTCCCCCAGTTTTAGTACTAGTTGAGAGGGTAAATAACCATTCCCGGTTTACAAGTTCCACACTACTCATGATTTTATAGACCTCTATCATATCTCCTCTCAGTTGTCTCTTCTCCGAACTGAAGATCCCCAACCTATCAAGCATCTCCTCATACGGAAGTCCTTGCATGCCATTGATTATTTTTGTTGGCCTTCTCTGTACCTTTTCTAGTTCTGCTATGTCTTTTTTGAGATGGGGCGACCAGAACTGCACACAATATTCAAGGTGCGGTCACACCATTGGTGAGGAGGTTTTGCCCATATGTCTGAGACTCCAGTCTTGCCACCATCATTCATGCATCTGTCACCTTGAGACTGGACTATTATTTATTTATTTCATTACATTTATATGCTGCCCCCCTCATGCCAATGGCATCTATTACAATGAGCTCTACGTGGGGCTGCCCATGGTGACGGTTTGGAAGCTGCAGCTGGTGCAAAATGCGGCGGCCCGTCTACTTATTGGAATGGGCTGTGCATTGCACTGGTTGCCCATTGTCTTCTGGGCCCAATTCAAGGTACTGTTTTTGATCTTTAAAGTCCTACACAGCCTGGGCCCTGCTTACTTGAGGGATCAACTCACCCTGGGTGGCCCCTGTGGTTGTCCGGGAGCACCCACCTGGAGGTCCTGTGTTATCAATGGATCTGTACAGAGGGCATTCTTGGCAGCTGCGCCATCATTGTGGAATGTCCTCCTGGCAGAGATTCGCTTTGGCCTGGACCTCCTTGTTTTCAGACGAACTTGCAAGACCTGGCTCTTCAAGGCATTTGATGGGGTGGAGAGGATGGGTGGGATGGGTTAGAAGGAAGTTGAGTGGGACTTGTTTATACAGATCTTTTATGTACTGCAGCTGTTTTATATTTATATTTTGTATTTTTTAAAATATTTAATATTTATGATATATTTTTGTTTTTATATCTATGTAAGCTGCCCTGAGTTGCCTTGTTCAAGATGGATGGGATGCAAATGTAATGAAATAAAATAAAATAAATTTTGTGTATGCACAAGATGGCCACCTCCCGTAACCAAAATAGCGGGAACATCATTATGGCTGCTGTCATTTTGGTTAAGGGCATTGGCTATTTTGCACATGTGAAATCTAGAGGAGGGAGGACGCTGCAGTGAGGTAGCCTGCCAGAGTCCCCACAGCAGCAGTGGTGCTTCAATCAAGCCCTCTGAGGCCAGTAAATAGCACTCCAGGGCCCTGGGGATGGAGGTGGGGGAAAATATGGATCCAAACTTTAGAATCTGTAAATAGCAGGCCAATTGGCCTTCTTCGGAATAATCCGAAACTGAAATTCCCGTCCCTAGTAAATTGTGGTTTTGTGATGGGAAATTGTAAATGAAAGGATTTGAGAGGAACAATGGCTGTGAAGTGATTTGGGGGTGGCTCCTCCACAAAAATACAGCTTGAGGAGGTCAGCCCAATACACCATCTTACTCTATTTTCTTTTGCTGAAGGAACACAAAAATTGATGGTAATGGTACTAACATTTTATTCCTTTATTTAAGTCCTTTACACACAACTAAAAGGGAAATAAGAAGAGAATGACAATAATAAATTTACTTTGATTAGAAATGCAGGTATTCTCCACATCCAAACCACCTTGAGATTTCTTGGTCATGAAATGCTTCTATACCTGCAACACCATCACTGACATAAGGGAGAGGAATGGCTCTTGGGAGCATATACAGTCTGAGTCAATGCGATGCAGACTAAGAAACATTTACACAATTGACTGGGATAATTCCTTTGGACCTGTCCTGGTACATTGGGTCAATAATCTGTGTTTTAAAAATCTTCTAACTAAATATTTACATGATAAACCACAGCACCTCTGAAGCAACTGTTATGACCAATTAGGTCAATAATTAGTGTTTTAAAAAGTCATTTTGTAAGTATTCCTGTAGTAGATGGTAATGAATCTTTTGGAGTAGTGTTACTGTATATACAGTATTTTACAGCAATAGTCTAAAACAGGAGTGAGTAACTTCTTCCCTCCTGAGGGTCACTTTAAAAATTAGTACAAGAAGTGTGGCTGGATATGAACTGGCGAGGGGAGGTGTTTTAGTGGTGTACTAAGAATGGGAAAAGGAAGGGGAGGGTCCCAATCATGAATCTGTGCCATGAATCCAACCCCTGTTCTGGAGTGCATGACCTCATCTGTCCTCTCTTCCCTTAAGATCACTCTTTAAAGTTTGTGGATAGAGATTAGATCTATGGGCTAGATCCAAGAACTGGAAAAGGGCTGAATAAAAAACAGTTGTGGCCCACATTTGACTCACAGGATAAAGGTTCACCCTCACTGACCTAAAACACCACCTTGCAATAGCACTGCAGCACACACTACATTAGATAAATAGTCCATAACAATGGTTCCCTTGCCCAAACTGTGGTCTCTGTGTAAGCTGCCCTGAGCCTTAAGGTAAGTGCAGGGTTGAATTTTGAGTAAATAAATAAATAAATAAACAAACAACCTTTTGGTGGTTTGCAGCTGGTCCACAGAATTGGTAACGGAAAAGCAGCTTTGGACCTTCTGATGGTCCCAGTTTGGGCTATAACTGAGGCCACTAACATGCTCACCACACTCATTGCTAGGGGTGTGCACCAGAGCCCAATGTTGTTTTCGTTATTAAAATGTGTCATTTTCATTTTTGTTAATAATGAAATGTTGTTTTTATTATTGTTGTCGTTATCGGTATCCGATTTCAAACTAAGATTTTATTTTTGGTATTGGTATCGAATTTGTGTGACAATGAGGGGGAAGGGATATTTTGGGAGAGTGGATAGGGGAAGGGGAAAGGGGGATCTCCCTCGCTTCCTGTACAGGACAGCTGGGGAGGGGGGGTGTCAGCTGGGGGTGGGCGTGGCTATTGGGGTCGTGACAGGTCGGGGGAGATATGGTCTCAGAGGGAGGAAAATGAGATCGGTGAGGTGGGATAGATGCCTACTGCATGTTGTGCTCACCTCTCCCATAGCAGTAGAGCAGGTAGGACTCGGTCAGGGGGTCCCCAACCCGGTGGTGCTGCTGTTAAATGCGAGGTTGGTGGCAAACAAAGCAATGACGATCTAGGAGGTAATCCTGGATTGTGCCGCTGATCTCGCGTGTATCACAGAAACCTGGCTGGACAATGAATTGGGGCCTATATTGGCTGATCTTGTTCTGGTCGGGTATTCTGTGCAGCACCAGCCATGGTTAGAGGGATCGGGGGGTGTAGCTATGATTTTTAAAGAGGGTTGGTCTGTGAGGAGGTATCCAGTGCAATCCATAGTGGGCATTGAAGGTCTCTTGTGTTCAATTTGGCTGGGGACGGTTTGGGAGTGCTGCTGGTATACCATGCACCTACCAGTACAGCGGCCTCCCTGCATGATCTGGTAGAGGCTATGTCGGAGGCGGTGTTGAAGTCCTCAAGGATGATAGCCTTGGGGGACCTCAATATTCATGCTGATGCGGTTCTTGGGGGAGCTGAGCATGAGTTCATGGCTGCCATGGCAACCATGGGCCTGTCCCAGAGGGTTAATGGCCCGACACATCTTGGAGGACATACCTTGGACCTTATGTTTTGCACTGACCTTGAGGCGGGTGCTCCGTTAATTGGGGGAGATATCAGCTGGGCCCTGTCATGGATGGATCATTACCTCCTGCAGACCTATCCAGCGGAGCTGTTCCGGGTTGTACGGGGGCTGGTCAGTCCGGCCTCCCTCAACCCTGGAGTTGAGTCATCGTCTGCCCGCTGTGACATATTTGCAGATTATTTTGTGGATAAAATCGTTCGTATTCACCATGACTTCAATGCCACACTTAATGCAGTAGAGGAGGTAGAGGTTGTAGAAGCTCCGTCATGTCCAATTTTGTGGGATCAATTTCAGTTGGTGACACCCGCTGACATGGTGCGGGTTCTGGGGGCTGTTCGGGCTACCTCTTGTGAATTAGATCCATGCCCATTCTGGCTAGTTAAGAGCTGCTGGGAGACAACGGGGTCATTGCTGGCCGTGATGGTCAGTGCCTCCCTTTGGGAGGGCAGAGTGCTGAGTTGCCTCAAGGAGGCGGTGGTGCGGCCTCTGCTGAAGAAACCATTGCTTGATGTTGATTCCCCTGCCAGCTATCGGCCTGTCTCTAACCTTCCCTTTTTAGGGAAGGTTATTGAACGGGTAGTGGCCCGACAGCTCCAGGAGCATCCTGACTGCTTCAGTTATCTTGATCGGTTATCTCAGTCCAGGTTATGGCACTGAGACCACACTTGTGGCTTTGGTAGATGATCTCTGCAACAAGATGTATCAGGGTCGATCGACCCAATTGATCCCGTTAGGTCTTTTGGCAGCATTTGATACTGTTGACCATGACATGTTGGTGATGCGCCTGCGGGACAGTGCGAGGGTGGGTGGGACTGTTCTCGAATGGTTCCACTCATTCCTGACCAGAAGAACTTAATGGGTGGTGCTCGGTTATTGTTTTTATCTTACCGAGACCTCTCGTGTGGGGTTCTGAAGGGTTCTGTTTTGTCCCCTCTCCTGTTCAACGTGTATATGCAGCTGCTCAGTGAGGTGATCAGAGGGTTCGGGGTGAGGTGTCATCAGTATGCGGATGATACCCAACTGTATCTCTCATTTTTGACCGACCCAGGCATGGCTGTCTCGGTGCTTACCTGGTGTTTGGCAGCTGTGGGGGATTGAATGAGGACTAACTGACTGCGATTGAATCCTGACAAGACGGAGGTGATGGTACTGGGTAAGTCAGTGGAAGTGACAGCTCATGTGGTTGATGGGATCTGTCCTCTGTTGACTTCCCAGGTACAGAACCTGGGGGTGCTCCTCGATGTGCAGCTCCACCTGGATCTCTATGTGGAGGCTGTGGCGAAGAGTGCCTTCTGCCAGTTACATCTGGTGCGGCGGCTTCAGTCGTTGGTTTTGGTTCCTGGCCACAATCATCTACGCTTTTATCACCTCTCGACTAGACTACTGTAAGGTGCTCTATGTGGGGCTACCTATGGTGATGACTCGGAAGCTGCAGCTGGTGCTGAATGCAGCGGCCTGGCTCTTAGTGGGACTGGTCCGCTGGGAGCACATTATACCAGTGCTCCGGTCTCTACACTGGTTGCCAATAGTCTTCCGGGCTCGATTCAAAGTGTTGGTTTTGACCTATAAAGCCTTATAAGGTCTGGGCCCTGTCTACTTGCAAGATCACCTCACTCCCTGGGTCCTAGACTGGCCCCTGCGGTCATCCGGGGGTGCCACACTGGAGGTCCCTGGGTTTTCCTGGGGCCACATAGAATAGGGTGTTCTTGGTGGCCACGCCGCGCATTTGGAACTCTCTTCTGGTGGAACTCTCTCCCCATCTGGCCCCGGACCACCCAGCCTTTCGAAGGAGTTGTAAGACCTGGCTGTCCTGTCAGGCATTTGGCGAGGGAGAGGGTGGGTAGGTGGTTGGTTTTTATTAATTGCTGTTTTATTATGTTTTATGTTATTTTATTCTCTATTTTTGATGTTGTTAGCCGCCCTGGGTTGCATCTGGCAAGAGGGGTGGGGTATACATTTAAAAAATAAAATAAATAAATAAATGAAGAATTATTGTCAGAGGTTGAACTCCTTCCCCTTCTCATTGTGATACAGAAAGAACTGCACACAATATATACTGTACACAATATGTAGTTTTAAAATATAATATATACAGAATCTTAGCTAAACCTAACCATACCCGGCAATTACGGCTGGCGTCACCCCCCCATCTCTTATGGAGATGCCCCATTCTAACTTATAACCTATCCTAACTCTGGTGCTGGAACCCTGCCATTAAGTGTCCGCCGGCCCCTTGCCGGACAGGCCCGACCCCCACTTAAATTCCACCAACCAAAACTCACTGTAACTCCTCTTTCAATGCTACCAGGTACCATTTTTTCCCAATTGGGAACAGGTGCACCCCATCGTCCCTATAAAGATCCGGACTCCGATGTGAGATGGCATGGTAACCGATTGTTGCCCCACCCAATCCCTTCAGCCAATGCCCTATCTCCCTATTAATAGTCTTCCTAGTTTTATCAATTTTATGTGGCAGTACCCATGGCCCCAAGACATCAGTTCCACCAGATCATTCCATACAATGACAATTCCAGAGAACATATGTTTGACCAACCAGATATCCTCCTTGATGTCTTTCAACATCTGTATGCCTTTTACCTGTACCAGATCGTTTTCACCAAGGTAGAGTACTAAGATATCTGGCCGGGTCACCCCTTTCCCCCTTTTTAATGTGGGAATCGACTGCCGCCACCGCATGTCTCCATGGGCCATCCAGCAGATCTGGGCATAAGCCAACAACCCCAGCTGTGTTTCCCAGTGCGATCTTTTGGCCGCCTTGCTGGCGCAGCGAACCAAGCTGTGACCCACGATCCAGACCGTGCTCCTTTGACAATGGCAGGAACCTGGGGAGCTAGACAATCATTACTGGTGACCCAAAGACCCGGTACACCCGACTACGCCACCTGCCTATGGCCCAGATCTCTTGGTCCGGCAGACCAGCTGTTGCAGCAAAACTGTTCACTCCTATTCTGAAGGAGTGGGTTCCAAACAGCCCTGCTGGGATGATAATGGTCATGAGCGAGGCACACATTGATACCTGGTCAGTTGATACCTCGTAAGGAAACTGCCGTCTGTGTGATGGAAAAGCAACCCAGGTACTGCCAGGCGTACTGCCAAGTACTGCAAAAGCGTCCATACTGGCCACTGTGTATGCTGCCATGAACAGCCTAACTTCACTCTCTGATGAGCAGATGTGGAGGAAAGTTCCACACATGCCCATCAGTAGCTGCGGTGTTATGGGTGGCCTCCCATCATGAGGGGTACCCCATTCCCTAGACCATGCCTCCATCAGCTGCCTGGCAAACCCCCCATGATTTGGTGGGGGGTGACCAACTAAACGGCTCATAAAGGCTAACTCTGCCATCTTAATGCCGATGGTGCGCACTGCCGCACCCTGTCATCTCATGTCAAGCATAAACCGGAGAATCTGAGACTCCAGGATGGGAAAACCCAGCACCCAGCCACGTGAGAGACGATAGACCTGAAACTCTCTGAAGGCCCTTCTGTATGCAGCCCTGGTCCGAGGTGCCAAGGATCCCTGGACGGTGTGATACAGCTCTAGGATCCAAGGGTCCACGCCCACTGGGGTAAGGGCTCCAGGTCCAGTCTGGCTCCAGGTGTGAGCGAGTGAAACCGCTCCATCTGGAAGTGAGATATGGCATTGGCTACATCATTATTGACTCCCAGCACATGTCTGGCCTGGAATAGGATGTTATGGCACAAACACGTAAGTACAAAAGCACTGACTAGCCCCATGACCCTAGGAGAACGCGATGACTGGGCATTGATAATGTGGATGACCGCATGGTTGTCACACCAGAAAAGCACAGCATGATTGATGAACTCAGCTGTCCACAAATGGACCGCCAGAATGATGGGATAGAGTTCGAGGAATGTCAAATCTCTTGTAACCCGTTCCTCCTCCCACACAGGGGGGCCAGGGGGCTCTGCACCAAATGTCTCTGAATATGACTCCAAATCCCATCCCTCTGGCCGCATCAGAGTGGACCTGAAGTTCAGCTTCAACTAGGAGCTTCTCCCACCACAACCTAACCCCATTGAAATCTGCAAGGAACGAAGCCCAGGTATGAAAATCATCTCTCATTTCCCTCATGACTTGAATGTGATGGTGGGGCTGCGGGTGGCCCACCAGCTTGGCGTATAAGCGTGACAAGAAAGCATGCCCTGGAGCAACCACCCTGCAGGCAAAATTCAGACTGTTTATCAAGGACTGGAGCTACTGTACTGTGACCTTCCGGGACCCCAGACACCCTGCAATTTTTGATCTAATATCAGTCAATTTGTCTCCTAGGAGGCAGGACACCCCTGCCACCGTGTCTGACTCTATCCCCAAGTACTGCAGAGTCATGGCCTGGCCCACTGACTTCTCTGGAGCTAGGGGAATGCCCAAGCTGGCTGCCAGGCCTTGAAACGTGTCCATCAACCTACGACTCTCATTAGTCCCCTCACCGTCAATGAACAGGAAATCATCCAGATATTTGCTGCTTGACCAGCCACTCAATTAGCGAACTAAACCATTTGAAAGCCAAACACGAGATTGAGCATCCCATGGGCATGGTCTTGTGAAAGTAGAACTGCCCTTTGAACTGGAGACCCAGGAGATGGAAACTATCTGGGTGAACTGGGAGAAGGTGAAGAGCGGACTTTACGTCACACTTTGCCAAAAGGGCCCCTGTCCCGGTGCTTCACGAGCTCCACAGCCTAACCAAATGACGAATAGCATACTGTGGACAACTCTTTAGGGATGGCATCATTGACAGATCCACCCTTAGGGTATGACAGATGGTGTATCATGCGTAACTCACCCAGGGACTTCTTGGGGACCACCCTCAGTGGGGACATTGTCACGTTGGCGAGGGGGGGGGGAGAATGGGCCAGCTATCTTGCCCTCCACCCGCTCCTTAGCAATTTTTTCCTCAACAACGGACTTCAGACCCAACACTGATTTTAAGTTGGGTGCGACTTTGTGCGCGTGCACCTCCACTGCTGGAATCCAGAACCCCATCCTGAACCCTTCAACTGTTAATCTACTTCGCTGTAGTTGGTGTGGATTTCAAGGGTCGCTGCCAGCCGCTCTACCTTAATTGGGCTTGGGGCCCTTTGCTGGAGCTGACTGTCCCGCTCCAACTTGCCCTCCTCTACCAGGTGGACCAGGTGGGGTTCTCCCTTTTGGTCCCTGCTGTGGCTCTGGGGCATGCTGCCACCTTGTGAAGGCCTAAGCAGTTGGGGCAGGAACTCCAGAACCTGCATGCCTGTCGGGAGCATTTCCCCACCCACACGAATTCCCAACATTGGCTAGCCTGGCTGGTCGCTGATCGCCTCGCATCACAACGAAAAAGATCGTTAGCTGGGGCGATGATGCCTTTTGCGAGTAGGTGGCCACTGTTAGATCTAGGGGCATTGACCACATCTACCATGCAATCCAACCAGAGGTTGGGCACATGGGTATCCCACCTCATCCCTGGGGTGAAGGCCGCCCGATGATGGAAGGCCTCATCATAGCGAAGCCATGTCCCAGTGGGCCCAGACTCGTACGCCTGGTGGATGATGTCTGTGTACTTGAGGAACTCAGTCGCCCGGTAGGGGTACGCCTATATAACTACTCCTAGATATATTGCAAAGGCCACGGTCCAATTAGACCAGTTTCTGTCAGCCTTGGGGTGATTAAAGTGCTCCTTCTCCTTCTTTTCCTCGAGGTCCACAGGGTTGACTATTGGGTCCCCCACGTGGCTGGCAGCAGGTGTGCCCTGATGGGGGCTGACACTGCCGCATAGTCCACCCCTGGGATCAGGTACTAGGCCATCTCTCGGCCCTGCAAATAATTGGGGCCTGCTGAGGCATTGGGGATGCTCCACACCTGCAGCACCTGTCCCGGATGCAGAGGGGCCGCAGCAGGGATGGTGACCAGGCCCCGTTTCACCATACCAGCTGGGAGGCTGGTTCACTCGTGGCGCTTGCCCCTGCTGGCCCCCCCCACTTCCTGTTGATCGAGGAAGGGGGAGAGGGGGAAAGCTTGATATTGTGCCAGTCCTTGGGCCACCTGGCCCCATCCGCTAGGGTTGACCCCTAATCTGAGCTATAGGATTGTACCAAACCCCAGGGCCACCATCCCTGGTGGGGCCGCTACCCCTGCCATACCTTGGCTCGCCCCTACTGCCACCATCTCCGTCCCTGGTGCACCACTGCCACGCTGTTCCACCATGATGTGAATCGCTTGCTCAAGGGCCCCGATCTGCTGGTGTAGCTCATTGTCCTCAGCGTGTTGGGTTGTCCCTGGTCCTGGGGTTTCCCTGCTGCCACTACTATAGCCAAGAAATGGAGGAGGAGAGACCCCCCCATTCCTCCTCTGTAATCGCCGTGGGGCTGAGCGCCCCAACGGGGGCATGTGGAGGGGGCTAGCTCATTGATGCCCCGCCCATGCCCCTCGCCGCCAGTAGCTGCGAAGCCAACTGGGCCTGCAGGGTGGACAGCAGCATTAACTCGTTCACCCAACCGGAACACCCGGCTGGTTCAGGGTGGGAGAGGGAGCCCACCGTAGCACCCACCTGAGGATCGGCTTGCAAGTGCCTCGGCGCTGGGGGCGTCCTCTAGAAACCTGGCTGGGGGATTGACCCTATGCCCCCCCATCTCTGTGGAGACTGAGATGGCACCAGACCCGTTGGCCCGACCTCTATGGGGGTTGTATCTGGGCCTCTGCGTGACACCGTGTCCACTGGGTCCATCCGAGAATCCCCTCCCCCCCCGCCATGCTGCATAGGAGGGCCTCGGAGCCTGCCAAGCAATCCCTCAGGGATGGCTCGGGGGGGGGGAATCCCTGCGTACCCGAGCCCCCTGCGGCTGCCAGCTGATCCCCGGCATATTGGCTCTCCTCCCCCACCAGTGGTGAAGCGAGAGGGCCCAGAAGTGCCTCCTTGGCCCCTGCGCCATGTGCTGTTGGGGGAGGGGGTGCGGGCGGCACTCTGCCAGGGCCATAGCTGCTTCTTTGGGGATTTTTTCCTTGCCCCCATACCTGCACGTGATCAACCTGTTGCTGCACAGTGCGCCACTGAGGCTTGGGTCTAGTCAGGTGCACAGACGCCGGCGGAGCTGTGCTTCTCCGATTGCTGCCATCTCCCAACTGTGGAGGTGAGTGGTGCACACAGACACTCATCACCACCCAACCTGGGGCAGTGCACCAATCAGAAAACGTGCTCTTTGCGCCCACTCTGCCAGGGTTGCCTGGCAATCCTGGCCGGGTACATACAGAGCCATGAGGCCACTTGGCTAGCTCTCCTTGCCCCCATTGGTGGCACGATCTCCACATGGGGGAAACAAAACAAAAGGAGGGAATGGGGGGGAAGACCCCCTCCTGCCCCTCCTACATGTCCTGCCCCATTTCACCCAAGGGGCACGACAAATTGGCCTTCACAGTCACTTGGGGCTGCGAAGGGGCAATTCTCTCTTTCGCTGTCTGTCTCTCTGTCTCTCTCTCTCTCTCTGTATCTAAGGAATAAGGATTGGGTACTGGGAAAGGAATAAGCGATATATATATATGGGAGGATTTCTAGTGCAAGCACCAGCAGCTTCTGCAGATGCACCCTGACAAGCAAGACAGCTAACACAGAGTGAAGCAGCCCAGACCTACAATATTAAGAGTTGCAGTGTCCTCCCCCAGAGCCCTCTTGATTGGTTCTGGGAGGCAGAGGTATAGAGAAATCACCAGGTGCCATTCAACTGCTGGGATCTGCTTGTGCTGCTCATTGTCCAGATAGATCCATCAGGTCCTTCCCCTCCCAGTTCAAGAGTTCAACACTGTTTCTGACTCCGAGATGTCTGTTCACTCCTCCCCACTCCACATTTCCCTCCAAAAAACACCTGCCAGGCAATAACAAAATCCATAACTACTTCCGTTATCGTTATTGATTTCATTATTATTTTTTGTTGTTTTTCTTATTGCAATAATGAAAATGAAAATGTCAGTTTTTGTTTTCATTATTCATATAATGAAAATGACATGCACACCCAATCTCCAGAAATGGCTGTGAGAACCAGAGCTGCTCACTGCATGAGGGAGCCAAAGCTGCTCACCACGTGTAGCTAGCTACAGCCAGCCTATAATGAACATGCACTGGGCTGTGGCCATCTCCAGCAGCTGCTTGGGGGTCTGTGGGAAATTTGGTTGTTGATAATAGACTAGTTTACTAGCTCAATAATTTTGGGAACCACAAGGGTAGGAAATGAGGAATTTTGTGAGGTGGAACAGAGTCCACCAACTTACACTTCTCACCTGAACCCAGTAACATTTTTCAAATACTGGATGCTTGCACATAATTTCATGTACCTGAATTTCTTCTAAAAAATGCATTCACCAACTGTGCTGAGCTGTGCACTAGCAGTTCACTCATTAACATTTACAGACTTTTTTCAGAAGTAATTGGAAGTGTCTTGCTAAGTTCTTGGCAGGAGCTGAGAGATGCAAGAGAAGTCAAAGCTTGCAGACACTGAACCTCTTGCTGTGTTAGGACCAGTGGAGATCACAAATTGGAGGATAATGATAAAACTATAATTGCGTTCCATTTTCTGTGGGTGCATATTGCTGGCGCAAAGGTGTGGTGATAGTTAATGTTAGCTTTATTTTTGTGCTTGGAAAGAATGAAAGCATTGCTTAAAAGCAAGTTGCATATTTTGCACAAAGAATGAACAACTATTTCCTACTAATCAAATTTACAGGAACACCAGTGATGTCAGTGGGTTCATTTTTTTCAGATGGATTACCAGTAGATGAGTAATAAGGCTATTGTGATTTAAATAACTGAAAACATCTGGATAAAGGCTATAGATATTGTGCCTATCGTGCTAGGTGCCATGCATCCCAGAAAGTCATTCATGGACTGTATAATGTAATATCCAACCACAGTATAGAGTATACACTGTAACTAAGACTTATGAAACCTGTTTTTCCATTATAAATGTATTTTTCCTCCTGTTTTTTGTGATCCAGCAAGCAATTTTATGACCAGAAACTTGATATGCCAAGGCTTCAGTGGTTAAACACATTTTTCTTATATATTTAAAAGAATATTCTAATTTCTTATTTTGTTTTGTTGACTTTTAGGAGAACAAATAATGTTTGTGGGGGTTATAGAGGCAAAAGATTTTTTAGTTATAAAGGAAGAAATTATAAAATTTGGATGCACATTTTCAAAGGTTGTACTTAGAAAGCTTATGAGATATCAGCACTTTTTGACTCAAATTAGGGTATCTGCTAGCTTGTCTGCAAAACATCTAAGTTTCATGAGGTCTCACATGAATAATTCCATATGTTAACTTACTGGAGGAGCTTGTGTAAACCTAATGTACCATGAACTGAAAGAATGGGGTGGGGAATTACTGTTGGTGTTTTCAGAAATGCGAGCTGTCCAGTGCTCTCTTCACCCCCCAGGTGACCTGTCCATCTAAAGGTGGCCAACCAGATGTGCAGACAGAGCAGGCTGTGCCTTCTCTGGGGCAGCCCCACTGGTGGTTCTCTGGGACATCCCGGAGTGCCGCCAGAAGAGTGGGTGAGCCAAACCCAGGGCAGAGCATGGACCCATGCTGCAGAAACCCACGCTTCTAGCCGGCAGTTCCCCTGGGCACCACCACAGAGTTGTGGGCACCAGACTAGAGTGTTGTGCGATCACTTGCAACTCTATGGTGTGTGTGTGTGTTCGTGTGTGTGTGGCACAGTGTGGGTGGCCCACGGCTCAAGGAACCTTCTGGGTCTGTCTGAAGCGGTGCACTACCAGAGTAGGTCCAGAATGGGCAGCCCCATATCCATCTAAAAAACACCCATTGTTACCTGCATTTGAGGAATTGCCTGTGCAGCTAACAAGTGCCCCAGGCATGATGAGGAGTCTGGGACTTAATATCTTTTTATAAACTTCTTATTTGTGGCAGGAGAAATATTGGGAAACACTCTTGTTGGGGGGGAGGGTTGGGAGGGATGTGGGTTATGCTATGGCCCCCCCGGTGAGAGGTGAGGTACAGGCATGGGAGGTTGGGAATGGGAAATGGTACCATGGCCCTCCAGTGAGAGGGGGAGGGGTACCTGCAGGGGTGGAAATAGGGTTGGGTGGACGGGTTAGAGAGAGGGTTGGAAGGTGGGCTTTAGGGGTTGTATAATTGCTTTTATATATACTTTATATATGTTTCTATATGTTATTTGTTATATCTTGTATATTTTGTAAGCCACCCTGAGTCTTTGAGGGAATAGCGGGGTAAAAACTGAATTAGTAGTAGTAATAATAATAATAATAATTAATAATAATAAATTAATAAATAGCCCATTCCAGGACATTAAATATGGGCCTTGGGAGAGTCATGAGAGATCCACAGTAGTTGGTTGATCAGGAGTAGGGCTGAAACGAGTAGAAGTAAAAGTATTTCTGAGTAGCCGAGTACCAGGCCCATGTTTTCGGAAGCTGTTCATGTTTGGTAATACTGTTGAATACTCGGTAGCATTTGGTACTTGGTAAAATACTCAGAACTTGGTAAAATCCTGAGTATTTTGATGAGTATTTCACCAAGTCCCCTGAGTGGTGGGCAGGAATGGGGGCAGGAAGGGGCATCAAAGCAAACTCACTCAGAGGACGCATCCTGTGAACTTGAAGTGGAGCTGGTCCGTCATCAGCTGCTGCCGGTGAAGTCCCTCCAGCACTGCAACCCCAGTGAGGTACCCCAGTGTTGCATGTCTCCCAGCTACATGCTGGGAGACCAGGCTACCAACTTTTCTCTGGGAGCATGATGGGAAATGTAGTCCAGCATGCTCCCAGAGAGCATTAGAACACTAACTTTATGAGAGCATGCTGGACTACATTTCCAAGATTAGTAGCCTGATCTCCTGACCTGCAGCCAGGAGATGTGCAGTGCTAGGGGACCTCACCTGTGTTGCAGCACTGGGGGGACCTTATTGACGGCAGCAGTAGTGGAAGGCAGCAGGCAGCAAGCCGGCTCCACTTGGACTCCAACCACATCCTCTTGGTGAGTCTACTTTGCTGCCCATGCCCCCCTCCTTCCACTTTACTGCCCCCTTCCTGCTTGCCACTTAAGGGACTTGTGCCAGCCGCCCTTCCTGCCCCCTGCACTGGATTGCTTGATCGAGGAGGAACTGAGGAAACTGAGTACTGTGACAATTACTCTCTTCCTTGGAAATTGGTAAAATTGAGTTGAGAACTGTTATCCTTGGTAAATTCCAAGTAAAACTGAGGACTAAGTTTCAGCCCTAATCAGGACATGGTGTGGCCAATCCTAAATCCTGTGGATCCTGTGCACAGTCACATGCAAACTGCATGGACCTCCATTGAGGGTACATTGTGCCATGTGGCAACTGTGTGCATACAAGCACATGGGATCCACAGGACTTGGGATTGGCCCCATTGTCAGATTGTGTACACCTTGGTAATTCCAAAGCTCAGATCTATACAAATTATTTAATGTATATATGCAGCCCTTGGGGGAGGTCGTGAGAGGTTTCGGGGTGCGGTGTCACCAGTATGCTGATGATACTCAGATGTACCTCTCTTTTTCAACTGACCCAGGCCCTGCTGTCTCGTTGTTATCCCAATGTTTGGAGGCCATGGTGGAATGGATGCGGCAGAGCAGACTGAAGCTCAACCCCGATAAGACAGAGGTGATGTTGGTGGGGAGAGCGAGGAAGGTAGTGGCCCCCCTGGTTGGGGGGGTTTGCCCTCCTATAGCTCAGCAGGTCCGGAGTCTGGGGGTGATACTGGACGCAGACCTCCACCTGGAGCGGCAGGTGGAGGCAGTCGCGAAGGCTGCCTTGCACCAGTTGTATCTGGTGCGTAGGCTGTGTCTGTTCATCTCCGGCCCGGACCTGACCTCCATCATCCATGCTTTCGTCACCTCGAGGCTGGACTACTGTAACATGCTCTACGTGGGGCTTCCCTTGTTCCTGATTCGGAGGCTGCAGCTAGTGCAGAATGCGGCGGCTCGTCTCCTTATGGGGACGGGCCGTCGGGATCATATTACACCGGTGCTCTGAGGTCTGCACTGGTTGCCGATAGCGTGCCGAGCCAGGTTCAAGGTTTTGGTGCTGATCTATAAAGCCCTTCACGGTCTGGGCCCCTTGTACCTCAGGGTACCTCGTCCTCTGCGCCCCAGAGCAGCTCCTTTGGTCCGCCGGGGGTGCCTTCTTGGATGTCCCTCGTGTTAAGTGGGGGGGCCACAATGGAGGGGGCATTCTCGGTGGCCACGCCGTGCCTTTGTAACTCCCTTCCGGAGGAAGCTTGCCTGGCCCCCAGCCTGTTGACATTCCGGCAAAGTTGTAAAACCTGGCTGTTCGCCCAGGCCTTTGGGGAGGGTGGGGTAAGGGGGGGGGTTAGCTTTCCCACCTGACTCATTATTTATTGTTAAATGAAGGCCCTGAACCCTGTTTTAATAATTTATATTTATATTATTATTGATGATTTTAAATTGTATTTTATTGTATTTTATTGCTGGAAGCTGCCCCGGGCTGTTCGCAGGAGGGGAGGGGTATAAATGTGTAAAATAAATAAATAAAATAAAAATTCTATCAGATAAATCAACAGGGTTGACCACAGGCATGTTGCGCCCCCTGGGATGTTAGGGTGGTGCCCCCCCCAACCCTGAGCTCCACCCCAATACAGTTCTGGATTTCTCCCCCCCCCCCGACAGTACCCACTCCTCTGGACTCAGCTGACCAGCCTGAGCCATGCACTGGCTGCTTATACGTCTGCCAGAACACACTGAGATGGGCAGAAGTGCCCATCTGCCATGTTGTATAACATGCGCTGAACCTGTGTCTGTAATGGTGACCCTGGAGTGATGCTTACCTTGATTGAACATGGCCCTACCAACCTTCATTCCTTGTGTTTAGCCCTCTTTCTTCTGGGCCAGACTGGCACCTGCCTTTTACCATCAGACATGCTGATGATGTCCTCCTGGGCCCACGGTTGATGGCCTCTCCTTTCTGAAATGACATGGGACTGCTGGGAACACCCTCTTATTATTCTTCCTGCTCTCCTCCTCACCTCCGTGTTCCTGCCATTCCTAATAAACGGTACACTGGTTGCATCAATGCATGGTCCTGCCTGCTTCTTTGTTTAGATTTGGATGCATTCTTCCCTATGGGGGATTTCTGAGCCAGTGCCTCTGGCTGGGACGTGGCGATGGGTTGTGGGTGGGGGCGTGCCTTGGATCTGCTGGTGGTGTTCTGCCACTGTTCCATGCCGTGGGTCACATCGCTGCCTGATGACACCCACTCTCTTGCTTGCCTTACCATCTGTTTGTGGCACCAGCACAATTGTGTCTGTGGGATGTGGTGCACCTTGGAGGCACCTGCCTTCCTCCTCCTTATTGGTTTCTGTAGGCGCACATGTGCAGAATGACTGCTTTTAGCTGGAACTCCATCTATATGTATAATATGTACACTGGACAGACAGACACTAACACAGACAGGGAAGGGGGATAAGGATTGTGGAAGGGCAGGATTAATTAAAGGTACTGGGATTGCATTTGAAACACAATGGTCATGTGAGGATGGATGTTGTGGAGGGAAGGGAAGAGAATACAGTGAGGGCTGAGGAAGTTTTTTTGCTAGCGAACACCAATGTTCCTCAGATACCACTTGACAAGCAAGAGACTAACCCAGAACAAGTGAGAACAGGCTGACTGTGGCAACAAAGCTTTCCCAATGCCCTCCCAGGGTCCCTGTGATTGGTTCTGGGAGGCTGGAAGCACTGAGCAATCAAAGAGTACCATACCACTGTCTGGGATGTGTCTGCAATGCCCATTCACCAGCAGAGATGTCAATCATATCTCCTGACTCAGTGGTGTCTGCTCCCTCCTCCCCTCCCAGAAGTTGTACTACGCTTTCCCTCCAAAATGGGGCAAGGCAATAATGAAAATAATAAAGAAAATATTTTTCATTTTCATTATACTTTTTTCATTTTTGTTTGTTTTCATAAAAATGACAATGAATTGCACACCCCTAGCTGTTACTGCTGCTCTGACCCAGCAATAACAGCATGTGTGGCTTGAGACCCTCCTGCCAGTCCTGGATTAGGCATAAGTGCTGCCTGTAGCCCCCCACCCCAAAACACAGCTCACCCTAGGGCAAAGGAGCAGGGCTAGGACTTGGAATGTGCCAGGACAGAGAAAGGGGAGGGAAAATGTGTGCCTCTCTCCCTACATTGGAGACCAGCCAGCATGACACTATCCTTAAGACCCTGCCCACGTTCTGCTCCTGCCACTGGCCCAAGGATCTTGGAAGGGGGAGGTCCCAAACCAGGTCCACTTACCACATTTGTTCTGTGTTGAACAAAACCCAATATGGAGAAGACCTGCAGCATACCTGGGTTTGACACACAGCCATTCCTGTGATTGTGTGCACAACTGTGCACACAAACGTGATATTCAAATAGTCTAACTTGTGTGAACATTCATATTCAGTATTCACCATAGTTTGTTTGGCTTCTACTAAGTTTTCCTATCATCTCGGAGACAAGAGGCAGGATCTGTGGATTTGCTGATTATACCCTGTGTTGCCATTTACACCTATCCACAGACAGTTGTTCTAAAATGCTGCCAAATTCAAATGTTACGAAAGGCTAAGAATATTCATGTCCCTTGTTCTTGGGGAAAAAAGTGGAACTCATTGCCATTTATCGATAGGCTTATTTTACCAGCGAGAAATAACTATTTCTTGCCCTTCCTGTAGGCTCCACATTACAAGTAAAGCTTACCAATAAAAAAAAAATATCTACATGTACAAGGCACTATGTTACCAAATGCTATTTCCCTAAGCAAATAAAAAAAGCAGTGGCTTGAAACTTATCGAGGGAGTAAGAGAAAGCTCTACCTACTTTTGTATGTTCAAACTGTCCATGCATAGATGGAGAAAAGTTGCTCTTTCCTCTGACTGATATTACGATAACTGAAATGTTTGCGTGATTAGGACTGCACGCTGAGATAAATGAGTCATATGCAAGGAACATGTCTTGATGATGAATCACCCATTTACTTCAAAAATGTAAAATATGAGTAGAGCTAACGCACACTTGAACACGAGAGCAACTTGAAGAATGAAAGCATGGGGCACGCTTTGGATTGCAGAGTAAAATAAGCTGACCTCACTACAAAGGGCCAATTCCTTTTGCCTTATTTAGAGTTCTTATGCATATAGTAATGGCAATTTTGCCTAGGTAAGGGCTACAGGACTGGGGCCAGTAGGAGAATGAGTTACAAAGGAATCTAACAGATCCTCTTCTAATTTATCCTGTGAATGAGAAAATAGCAGGCATTACTTTAAAAGTTACATTTCTTGTAATTTTTTTATTTTAAAAATTACATAAACATGCAGCATAGCTTTAGTCTAGGTTAAGGGTTTAAGGTTGTGAAAATAAGGACCAGACATAGCATAATTTTAAAATGAGGTAAAGCACTGTTCATTCCAGCTCAAATTAAGAGACTGAAAGGCTGTGTTGAGGAGGTTTTCTGTGGATTGAGTGTATGGTTTATAAATGAGAATTTACCACTCATCCTTCTCTTTTCTTTCTTATTGATTTTTAATACCACAGAGGTTTCTCATACATCTGCCAGTGCGTTTCTGGAAAGGACTTCATAGATTTTTTTGGGTAACAAATACTAACAGTTCAGCCAAAATGGAATCAGGCAGTCATGAGAAACAGCTTGTAAAAGCCATTTGTATTTCCTTTCGCCTTTAAAAACATTTAAAAAAAATATGTTTCTAAGCATGATTTGAAGCTGTTTTTTCCTCTTGGATTTTGCGGTTTACAATGCTACAGGTTAAAAATTGCAGTTGCCTCAGTATTTTCTATTATGATGTGCATCTAGTTTAAAGATAATTTGACATTTTCCCCACATTAAATTTTTATGTTCACTAAATGCAGTCTCTGACTTTTATCATTGTAAAGAAAGACAGAGCTGAGAAATAAACATATAATACATGCTGACTAAGCAAGTAATCAGACTAGTACCTGCTTATTCTGTTGATACTTTGAAGTTGAGAGCAGGACACTGTTACTTAGCAACTATTGAGGGCTTTTGGCATTACAAATTAACTCTTACATGAGTTTCACAAACTTCTTGATACAAGATAGTAAATAATTCTTATTTCGTTTCATTCTGTCACTTTCACTAATATGGTGTATGTATAATGGCTTTATTTTTTCATTTTTTAAAAATTGTTGTTTTGTTTTGTTTTAGCGAGGAAGGGGTTTAAGGCCATTTTCACATGGATGCCCCACCTTCGCACACGTGTGTAGTTGGGGGGGGACACCTTTGCAAACACCGCAGCAGGTGTGGAGGGGAATCAGTGGGCATCTGCGGGAATGCCGCGGGTGGTGGGGCATGCGTATCCCGTGCTCCACCTACCTCCACCCGCTCCCTGCATGGAGATGGATGGAGATGGGTGGAGGTTCGTGGGAACGCATCCCCACCCACTGTGCCACCCACCCATCCCCTCACACCTGTTAGAAAAGGGTCTAATCCAACATTCTAAATTAATAAGAAAAATAAAGAAGGTTTGTTCTGAGCAGAAAAATAAAGGAAAATGACAGCATGCTGAGTATAGTTCAGATTTATATCAGGTGAACTCCCCTTCTCCTCAGTTGATCTACTACTAGAAGTGGTGCTTTCTTCCTCTTCTAGTTTCTGAATATTTCTAGTAAGGGAAGAGTACAATGCCTGCAGCTGGAGCAATGGAATGTAATTTTTGGAGTATTGAAGTTTAGGCCACAGTTCTGAATCCACTTATGTATTAGCTCCAGTGACATCATAGGACTCCTCCCCCAACCTCTCTCCTGTCCTCCTTCCCTCCCACCTCTCTTGAGGAAATCTCCTCCCTTCTCTCCTCCTCAAACCCCTCCACTTGCCCCCTGGACCCCATTCCTTCCCACCTCCTGACCTCCATTGCCTTCACCGTGGCCCCTCCCCTTCTGCACATCATCAACCTCTCCCTCTCTACTGGATCCTTCCCCTCTACCTTTAAAAATGCTACTGTCTCCCCCATCCTCAAAAAGTCCACTCTGGATCCCTCTGAACCCTCTAATTACTGCCCTGTCTCGCTCCTCCCTTTTGCCTCCAAGCTCCTTGAATGGATTGTTTACTCCTGTTGCCTCGACCTCCTCTCCGCCAGCTCCTCCCTTGAACCCCTCCAATCTGCCTTCCGCCCCCTTCACTCCACTGAAAACGCTCTTGCTAAGATCACCAATGATCTTCTTGTGGCTAAATCCAACCGCCTTTACTCTATTCTTGTCCTCCTTGATCTCTCTGCTGCCTTCGACACTGTTGACCGCTCCCTCCTGCTTGAATCGCTCCACTCCCTTGGATTCCGGGACTCTGTCCTCGACTGGTTCTCCTCCTACCTTTCTGACCGCTCCTACAATGTATCTCTTCCTAACTCCTCCCCCTCCTCCTCCCTACCCCTGTCGGTCGGGGTTCCCCAAGGCTCTGTCCTTGGCCCTCTCCTCTTCTCTATTTACACCCAATCCCTAGACAAACTCATTGCCTCCCACAGATTCCAATGCCACCTATACACTAATGGCACTCAACTCTATCTCTCCACTCCTTCCCTCTCACCCTCTGTTCAAGCTCATCTCACCAACTGTCTCTCTGATATCTCTGCCTGGATGTCTCAACGCCAACTCAAACTGAACATGGCAAAAACTGAACTCCTTATCTTCTCTCCCAATCCTTCCTCTCCCTCTTCCCTGTCACTTACCATTGACGGGGTCTCCATCCTCCCTGTCCCCCAAGCCCACAGCTTGGGCTTCATCTTTGACTTGCACCATACCTTCCAACCCTATATTGACTCCGTGGCTAAATCCTGCCTCTTCTCCCTCCACAACATTGCCAAGATTGCCCTTTTCTGTCTGTCTCCTCTGCCAAAACTCTCATCCACGCCCTAGTCATCTCATACCATGACTATTGTAACCTCCTCCTCACTGGCCTTCCCCACTCTCACCTTTCCTCCCTTACCTCTGTTCAAAACTCTGCTGCCAGGATCATCGACCTAGCCCATCGCTTTGACCACGTGCAGCCTCTCCTCTCCTCTCCTCTCCTCTCTCCACTGGCTCCCTCTTCCTAAGCGCATTCTGCACAAGTGCCGTATTCATCTACAAAGCCCTTCACAGCCTTGCTCCCCCCACACCTCTCTGCCCTGATCTCCCTCCAAACCCCTGCTTGAGCACTCCGCTCCTCCTCCATCCCCTCCCTCACCCTCCCATGCCTCCCCTGCTCCACCAACCGCCTTCGTCCCTTCTCCCTCGCTGCCCCGCACGCCTGGAACTCCCTCCCTGCCCTCGTGCTCCTTTCCCCCACCCTCCACACCTTCAAGTCCCTCCTCAAAACCCACCTCTTCTGCTCCATCCTTCCTAACTCCTGCTAATCATCCCCACCCAGGATTATCTCCCAATTTATCTGCAAACTCCCAATTTACTGTAACCAACCCAAGAACATGTACCTGAGCTCTCGCATCCTCATGAATGTTGCATCCCTTGTCCCTCACTCTCTTCCCCTTCCCTGTCTCCCCTCTCCCTGTCTTTAGATTGTAAGCCCCCGGGCAGGGACCATATCTAACTTATTCTTTGTAAAGCATCAGGTACATTGCTTGTGCTATATAAATGCTAATAATTAATAATAATTAATAATTATTAATAATTATTAATAATATAATATTACCCTCAGTCCTATGCAACACTTACTTCTGTTCCTGGTGATCCAACCCCTGGCTTGAGAATGTGAGAGTGTGAGTATTGTCACCCCATCTTCATCTATACCCGTCCCTGCCCCAGGGAACACGGCCCTCTCCGCCCAGTGATGATATGGGTTGCTCTTGTTATTTGAGAGAAAGCTCACATACAATCCTGAGGGACGTTATCTTCCGTAAGGGCCTTACTACGTCCGGAGTAGGAGCAGTGAACCCCCTTCCTAGCCTGAAATCCCCTTCTCCCCTCCTTCCTACCCTGACACTGAATGGGAATGGAAAGGAAGTTCTTCATATCGATAATAACCAGTCCTAACTGCTGATGAAATCACCTCATTGGCTTCTTTAAACCTAACTTATTTGATGCTCTGTCCAATCAATAGGTTGGGATAGACATGGAAGTCCTTTTCTGAGATGAGCTGCACATTTTGTAAACACTTGAGAAGCATTGCACAGACTAAAACAACATCTTTTTACTAATAGCAGTCTTTGCCTATAAGATACCATAATTTCTTTGAAGACAAAGTAATTCAGATGCTATCTTTTATTGGACCAATTTTTGTTGGTGAATTGACCCAATAAAATATATCATCTGAACTACTTTGGGCATTTTCACACAAGACACTCTCCACTCACCCACTATACATGTTGTAGGGCTTCAAGGTTGCCTTATGGGTGCCCTGTAACATGTATAGTGAGTGGGTGGTAGGTGGGTAGTGGGTGGAGAGTGTCTTGTGTGAAAATGCCCTTTCTCTCCATCTATTATTTTTGGAACCAACATGGCAACCCCATCCTCTCCCTAGACATAATTTCTTTAGCAGAAACTACAGTATAGAGAAGTTATTTTAATAATAATGAGTTCATAATCAATTTCTTCATGTAACCCAGAAAGGCAAGTCTATCTGTATGTCTAAAGGGAAAGTTTGAAGCAAAATATTTTTCTCCTTCAGAGGCACTGCTCCACATCTATCTTGGATGTCCTAGGTCTATTATTTATTTATTTAAACTATGCAAGTATTCCACCATTGTGAAACTCTGAAACATCAAAAATCATCTTCAAAACTGTTACTTTTTGTATAACAATAATTATTGTTAATAATAATTATTAACTTCTTCTTCTACTACTACTACTACTACTACTACTACTACTACTATAGCAGAAGCACTGTACCTGGTGCTGTATAATTAGAGACAGTTACGAATCCCATGAGACTTAAAACTATAGACCGGTAAGTCTGATATAAATACCGGGCAAACTGGTGAAGACCATTTTTAAAAACAAAATTATTAGGCATATTGACAAGCATGATTTGATGGGTAAAAATTAGGGCCAGCATTTGTTCTTGAGCCCCTCAAGAATCTTGACGACAATGGGGTTCTTGCTGAGATTCTCCAGCTTCAGAATCTAGCAAGAATCAGCATTCTCACAGCCATTTTTGCTGAGATCCTTGAATGGCCCCCAAACTGTTTGCACATGTGCAGAATTGCAGCCGGGTACTGCACCTGTGCAGAGCGGCTGCAGGGGTCATTTTGAACATTTGTTGAGTGTTTGGGGTTTTTTCAAGATACTTGCGAGGTTTTTGAGGATCCTCAAAAAATGTTCTGTGCATGAGCAAAAGTGGTACTTGGCTGAGCGGGGTTCTTTCTGCTTGACTTTTCTGTACAGAGGGCATGTGGGGGTGGGGTGGGGGAGATCATGGAGTCCTCTCCTGGTGTGCCAAGCCCTGGATTCCATAGCAGTGGTTGGTGTGGGTTGCATGTGTGATGCCTTCAGTCTAACTACCCGCATGCAATCATGCTATAGGAACTGTGGCATTCTGCCTGACCAATAACCAGGTTTAGCATGCTGGGAGAGGCCTTCTCACTCTCCCCCCTCTCACCTCTGCTCATAAAAGTCAAGCGGGAAGAATTAGGCTCAGCTGAGCAATGACCAGGAGCAGCAGCCAGGTGAGCACATGGGTAGCCCATCGGGTTGCATTTGGGCACCAATCAGTGCCCAAACAGAGGCAGGTGAGTTGGGCACCCTAGATTCAACAGGGTGCCTGTTTCTGTGAGTACTTAGTTGCACCTCTAAAGAATGATAAGGACAAAGCCTTGGGGAACTCCCAACTGAAATAGATCATGACATCAAGAGAGACATTGAAGGAGTGCTTTGAGAGGGAGGAACAGAATCAGTTTTTCAACAATGGGTGCTCTGGCAAGTAGTGGGTTTAAACAGAGCCCACCACCGCCGACCACTGCAATCTGCCCATGCACACCCCTCTCCCCCTTGCCATAGAGCTGTGGGTAGATCAGCAGCAGGGGTGTGTAATTCGTTTTTATTATTATGATAACAAAAACTAAATTTAGTATTTTATTTTTTGTTATTGTAATAACAAAAAATGAAAAATAATAATAATGAAAACCAAAATGAAAACAAACTTTTAACCAATGGGGAAAAACTGAAAACGTATTTCTGGTTATACCTTTTTTGTTTCTTATTCAATTCTGATGAATCTTGGGGAGATTGTACCATCAATGGAGAGAACTATTGGTACCAAACTCCAGAAAGACGGGATAAAGAAAACCGATTTTATAAGCAATTGAATGTTGTGATTTTAAGAAAACTCCATACACATTCCTGGATAAAACTTATTTATCTTCTGTTAAATTTCCATGAAACCAAGGAATATTAGCCACTTCATAATATTACCAATCCTGCCAAATTTCAGAAAGATTGGATAAATGGTCCTGATGTTATAAGCCATTAACTTGAAAATGCATGTCTGGCTGTAACATTTTTATATTCCATCCTGTTTACAAGACATTTGGCAGGAATGTATCCCACACCTTCCCTGTCATCTCTGTAAAACTACAGAACATTTTGATAGAGGCACCTAATTTTATAAGCAATTGAATTTGTCCCCTAGAACACCATTATTTAGATAAATAGCAGGACATGCTGTGCCAGTCAAAGGCAGGCACCTGGCATGGAAGGTGGAGCAAAAATATAGGAGTGAGGATGGGGATCACCCCAACAGACTGACAGACACATTCACTGGCCAATTACTGCATGCTTACAGCTTTACAGGACCAATTGGTGGTGGCTTTGAGGTGGGCATAGAAGGGACATAACTGGGACTTTGGGGATAGCATCCCAGAAATCAGGAAACTATGGGTATTTTCAGATGTTACGAGATCACAGTGAACCACAGTGAATACCCACCTGTGGTCACTGTGCCTCGAACATCTGTTTGGCGGCCGCCAGATGTTCGCCACGGTCAATACCCACACGGGGTCATTTTCAACTACGCTTCCTGGGCTAGCTGTGGGAATGTCCTGGGAAGTGTGGTGAAAGTGATCCCCCGTGGGGACAAAAAAAACCCATGTCTGGTCGGGCGCCACGGCCCGGGATCACCGGCGGGATCCCGGGCCATGGTGATTTCGGCCAGACGCTGTGGCTGCATTGGCCCCGCCACCCACCCATCTTCCCAGAGGGTGGGCGGCAGGGAGTGTGGAGGGGGAGGGGCCATGTGGCCGCATGTTGTGCCGCGTGGCCCCGCCCCCTCCCAGATTCCCCACCGGGATCCCCCGGCACATCTGATATGGCATGACGGGGTCATCCCGGCGGGGGATGATTTGGTTGTTTTTGGTACAGGGCCAAACGGCCCCGTAACATCTGAAAACACCCATGGTTTACACATCCAGGCTGGCCAATTATCATCACAATCACATACTGCAGCACTGTGACAGAGGACATAAAAGAATCTCCATCGGCTCTTTCCTAAACAGATGGTTCCAACTTCACAGTAACAAGGGGCGGGGGGAGAAGTTGGGATGGTCACAGCACAGAATGAGGATATTTGGTTGACATTTCTTCTGGCCAATAGGCATCACAAACAGATCTTATATCACAGTGCCACATAAGAGAATCCCTGACATAGGCTCATTCTGTGCAGATGCTGTGCAGGCTTATAAAATTGGGACCCTTTATCACATCTTTCTGATAATTTGTCAGAGATCATACTGAAGGTGTGAGATACAGGTCTGCCAAATTTCATGTACACTGATTGGACTACGAAGATGTTACAGTCAGACTTATATTTATAAGTTGATTGCTTATACCACCAGGACCCTTTATCCAATGCTTCTGAAATTTGTCATAGTTAGAAAACATGGGGAGGGGGTATAATCTTGCCAAGTTTCATCCACACTAAAAGGGAGACAAAGAAGTTATAGTTAGGAATGTATATGCAGATTTTTGCAAAATAACAATTCAACTTCTTATAAAATTGGATTACTATATCAATATTTCTGAAATTCAGTACACATAATGCCTTCCATTGGTGATACAATCCCTCCACATTTCATCCAAATATAATGAAAAAAGTTACAGCTGAAAATGTGTTTTCCATTGAAACCAATGGAAATAGAAAACAAAAACAAAAATGAATTTTTGATATTTATGAAAACGAAAACAAAAGATTTAAATAACAAAAATGAAAAATGAAAATGAAAAGAGACATGGGTCCCTAGTGCACACCTCCTGCTTGAAACTCTATGACCAGTACCAGGGCAGCCCACAGGTGGAAGCAGAGTTGCAGCGGCCGTCTGTCCTTTAGACAGAACCCCAGCCAGCCAGTGCTTTGGGTTCTGGCAGCCAGAGCACACATGAGAGGAGCTTGTCCTGAACAGATGACCTGAATTTTTGATGTTTCAGAGGGTAATTTCGCGGTCGGCGCCATGATCTGGGATGGGCCAAAGGTAACACACATTACTTTTGGCCCATCCCAGATCATGGCCACTCTAACCACGGTTCTCAAAATCCGACTGGTCAGAGGTCAAGAACCATGGTCAAGCTTGATCCTGGTCAGGGGTTCACCATGGTGATCATCTGGCCGGGACCAAACAGATGTTCACGGAAATGCCACCACCACAGGGAATCCACTGAGGTTCACTGTGGTGAAAGGTGTTTTCGTAACGTCTGAAATTACCCAGAGTTTCACAACAGTGGAATACTTACATAGTTTAAATAATAAAATAAATAAATTAATTAAACAATAGACCTAGGACTTCCAAGATAGATGTGGAGCAGTGCCGCTGAAGGAGAAACTATTTTGTTTCAAACTTTTCCCTTTAGACATTCAAATAGACTTCCTTTCCTGGGTTATATGAAAAAAATTGATTATGAACACATCATTATTAAAATAACTTCTCTATACCGTAGTGCCTGCTAAAGAAATTATGTCTAGGGAGAGGATGTGGTTACCATGTTGGTCCCAAAAGTAATAGTTGGAGGAAAATGACATTTTCACACAAGACACTCCCCACCTACTACCCACCTACCACCCACCCACTACATGTTATAGGGCACCCATAGGGCAACCTTGCAGCCCTGAAACATGTATTAGGGATGGGCGAACGCGGTTCGGAAGTTCAGAGTTTGGCTCGAGCTCGGTCTGTTCGGACAACCAAATGCGAACATGAACCCGAACGCGAACATACCGAACACCGAATGGCAAAATGGCGGAATAGTTCGGATCGCATTCGGATCGTGTTCAGATCGTGTTTGGGTGGCAAAAAAAGGTTCACTGTAAGGTGACAGGGAGGGGTAGTACTAGTCACTGAGGAGCAGACTTCCAGGCACCAGGGGTGGAGAGGCTTGCAAGAAATTAAACTATCTGCCTCCCC
>QEPC01007800.1:2355479-2366900 GCA_003113815.1 Sphenodon punctatus
TTAGATAATCCATTTAGTTCATAGCATTTAGAATAGTTAATAGCAGTTAGATTTAGTGTGTGTGTGTGTGTGTGTATCTCTCTCTATATATCTATATCTATATCTATATCTATATCTATATCTATATCTAGATATAATATTAGATTTAAAAAATAAATTTAAAAAACCCATATAAAAACAAAAAAACCAAATAAAAAACAAAAGAAAACCATATAAAACCCAATAAAAAACCCTAAAAAATAATATAAAAAACAAAAAAACCCACCCATAACATTTCCCGAATGCAGCCGAACTGAACGGCTGAATGGCCGAACAGAACGACGAACGGCCGAACCGAATGGGTGAACCCGAACCCGGCGAACTAACCAAACGCAGCCGAACCGAACTGCCGAAATGAACGGACGAAATGAACGCAGCCGAACCGAACGGCCAAACCCAAACCGCGATCTGTTCGCCCATCCTTAGCATGTAGAGTGGGTGGGTGGAGTGTCTTGTGTGAAAATGTCCAAAGTAGTTCAGATGATATATTTTATTGGGTCAACTCACCAACAAAAGTTGGTCCAATAAAAGATATCATCTGAACTACTTTGTCTTCAAAGAAATTATGGTATCTTATAGGCAAAGTTTGCTATTAGTACAAAGATCTCCATTTTGTCTGTCCAATGCTTTTCAAGTGTTGAGTTGCGCATTTTATAATATCAGAAAAGGACTTCCATGTCTATCCCAATCTATTGATTGGGGAGAGCATCAAATAAGTTAGGTTTAAGGAAGCCAATGAGGTGATTTCATCAGCAGTTGGGACTGGTGATTATCGATATGAAGAACTTCCTTTCCATTCCCACTCAGTGTCAGGGTAGGAAGGAGGGGAGAAGGGGATTCCAGGCTAGGGAGGGGGTTCACTGCTCCTACTCCGGATGTAGTAAAGCCCTTACGGAAGATAACATCCCTCAGGATCGTATGTGAGCTTTCTCTATTATCAATATGAAGAACTTCCTTTCCATCCCCACTCAGTACATCAGTTTTAGGGAAGCAGGCTCCCTTCATGCAAAACCATTCCTCCTAAATGATCATATCAGGAGACAATATTCTATTTCAGGCTGATGGCTTCAGCTACTCATGTGACTCCATTTGCAGACTGAAAATAGTTAGCCAGTTGCTACAGACAAAGGATACATCCTGAAAGACTTCCTATAATTAGTCCTATTGATGTCACTGGAGCTAATGTATACGTGGATTCAGAACTGTGGCCTAAACTTCAATAGTCCAAAAATTACATTCCATTGCTGCAGCTGCAGTCATTGTATTCTTCCCTTACTAGAAATATTCAGAATCTATAAGAAGTAGAGGAGTTCACCTGATATAAATATGAACTATACTGTCACAGGGTATCAGGAAGGCAAGGAGGGGGAAGGAACCCAGGAAGGGGAGCTCATGGAAGAGCCTGTGGAGAAGAGGGACCTCTCAGAGTGTCTCAGAGTCTCCCGGGACTACTCTCATCTTGAGGCCAGGGAGCCTACTTCAGAGAGGATCTGGCTCATCATCGAGGTCAAGGAGAAGAGACAGAACCCCACACCAAATACACCACCTGGGAGACTACCACACATAAAGGAGTCAGGAATAGCATGGAAGGCGGGGAGTTAGGCCAAGCCCCACATTACACAAGTCCTCGTGCCTCCTTGAAGGGTAGTAGTAAGGGGACAACTAGTCTTAAAACTGATCGTTATCAGTTTGACAGGTCACGTGGGGTCCTATGTCAGTGGAAATCCCACCCTCGCCGCCTGTTCCCTGGCCCGGAAGTCCCGCCTTGGGTCGGAAGTGATGTAGTTAGGTGGAAGTGACGTAGAAGGAGGTAATGCTTCCTGGTCAGGGAGGCGGGGACCAAAAGGTTCCCACCCCCCTGAACCCAGAGGATCCTAATGCTTGACTTTGGGGGCTCTGCTTTTGGGTCAGGGTGGCTGGAAGTGAACCATAGGTTCCAGCCTCCCTGAACCCACAGGGTCCTTTCAAGAGGGCCATGTAATGCCTCTATGAACTCAGGAGAGTGAGATGGACCAGTAGGCATGGGTTTTGTGAGGATCAGAGCTACTTTATGGTGCGGGGTTTGGAGTAGGGTGAATTGCAGCTAGTGGGTCATGTAACCCACCTACGAGCTCAGCTGACTGAGCTGAACTGTTCAGTGTAGGTTTCATCATCCTAGTCCACTCCGTTTTGGAGAAAATTGACCCAATGAGGTGGGGTTTCCGGGGTAGGATGAGTCACAGAAAGAGGGCCATGTGAGGGTTCAAATGTCTCAGAAGTGTGAGCTGAACCAATCGATGAAAGTTTCATCATTCTTACCCACCCTGTTGCTGAGATCTGACCTAGTGTATGAAAGGGGGTGTGCGCAGTCAGAATGCCCAATGGGAGTCATATGAGGTCTCAAACCACTCACCACACCAACCATGATCAATCGGAAAGGTTTGTGGAGCTGTATACCCGTCCCCCCTAGAGAGCCATTTTCTGAAACAGAGAGCAGGGGGCCGATCTCTACCATTTACACAGAAAAAACCTGAAATGGCTTTCCATGCTGATACAACACCTGTGAGGCCTATGAAGTTGACTAAACTTCCAGAGGTAGTGAGGCGGTTATACAGAAAATGCTACATTTCAAGTTCAGAGGACAAGGATGTTGAGAACGAACATGTGGCCAAGGTTCTTTTTAGCACTCCTATTTATGATGAACCAGCCCAAATGGGACTACCCAGCCCTGCGGGTCTTTGGTTTTTCCAGAGGTGATAGAAGAAGGGATACCCCCGCTCAGCACAGCCACTGCAGCTCAAAATTCACAGGTAAGAAAGATTTTTCAGGATGATTAAAAGGACTTTGTGAGTCTAGAGGTGTAATGGGATTGACTGTCACAAAACAATGCCTTGTAAAAAGACTGCTAACTCATAGTTTTTAAAAAAATGTCTTTTAGGAAATGTTTGAAAACCCTCCAGAGACTGAAAACAAAGTGGAAGGCCCTACGTGCCATTGCCTTGAGAGGAAAGATTGGGACACACAACCACATATTACACTGCAGAGACAATTGGCGTCTGGAACTGAATGAGACAGACCGTGTTCAGCCAACAAAACGAAAATCAACCATAAGACCTATAGTGA
Organism: Sphenodon punctatus; assembly: GCA_003113815.1. Classification (NCBI taxonomy): domain Eukaryota; kingdom Metazoa; phylum Chordata; class Lepidosauria; order Sphenodontia; family Sphenodontidae; genus Sphenodon; species Sphenodon punctatus. The sequence goes on from QEPC01007800.1 coordinate 2,358,621, forward strand.
GAGTGTGTGTCTATGGAATTCTAACACATTGTTTTAGAGAAAAACTATTTTCTGATTGTGAGGGGTGTGTTTTTAATGCTCCAGACCAAATGGCCCATGATTGTGTGACATGGACTTCCAAGGACAGGAACAGAAAACTTAAAGTCATATGTGATAACCGCTTTCACATTCAAATGATGCTAGCCTATTCTTTAAACTGTCTTTGTATGACACAGGACACTTTTAACCTGACTCTATTGCTATTTTGTAAAGTTGAATCCTCCCAGGATCCGGAAACCATGTAGAATATTCTCATGAAGCAGTGTGATAAGCGCATATTAGAATTTGTGCAGACCATAATTAAAGAACGCCATTATCAATCTTTTTAAAAAAAACACCGTCTGTAATCCTAAGGTTACAAGAATCTGTAAATAAAGCTAAAAGTCATTTTAAGTCTCTGTCTTAGAGGGTCTCTGCCCATGTGACTTTCCATTTGTAGAGCTCATGCTTTAAAAGAGACATTACAGCTTGGTTTTAAAGAAAAAAATGTGTGTGTCTATGGAGTAAAACATAATTTTGTCAAATAAAAAAAGAACTACATTTTGCAAATCTATCTGTGTGTCCAAGCTGCATTTTTTTTCCCTTTCCTGCAGCAGTTTCTCAAAACAGGCGTGAAATCAGACAGATGTTCCAATGGGTGTGTTCTTATCATGGATGCCAATGGCTCTCTATTTTGTCAATAAAAGCACCTTTTGAAAATCTAATACATTTGTCTCCAGGATGCATTTTTTCTCAAAACAGGGTGAAACCAGACAGATGTTGCATTGGGTGTGTTCTTATCAAGGTGTACCAGGACCCCCATTGAAATTCAACATGGGAAAATAGGATTGTACCATCTTTCCATGGGCCTGAAATCTACAGTAGGTAGAATGAGCCTGCCTATGCCTCCCTGCTAGCGTGCCCCATTGGTTAGTCGGTGAAGGTAGGGTTAACTTCCATTGAATGAAATCTGCATCAGAGATGGAGGGGTGTTGTCCAGAGATGGACAACTGTCCTCACACCCATTGGCTAGTTGAAGAAGGGGTAAACAACCCGCATTCCACAAGAAGTGTATATAAAGGAAGCCAGAACCCAGCATGTCTCTAGGTCAGAACTGAAATTCACTAGCATTGGCTGTGAGGTTCATGTTCTAGTCTCCTTCTACACCAGCGATCTCAAGGAAACCCCTTCAGCTTCTCAAGGAAACCTCTGAAGCCAGGCATAGCCATCTGCCCCAACCCCCATGGACAGGTAAGAAACTTTGCTGATCTCTTTAAGGGAGGGGGGCTAGCATTAGCTGAGGTGGTAGCCTGGCTCCCTATGGGTGAGTTCCATCCCCACTGGTAGGAAGAGTATCTTGGGGGTCTGTAAGGGTACAGCTTGTTTAAAATACTCATTCAAAAGGAGTAGTCCTATTTCAAGGGTTCCCTCCTTCTGCCCTGTGTGTGTGTGCGCGCGCACATTAAAAAAAAAAACAACCTATGAGGGGACACAATTGAAAAGTGTTGTGAACTCTTTTCTATTAACAAAGTAGCCTATGATCTTGGGGAGTTGTTAAACTGGCCTACCATAAGGGTCAGAGAACTCATCATAAGGGTCTGAACCCAGGCTAAAGGAAGCAGCTACACAGCGCTGTCTTTCCTGGGCACCAACCCCATGGAACAGAATTATATATGAATGTGTATGCCATTACACCTGCCCACCCTAAGGGCTAGGAAGATTAGTTCCTGGTGCGCAGTCTGCACAAACACCACACAATCACATTGTCATATAAACACTACACAATAGCAAAGAGATTTAAAGAAATAATGAGCCTTCTGACTGAGCATTTAGCACACTTGATAAGAAATTTGCAGGGGGGTGGGACAAGAAGGGTTTTCTTTTTACAGGGGGTGTACAACTAGTTACAGTTTGTGGGGTATTTAGAAAAAGCAGGCTTTTCCATAAAAAAGAGGACTGATTCAGTGACTATTGCAAAATAAATGGGGAAATACTTTTGCTTTTAAAAACTGTTTTTCCTTTTGTTTTTTTCTCTTACTGCTTGTGTTCGCTATTCTATTTCTTTCTTCATAGCTCTGCATTGAAGGGGGATTAAACGCTTCTTTTTTTTCTTGAGAGGGGTAGGCCTGTCCCAGGAGATAGGGGATATGGGTGGGTGTATGTCATCTTCTGATTAAATATTTGGGGTTGTAGTGTTTAAAGCTGCAAGCTCTTTGGGGGTGGGTTGAAGTATGATAGGGCTTCTGTCATGAGACTAGGGGTGCCCCTTTAGAGATGGAGGTGGAAGGGACTTGCATAGCATGGTCTCAGTCTACATTTGGTGGGGTTTTTTGTTTTGTTTTTCACTTTCATCTTACAAGCTTTGTCCTAAGCACCTTTGGTTAAGGAATGTTTATCCTAAGATTTTTTTTTTCTTTCTTAAATGTTAGAGGGGTGCTGTGTGGGTGCCTATTTTTAACATTTTGATAGTTAGGGGTTGGCTTTCTTTAACTAGTGTGATCTGTGGTTAGGCCTAGCAGTGAGAGTTAGCTGGCTCTTATTTTCAAGGCCTGTCTTTTTTTTAAAAATGGCCAGACCTGTTTCTCCTTCTTCTCCCGCCCCCCATTTGCATGGTTAGCGATTACCAAGGGTGGTAGCTAGAGCAAGGGAGAGATGGCAGAACAGACATCACCACGACTGCAAGAGGGTAAGTGTTTTATTCTAGTCTTGGGGGGGGGAGGGGGCTGTCTGTGGACAGAAGGGAAAATTAGTGAGAGACCCCCCTTTTTTTCCTTCCAGAGCAACAGTCACGTTCTGGGGGAATTATCAACTTAGACCACCAGGGAGTCCAAAGGTACCCCTGGATAACTCAGATATTAATTTACTTGGAAAATTTAGGCTTGTCCCCATCTTGCTTCTGGAGGGAAAGTATTTCTCAACAGAGGAGTTTGGATGATTTAAGAATAGCAGATATAGCGAGAGAGGAGGATATGGCACATTTGCCAGGATGGAAGGTAGCTCCCTTCTTTCATAAAATCAAACTCCAGCACCAATTTGAAGAATATTTAGATAAGCTTAACGATGCGGTATCGCGCAGATCCTTTACCCAATTGCGTTTTCAAACATTCCCCTCTGCAGTCCTTAGGGGACGATATGAGAAAATACCTTACGATGCTCTTGTATGTTTATGTGAGGAAGGTGGAGTGGAAGATCTTTAAACATTTTCTATTATATTGTACATTTTATGCTGATATTACGCAGTTATGGCTGACCCCTATATGGAAAAAAAAGAAGACTTTATTTCAGAGGATGAAAAGATAAAAATGCTGCTGACTACTCAAGATTTGCAAATCATGAGAGTGGCCTCATTCTTTGCCCTCCTAGCTCATTGTGCAAAAGAATGATATGAACGGAGACGATGTGATTAATGTGTATAATATGTCGGCAGTGAAAATAGGTTCATTTAAAAGGATTTGCAGGTCCTATAAGTAAGGTGTTTGTTTTAGTTTTTTTTTTATCCTTTCCAATGAGTTTGTATATGTATGTTTGTATATGTATTTTATCTATGCTCTTTTATTATTTCTGTTTTAGAAAGGCTATGGCGAAAGCTAATTGCCAGAATAAACACACAACTTAACCTTCAGAGAGCTGTTTGGAGATAGTGATAGTAGGCCTCTGTCTTTTTTTCCCCTCTTATTAAGCAGGGATTTTTTCTATGCAATGTGGGACAGAGGTATTAAGTTTAACTACTCTCGTATTTTTGGTTGGTTTTTTTTGCAGATTAGTCAATGCCAGAAAACCCCTCACCGCCTAAAAGATTGTCTGCTGTTCGTAAAAATAAAGGCAGATGCTATAATGCTGAAAAAGAGCAGGAAGCTGGTGAGTAAAAAATATAAAATAAATAAAATAAAAATGAAAGGGGATTTATGTGTGTGTTTAAAAGTTGCAGTAATCATTTTTTAAAATGCAGGTGTGTCCAGGAGCACAATACCCGCTCCGGTAGATTCAGAACAGGCGGGTCCGTCCCTCATAGCAGTGGCAGCACCACCAGATGCAGAGCAGCTGAGATCCTCACACACACCTACTGCAAAACGTCGCACTAACACCATGAGGCCAATAAGGATAAACAATTTGACCTGCAGAAAGAACTATCCTATTACTATCAGCAGGATGTTCAAATTTTGAGGGTGGCCTGGGTGTGATACAGGTCTAAAATCATGGAAATGACAAAAAAAAGGAGTGGCCACTGGGATAAAATATGTGTAATCCTGGTGGAATACTGCCATATAGACCCTTTTCAGTATTTAACTCTGGCTTCGGTCAGCCAGGCTCTGTTCAGATTCCTGTGCTTGGAGCTAGACACCATAGCTCTTGCACCTCCTGACAATTATCAGAGGCATGCAAAGAGTTTTCATCCCCGGGCATTACCTGTGTGGCTAGGTGGAAAGCTCATGTTCCTGTTGTGCGCTGAGACCATGTAGCAGACCCTCTGTTCTCACACAGAGGAGGAGAGAGCCCTGGAGGGGACATGGTGCACCATCGAGCTGGCTGTTGCTCTGGAGAAGGGGTATAGGCTGGCTAAAATATTCGAAGTCTGGCAGTTTGAAAACAAGTCTGATAAGCTGTTTGCTGAGTACATAAACATGCATCTCCAGCATAAACAGGAGGCCTTGGGGTATCCCAACTGGTGCACCACTGAGGAGCAAAAGGTTAAGTACATTGAGGAGTACTATAAGAAAGAAGGGGTACATTTACATCCCAAACATATCGAGGTGAACCCTTCAAAATATAGGACTGCTAAGCTTTATCTTAATTCTTTCTGGGGAGAGTTTGCGCAAAGGCCCAAGCTTGGTAACATGAGCATCATTAGAGAGCCTGAAGATCTTTTTCAGCTTGTGTTTTCACCCCACTGTTATTTCCTCCTATGAGTTCTTGGGAGAGGATGCGGCCTGTGTGTGTTGGAAGCAGGCTAAAGAGCGCTGTGTGATTTCAGGCACCATTAATGTTTTTATAGAAGCCTTCACAACAGCCTATGCATGGTTAGAGTTGTACAAATTGCTAGCAGGCTTGCAGGAATGCTGTCTTTACCACGATACAGACTCTGTCATATTTGTGAGCCACAAGAGTGAATGGGAACCCCCCTCTGGGTGACTATTTAAGAGATCTAATGAGTGAACTTCCCCCAGATCAGCACATTGTAGAATATGGGTGATTTCAGACATTACGTGGTCAAAGGCCACCACAGTCAATCCCCTGTGGTGGCAGCGACCACGTAACATCTGTTGGGGGAAACGGATGTTTCCCCCAGATGTTACCACAGCGGGGAATCACATTTGCTGCGTGAGCAGCCGAAGCGGCGGGGCTGGAGGTCGCCGCGCGGCGAATGTGATTCCCCACCGTGGTGACCCCCGCCGTCACGTCTGGATGGCGGCCACGAGTCAGAATCCCTGCAGGGATTCTGGCCCATAGTCAAAGCAGGTGAGCGCTGCAGCAGCATTGGCCGCGGCGCCCGCCCGTCTCCCCAGAGGGCGGGCAGCGGGGAGCATGGAGGGGGCGGGGCTGTGCGGCCGCATGTTGCGCCACGCGGCCCCACCCCCTCCCCGATTCCCCGCTGGGATCCCCTGGCACGTCTGTTACAGTGTGATGTGGTCATCCCAATGGGGAATTCGAGATTCATCTCATGACGGGGCGAATCCGCCCCATCACGTCTGAAATCACCCTATGTTTCAGGGGGGCATAAAACATATGGGTACAAAGTGAGTAATGGTAAAGTCTGCATGAAGGTGAAGGGGATTACACTGAACAGTGCCAATTGTGAAAATAATTTATCAATTTTGAGAGCTTGAAAGATCTGGTTTGGGACTATAATCCAGGACAGGGAGAAGCTAAAAAGATAACGATTCAGCAGCCCTCTATAGTAAGAGACAATAAGCAGTTTCAAATAGAGACAAGGACTCTTAGGAAAACATAAAGAGCTGCTTACGATAAGAGGGTGCTCGGAGAAGGTTGCCGTAGTGTGCCCTACGATTATTAAGTATGGACACTAGGTGGCAACACCCTTTTTCTGCTGTCATCATAGGCTGAAGCGGTTCAGGGAAAACTTACTTTATAAAGAACCTGCTAGATCATGGCAAACAACTACTTTCTGTCATGCCTGACAATGTAGTATGGGGTTATAGCTGCTGGCAGCCTTTGTATAAGGAGATATTTTGTAAATACCCCCTTGTCAAGTATGTAGAGAGTTTGCCTGAAAGTCTGATTGATGATGCCCTATTCCCTGCTAATAAAATGAGTTGGGCCATAGTGGATGATCTTATGGCATCTGCTTCTCAAAGCACTGCAATAGAAAACTGTTTCACAAAATGTTGTCATCATTGTAATCTTTCCATTCTTTATGTAGTGCAGAACCTCTTCTGCAGGGGCAAAAAGAGTCGCACAATTCAATTGAACTCTAAATGTTTAGTTCTTTTTTAAAACCCCAGAGATAAGCTGCAGACTGCCATTCAAGCTTGGCAAATGTACCTCGGAAAATCCCAGTTTTTCCTAGAAGCCTATGAGGATGTTACCCACAAAGCCTATGGTTATTTGGTGGTTGATTTAAACCCCTTTACCCCTGAGGAATACAGACTAAGAACGGGGCTCTTCCTGCCTGAATGGCTGGTTGTCTATACTTTGAAAAAGGGGCTTAAAATGCGTTTATCTCCCTCCTTCCCCCCATTTTTGCATCAACGGTCAGCATGTCGGCTCGGCTGCAGAGAAACCTTCCTCTTCTGAAGCTGCTTGTCAAGGCTCCCCTGAGTCAGCGCAAAGCCATTCTCTGCACAGCCTCTGATGACCTGGTGATTGCCATCTCTGAGCTTGCCCTTAATGTTTTATGGGGTAATGTACCTCTGTCTCCACAAGAAGTAAGACATTTGAGGAAGGAGCGTAAAACTATAAAAAGCCTTTCTAACAGACAATCCTCTCTTAAAAGAAAGAGGATTTTGCTAAAGCAGAAGGAGGGTTTCTAGGGCCACTGCTCCGTATTGTCCTCCCTTTGATCACTGGGCTTTTGACGAGGGAATAGTAATGGAATATGCTGAAAAGACATTCCTGGTGCCTGAGCAACAGCTAGAGCAGCTGAGAGTTAGCCCTCCCCAAGGTATGTGTAGCAGATGCATCAGAGCATCTGCTACACGTACCTTGGATGCAGAGATGCATAGCATTCTGCACAGGAAAGGGGTTACAGACTATGAGAAGGCTAACCAGTGTGCCTCCATGCTTCAAAAATATTTAACCCATGTGATACAGGGGGAGACAGAAAAAGGAAAGCTCACTTTGTCGCTCCCCCTTCAGATGAAGCACACCCTCTCCCCCACCCTGAAAGCTCCGTGGGGTCAGACCCGATTGTTCAGGATGTGTTGAGGGGAATAAATAAGCAGAATCAGATCAATGCTGGACTTCTACTGGATAAATTCAAGCATGCCAGCGGTTTGCCCTCATGGGATGACAAGGGTACTTTTTTGTACCACGGGTCCCCAGTCAGGGGCTCCAACATATTCGATCTGGTACGTGCAGCTACTCAACAGCACACCCTCAAAAAACATCCTACAGGGAGGCCATGGCCTTTTGTAAAGGCCATGGCAGAAGCCAATGTTCCATCCTCTCTAATAAGAAACACTGGTAACAGAGAATACTATGACTCTGAAATCATCCACAACAACCCCAGGTCCCTCTCAGGCAACCTCTCCCTTAACCCCTTCTAGAAAAAGATTGTCTGGTATGTTCAACTGGATAAAAATGTAAAAATAAATAAATATATATTGTGATTTAATTTTAATTTTATTTTTTAAATAATGTGTACTGTATTTTTACTTTTCAATAAATGGTTATTTTTTCTTCTAAAAAAAGAATTACTCTGTCCTGTCTATTACTTTTAAAGCCCTCATAAAAACAAAAAACAAAAAAAGAACAACAGTCATGGTTACTTTTAAATCCCCCTGTAAGGGGGAGCTTTATTGAAAAACATGGCTATGAAATTCAGTACAGAAAACACAAGTCTGGGCATGTTGAAACATGCCTGGGATAATCCTGAGCCTGTCCAAACAGTACTTTTCCTTTTTTACAAAACGAGTCACTATTTGTTTCAAACGAGGATTGTTTCACCTACCTGTCACTTCGGCTGGGCTGTTGCCATCTGTTGCCAGCGAGGAGGGGGGCTTGCTGCTGCCACTGCTGCTTTGCTCTGCTCCGTGGGACCTACGGGGGAAAAGACTCTTGTGAGTGCTGGCGGGGGGGGGGGGG